>OY992876.1:91587873-91715373 GCA_963921405.1 Cepaea hortensis | reverse complement strand
GATTCGCGATCACTTGCCATTTCGTCTGCACATGTAGTCTCACGGCGAATTGCCCATTAATATCCCGTTCCCATCTTCGCGCTGGGCGAACACCAGCCACTTAGTCCAGGAATCAGGCTTTTTATCAGTATTCGTTCCAAACCACTTTTACTATCATATTTCAGTTTTCTAGACACGATTCTGTAGAATGTCAACACTTTTCTTTCTCTTGGTTCGCGATATTTGTCTTTTTGTCTTGACATGAGGATGTAAATTACAAGTACCTCAGAAGTTTCTGCGGTTTCGCTTGATTGCGATTGGCACTGGTAATAGGGAAAGTTAACTCACAGGCAAATATCAGCGAGTTCAAAGTGAGCGAAAAAGAAAGAAAGAAAATGAGACAGCAAGAAAGACAGACAGAAAGAAAGACAGAAAGAAAGAAAGATAGAAAGAAAGAAAGAAAGAAAGAAAGAAAGAAAGAAAGAAAGAAAGAAAGAAAGAAAGAAAGAAAGAAAGTGTTTTTGTTTTTTTAACCTGAAATGTTACAGAAAAATTCCTAGAATATCGTGTACTGACAAAGAGAAAAAAATTCCGAAATGCAACAAGATATAGACATCAAAGAAAGCTCGCGCATAGACAGTATCCTGTCTCGGAAACTGACCTACATTGCCTGTTAAACGTCACAATACCAGGGAAGGTTAATCCGGCCAACAAATGTCCGAAGAAGTCGGATGTGTCGCCGAAAGGTGCAAATACCTCAGCCCTGCTGTAAAAAGGCACAACGCAACTACGTTCAAAACTAACATTCCGGACGAAAGCAGAAAAGAAGAGGAAACTCCACCGTGGGTTGGAGAGAGCAGTGATGGAAAGCATGGTTTTTGATAGGAGAGGTAGGCGTGGAGCAGGACGAAGATGGACACAGGACATGCCGGACAGCTTGGGCATGAAGGTGCATGAGGTAGGGGTCAATCAGCAACAAGATGGACACAGGACATGCCGGTCAGCTTGGGTATGAAGGTGCATGAGGTAGGGGTCAATCAGCAACAAGATGGACACAGGACATGCCGGACAGCTTGGGCATGAGGGTGCATGAGGCAGGTGTTGAGGCAGATTGAAGACGGACACTGAATTTTGGACACACCTTGGGATTGCGGGATATGAGGCGAGAGACATGGCCAGAGATCGAGAGGTTTTTCTGCTTGCCGTGATGAGGATGTTGTTCTGCTATATGACAAAGAACTTACCTCTGAAGTCTGAATGGGTTCGCCTGATGGCGAGGGACACTGGTAATAAGGAAAGCTAATCCACACGCAACAATCAGTCCAGTACATTAGAAGCTGTAGCACGTGAGTGGACTACGTTTGAGTTCAAAGC
Organism: Cepaea hortensis; assembly: GCA_963921405.1. Lineage (NCBI taxonomy): Eukaryota > Metazoa > Mollusca > Gastropoda > Stylommatophora > Helicidae > Cepaea > Cepaea hortensis. The sequence continues at coordinate 91,714,020 of OY992876.1, read as the reverse complement.
GAACGAACGCAAATTAAACAAAAATAATAATGAACTGAACTGGTTTCCTGTTTATGTAGCAGGACGGACTTTCCATGGCCAAGTATCGGCGCCGTTTGCCTCACGCTCCGAAGGTCGTGGTTCGATTCCGACCTACGTCGTCCGGTTCACCAGTGCAGTTTTATCGGAGACTCTTGGGGGTCGTCGCTAAAGTTACGGAGTTCGTGCATTGTGCGACGCTTTGGGTAGGTCGCCCTAGGGAAAGAGACCGAGCATCATTTAGCGTAAAACACAGCCAATGAAGTCTAACATCTTGCCGTTTAGACACCTTGTTTGTGTGGTAGTAAAAGCAATGTTTATGAAGTTTCTCCCTCTCACTCTAAACATTTCTCCCCCCCTTCTCACTAAAAACTTCTTTCCCTCCCACTAATCATTTCACATTTCAATTTCTGATTTCATATTCCAATCTCTGAATATGTAGATCCAAACCGGAACCCCAGATGGCCAAAATCTTAAAAAAAATATCAATGACTGTTTCAAATAATAGCCTTTCTATTTCAAATATTTCTGATTGTTGTCCGCCCAGCAGTTACCTTTCGCCGTTGTCAATTCTGTGGTTATTTATGTTCCCAGCTCTTTGCCGCGATCGATCCAATCTTGTGTAGTAAACCAAGGCTGCAGTTGCACATCTCAACGTGCAATCTGTGTTCCGTCGGTCCTTTATGAACGCCGGTATTCAATTTATTTTCTATTTTTTAAATGTCTCAACGAGCTGTTTTCTCAATCTGTCTCTGCTTTGGCTCTCGCTTGTATTTGAAACCGATTCAGAAATCAAGCTTAAGATGCTCTAGTGTCGAAGTCAGTGAACCGTGGAAATCACCCGTTCAGGGAAATGAATTTATTTCTTCTTTCAGTTTTCTTCTTCGTGGTAGTCGCGTGGTTAATTTGGGCTTTGATTGGGAGGAGTCTTTGGATATAAATATACATAATGAGTACAGATAACTACAATACATATATTGATGCAAAGCTGTAAAATGTCACGCGTCTTAAATGCTATGATACCGACTGGTATGAGTTAAGGTAACCTGTACTTTAACTTGGTGACTTGTTTTAAAAATTTAAGTCTTGGCATCGTGGTTATATATTTTACGATTGGGCGTGTCGGAGTGGTGGCATGATCTGAAAAGATTCAGACCGATCACAATAGTATTGAGAATTTATTACGTAAATCAGAAGGTGAGTGAGAGAAGGAGAGTGGGATGGGGACAGATGGAGAGGGGAGTGTCGGATGCAAGAAAGTGAAAGGAGGTTAGAGAAAGAAGGTATGGCAGCTGTTACATGTTTTCTACATGTTATATTGTGTTGTGGGCGGTGAGTGAAGTTGTGGAGGACAAGAGAGTCGGGTTTGGGAGAGATGAGAGAGAAAAGGAGAGAGAGAGAGAGAGAGAGAGAGAGAGGGGGACATAGAGAATGCAGAGAGAGATAGATAGCAGGACTCAGAGAGAGGGACACAGAGAGAGAGAGAGGGCAGAGAGTGAGCGGGACAGAGTGTGACAGACAGACAGACAGACAGACAGACAGACAGACAGACGGACGGACGGACGGACGGACGGACAGACAGACAGACAGACAGACAGACAGACAGACAGACAGACAGACAGAGATGAAGAATGCGAGAGATTGAGAGAGACAAAAAGAGAGAGAATAAGACATATATAGTGCAAGAAGATTAAGGTAGTAGCACACAAACAGAGAGAGGAAAGAGGAAGACGCGAATTGAGAGAGAGAGAGAGGGAGAGAGAGAGAGAGGGAGAGAGACAGACAGAGAGAAAGATAGAGAGAGAGAAAGAAGGAGAGAGAGGGGTGAAAAAGGATGGGAGACGGAGCGAGGAATTAGAAGAGAGCTGGAGAGAGCTGGAGAAAGAGATAGAGGCAGACATGAGGAGGGAGAGGGAGAGAGAGAGTGAGAGAGAGAGAGATAGAGAGAGAGAGAGAGAGAGAGAGAGAGAGAGAGAGAGAGAGAGAGAGATCTAGTCATGAGTGTACAGGTAGAAATTCTCCTATTTCCTCTCTATCCTTGTATCTTACGTTATTCATCCCCCCCCCCCCCCCCACCCCCCGGTTGTAGAACAGAATTCTGCCATCACGCGTGAACTGAACAAATTAAAATCATTAATATATATTTATGAATGATATGAGCATAAAGTATTATGTAAATTGACATAATAACTATACTTGTCGTGTATATAGTTAGAGATACTTTTTTTTTTTTTAATTTCCGTTATGATATTCATCCTTCTTCTTCAATGTAAACATTGCAAATGTTCGAGTGAGTAACCATAAATTAAATTCTGCATTATTGTGTACGATTCAAGACTCAGCTCTAATGTATGGAAAGCCATTTGAATCATACTTGCTACAATGTCGAAATTTGATGTTTACTTTTTAAACCAATGCTGTGGATAAGATAATGTGTACAGTACACAAAGGAAACATGTACATTGAAGAATACATAAATGAGAATAAATTTTAATAAATTGTGAAATACAGCCCTATGTTTTTTTCTTCGATGTGGTTTATTTTGTGAAATGTCTCGTTTCGGGTTTCTTTATGTTGCGTTGGGAACTGTCGGCGAATGCAGTGTGTTTACAGGGGATGGAAGAAATATCAGAGAGAAGGAAACGAGAATACAGGAAGCAAACAACATCAACTGCCAGGAAAGCACGTATCCTAAAACATCCAAATAACAACATGCATACACAGAAGAAGGTAATACAGTAAAGAAGGTAATACAGTATGCTTTATTCGTCACAACGCTGTGTTACCAGTACTAGGCATTTCGAGGGAAGCTAAGTCGTTAAGACAACTTATCACAAACATCAAAAAGAGGCAGTAATCTTTCTTTGGCAACATTTTGAGAAGACAAACTCTTAACACAGTGGTTCTCAACCTTTTTTGGCCCGTGGCCCCCTTCACCATATTTTCAGAACGTCATCCCCCCCCCCCCTATCAAAAATTTGGCCCGTGCCCCCTCCCCCTCACCGTATTTTCAGAACGTCATTCCCCCCTTTCATATTGCCTATCTAAAAATTCCCCACCCCTATACAGTATACGTAAAAATGTAAGGTAAATTTAATAGCACATACTAAAACAAGTCTAGACATCCACATAAAACATAATTTGTGGGTCTACTGACTTTATAAAATGAATTTTAGAAGGATGAGACGTACCTAACTGTAAAGTATGAAGGGAAAAACAATATCAAGTAATCGGTTCTTATATTAACGCGATCTTGAAATTGTCTTAATTTCCCTCCCCCCACCCCCGGAAACCTTAAAATTCCCCCCTGGGGGGGGGGGGGGAGATTCCCCACCGGTTGAGAACCACTGTCTTAACATGTCGTGACAACTGGTTAGATTTGCGAAAAGAGAGATAGAATAAGACAACCGGAGAAGATTCTTTACAGTCTTGTGTCGTGGCACGGAAGGGAGTCAACACACGAATTGATTCATGACGTAGGAGATCGTAATTTGTGGAGAGGCATGATCTTCCATGCCAGCCGGCAAGGCACTGGACGATGATGATGACACTGTGTTATCAATACTAGACGTGGGCAGTCCTTGAAACACACACACACACACACACACATACACACACACACACACACAGAGCAGGTCTGCATGGCCGAATGGATAAGAACGGTGTTCTTAAACATCCGGTGTGCTGATGCCGATGTTACGAATGAATCACTTAAAAACGAGAAGTAGATTGTGAGCCTTACTAAAAAACGATTACAAGAAGCAAATTGGACGTTGCGGCCAAAGCCTTCGTCAGCACAGAACAAACAAACACAAACCGATACAGAACTACATAAAACACACTACATGACAATATTAATGTTACTTATCTGAATCTGTATCCTTGCTTGGAGTGACTGACGCGCGTTAAACGACTATCATAGAATGATGCCGAGGTTAGCGGTCATCCCCTATACGGGACAGCTGGACTACAATGTTGACCTGTCGTTCTTGACTTGGGGGCGTAAATTACAAGTACCTCTGAAGTCGGGGTGGGTTCGCCTGATGGCGAGGGACACTGTTAATAGGGAAAGCAAACCCACATGCAAAATTCAGTCCATCACTACAATAGTGTGTACGAACTACGCTTGAGTTCAAAGCGAGCGAGCGTTTAAAAAAAAAACACACACAAACACACACACGTGCGCGCGCGCACAAATAATATTTGTTGCAAATCCTTTACAAGAAGTTGAAGTCAACAGCAGTAATTTTTGTTGGACGTGTGTAATGCAATTTCCTGGCCCTACGTTGGTTTCCGTACAATGGTAGGAGTGTGTCGGTCGTTTAGAAAGCAATGGCAAACTACTGGACGCAAACTTGCACAGGAATCACACACAGCCAAGAAATGCTGGAGTTGACTGCGACATCCTGTAAAGGATATGCAACTAACTTGAGAGAATACCTTTAATACTTGCCGCTGTCATACCGGTATCAGCGTGGCCGAATGGAAAAGAGCGCTCGTTCTGAAACTTCCGGTGTGCTGATGCCGAGGTAGCAGGTCAACCCCTACACCGGTCAGTTGGTCTAAAATTTTGACCTGTCGTCACTGACTTGGGGACACAAATTACAAGTATCTCAGAAGACGGAGCTGGTTCGCCAGATAGCGAAGGGCACTTGTAACAGGGAAAGCTAATCCACACGCAAAAATCAGTCCAGTGCACTAGAAGATTAGCACGCATATGGACTACGCTTAGGTTCAAAACTAGCATAGCGAACAAATTAATTAAAAACACACACACACACACACACAGAGAGAGAGAGAGAGAGAGAGAGAGAGAGAGAGAGAGAGAGAGACACACACACACACAGACACACACAGACACACACACACAGACACACACACACACAGACACACACACACACACACACACACACACACGCACAATACTGGTACATTTACTAAGTGCAATCACCCATGTCACGTATTTACCTTCTGCACCGCTTTACCTTCCACTATTTCCTTTCTAACGCTCCTTGTGTTGCGGTGAACCCGTGTGCTCACCATCTCAACCCATTCTAACTCATTGATGTCTGGTGTACATACACACCTTTTGTCCCTTTTTTGTGACTGCCGACAAGTGACCACGATAATGGCTCAGTAAATTTCGAAATTACTTCCACTAACCAACCATTAAATTAGCTCTCTTATCAAGATAAGGCACCCAGGTTCTTATTTCTATTTATACGCTTCACTTGTGATTGAACAACACCCACTCCAATTGCACAGACTGTCTTTGCCACTCTGTTTCGCCAAGTAAATTGTACTTTTCTTTTTAACAACGGTTGCACACCAATGAAGAGAGGGCATTCCCAGAACAATGGACTGCACGGAAAGCAACATTTGTGTCGCTCTCCCCGTAAATTACCAAGCAGTCATCAGTCTCTCAGGTAATTGATCGACACTTAAAGCTAAGCCACGTGTATCTATATTAACCCAACAACAACAAAAGAAACTGCCTGGTTTCTTTAATAAAGAATTTGCCTGACTAACAGTGATTAGTATGGCGGTGAGGAGGGGGGGGGGGGCCTTGTCGTGGGGGTTGTACGGTCGTTTTCTCAATACCCCATTAATTCTTTGACGTGTCCCGCTGCATTGATATCTACAATCTGCGTTGTTGCAGCAACATGTTGCGAGGGCAGGAGGGCGGGCGATGACGTCGTCGTTACGGCACGTGATAGAAATACTTAATCCAGGTTAAGAAATGCGCTTTCTTTTCTGAAGGTGTACAATGGGGAGCAGTGTTTAAACTGGCGAAGGTGAACGGTGTGAGTAATGTTAGAATTACCGAGGGACGCGTGGTGCAGAGTTGCTGGTAATTTGTTTAAGGACAACTTGTGTGGGTTGGTGGGGTGTGTGTTTAAGTGTGTGTGTGTGTGAAGAGGGAGGGGGAGTGAATGATGCGGAAGAGGATGGGTGTATGTGTATGGGGGTGGGTGAGAATGGGGGAGGGAGGTGTAGTTTTGTGGGGTGGAGTGTGTGAGAATGGTGGGAGTGTGGGTGGGTGTAGTTTTGTGGGGTGGTGATGTGTGAGAATGGTGGGAGAGAGGGTGGATATATGTGTGTAAATGGAGTGGGGCGGGGATGTTACAACTGTGGGTAACAGGGTCGATGTATGTGAATGGGAGTGTCTCAGGTGAACTGATGTGGGTTCTTGACACAACTCAACTCAAGTCAATTCGATTATAAATTATACTGTTTTGGACATAGGTTTCCACGCTGAGTGACTTTGCAATACTAATTCAGCACAACACGACACACACATAAATCCTTGCCCATCTTTCACTAGACTATGTGAAAGTCGTAATCTTCTATGAGCGCAAATGAGTGCCCATGAGTGTATTTTGACACTCATCAATGCAGATCTCTGCAGGGATTCAATTCATGCTTGGCGTCCACCTTCTAACTCTAAAAGTATAGATTTATGTTGTAAATTAACACAAACGGAAAGTTTAATTAACCCGCTTTAAAAGATCACGACAATAAGTGACGTTGCCATAAGAAAACATTCATCAGCACACAATGTAAAAAAAGAGCCTGTATGTGGAAAGAATGAGATTGCGGGGGATCGGCAGGGGGGGGGGGGGGGATCGGCAGGGGTCATGGAAGAATCTCAAAACTGAGATGGAAGACGATGATAACTTTCAATCAGATATCGATGGGAACGATTATTAGCATGACTTTTCGCAGGCTGTTGAACGAGATGACGGAGCGCGTGTGGGAATGTCATGAGTGCAGTGATGTCGGTTCTTAGCTCAACTCAACTTAACAAAGTTATATTTTAAAAAAAATACTCTGATATAACCACATTTTAAAAAAAATAGTTGCATATCCTTTTACAGGATGTTGCAGTCAACACCGGTATTTTACTGCCGTTGTTGATGTCTTGGAAAGTTTTACTTTCAGTAGTTTGTCATTTCCGGTCTCCCTGGTCTAGGTATTACATGACTTTCTCCGCAATCCCGTATACTCTCGTGAGTAACGTGACCTTGCGCGAGAATCGGTAGCGCTTCTATCCGCGTCGTAACTTACGGGGTATGTGAGCCGGTCGCTCCGAAAACAATGGCAAACTACTGAGCGTAATCTTGCCAAGAAATCAACAATCATCTGAAAGATGCTGATGTTGACAGCGATAAAGGATATGCGAACAAAAAAAAAGTTTGCCATTGCTTTCTGAACGACCGACTCCCATGCTAACACGTTAAGACCAGCGCGACACGGTCTGTTGCCAAATCGGTCACCGCTGTGTTTCGAACGCAGGTAAGCGGCTTTCCGAATAGCGTCCGCAACGCCATCGCCACGGAGACGGCATAGCCACATTAACAACTATAAACAGGTTACTTACCGCGTTTCCCCGAAAATAAGAACTACCCCTATTATAAGCCCAAACACGATTTTTCAGGATGCTTTTAATATAAGACCTACTCCTAAAATAAACCCTATTTAAGATAGTCAGCTAGAATGAGAGACTTGTTGCCGAATGGCCAGTCGGAGTACAGACACCACTGGTGCGCACTTGATAATGAACGGATGTGGTTCGTAATTCAATACGTCACTCGTGTGAAATAAAATTATCAATGCACACGAGCAGGTTACAGGAGGCAAGAACTGCTCATTTAAGGAAAGCTTTATTGACTGGGACCAACGGTTCTACAGGAAATTCAGGCCGGAATTCTGGATTTGGAGAGTTATGTCGATGTTCCAAAGAAGATGACATAACTGTATTTAAATAAATGTAGAATTGTGTACATGAATATATATATATATATATATATATATATATATATATATATATATATATATATATATATATATAACATTATCACTAACACACTGTACACGGTTTATCCATACACGACCAAATCCAGTAATCGGCATAAACCCAAAACCCAACTACTCATCGACCATCAACCAGCCCTCGATTCATCCTCCCACACTGTAGCTCAACTATAATACAGCCATCCATAGACACCCTTTACAACAAATCAAAACGCTGTTTTCACAGAAGGGGGCCCATGTACAGATAAACTCCAAACTCGTGGATGTATTCATCCAGAAGAAGCAGATTATGTAGCTCCCTGGCTCCAGTTTAGGGGGTCGTACACTTTCCCGGATGTTGCTAATCGCTTAAATACACGCTACTGAATACAGATAAACCTATTTAAGATTTTAGTTTTCATTATTGCGCACAATAGCTGGTCGGTCGCCATTGGATTCTTGTATACCTCAAGGATCTCTTACCTGATACAGTGCCAAACAAAACACAGGTTTGGACCAAACATAGCACATAATCAAATGAACAAGTATAATAAATGGGGATTTCCGTTCACTGAGCATTGAAACTGCTGAATATATCACGAAAGGAAACATCATTGCCGTCTTGACAGACGATAGTTTGTGCTTTAAAAAGGCATAATAACTTTTACCTATGGCGGTAGCGCATGTGAATGATAAGGCCAGTTCGCGCTGTAAATGTTCGTTCCCAGTGGGCGCATGTGAACACGTGGTCATTTCCACAACCATGCACTATCTTACGTCTCTAACGCTCGGTGTGTGACTTTTCTGCAATAATTTTCTCCTTTGTCTTTATTCCATTTCTAATGTTTGCCCTCCATGCAACACGTTCAGCATTATCAATGCCTGTATCAATCATGTCCCGCTTACACACATCTTTGTATCGTAGTAGAGGCCGACCCTGAAATCTCTTACCCATCTGTAATTCACCAAAAAAGATGTCCTTTGGTATTCTACCATCATCCATCCTCCTAAGATGTCCTATCCATCTAAGTCTACGAAGACTAAGCATGGAATAAACCGTCACACAACCTGATCTTTCCAATACTTCAGTATTTGTGATTTTGTCTTGCCACTTAATACCAAGAATTCTTCGCAGACACCGCATATGAAAGCTGTTTAAACGTTTCTCTTGGTGTGAGTAAGTTGTCCAGGTTTCACTGCCATAAAGAAGAGTACTAAGGACACAGGGTTGATAGACAAGGACTTTTGTTTTGGCAGTGAGCTTCCTGTTCTCCCAGACTCTTTTTCTTAACCTGTTCATTGTTGTTGCTGCCTTACCAATCCGGATGTTGATTTCCTGATCTAGGGATAATTTACTATTTACCACTGATCCTAGATATGTAAAATGGTCTACCATCTCTAGTTCGGCGTCGTCAATAAAGATTGATGGTACCCCATGTGCACCTTGTGACATAATCTGTGTCTTCTTTTTGCTAATTGTTAAACCAAATTCAGAACAAGCATTGGAGAATGGAGATAGTAGACATTGCAATTCTTCCTCAGAGTGGTGGCATCATCTGCAAAAAGCAACTCTCTGATCAGTGCCCTCCTAATTTTGGTCTTGGCCTTCAATCTCTGAGCATTGTAGAGGCCGCCATCTGAGCGTGAGTGAATGTATATACCATCATCCTAATCACGAAAGGCATATTTCAGTAAAAGTGAAAAGTATATTTCAAAGAGGGTGGGAGCTATTACACAACCTTGCTTAACTCCACTCTTGATTTCAAACTCTTCAGAAGTTGCACCGTCAAACCTGATTACACCCTTCATGCCTGTGTGGAACGATTCCACAATGGACAGAAGAGTTGGTGGGCAGCCAATCTTCTTTAGTGCCTTGAACAGACCCTCACGATTGACCAAATCAAATGCCTTTGTGAGGTCGATGAAGGCAGTGGTTGATTCTGTTCACGGCATTTTTCTTGCATTTGTCGCAATGAGAAACGCCATTTGACAGGGACTTATAACCCCTAACAGTTGCCTCTCGCTTTGATTCCGAGACAAGTTAAGACCAGGGATGGAGTTATTGCCTCTCCATAGCACAACGCCTGGGCTAAACTATAGCGATCATGTGTTGCCCATGCAGCATGATCCCTCTCTCTGCCTGCCTAGTTCACTCCAGAGGAAAGGTAACACCTCTACATCTGGAACAAGACAAGCTGCAGAAGCTGCTGGATCAGCAAAGCAATGCTCTAACTGTCCGCCTGTCGGAGCTTCGATCCTAGACCAACCGCCAACCAAGGCTTAGGGCCTGGTCTGCCCTGCCATGACATTTTGTCTTTAGGTTGCACTTCCTCGCACCAGGATAAGACTTGTACCTTCCCAATTGTGCTCTTCCGCTCGAAGCCGTTGGCACAATGTGGGGTGTCGGGTTTGCTAAGCGCCGCCCAACGTTCGGCGCTAACAGAAAGCAGGTAGTACCGTCTACTGTTATACGGTAGCTTAATCATATCTGACTAAGACCTGACACTAGAGGAAACAAATCATCACGAAAGGAAACAAATAACACGATATATAGCGATATATCGTTCTTCTGTCCACACGGGAGGTCACATGTGGCGGTACATTGACCCTTGTCATTGAATAACCTAATCTTTCTTCTGTCCTTCCTTCCATGATTAGTTACATATCCTTTAGAGGACGTCGCATTCAACCCCATCAGTTTTTGGCAGTTGGTGATTTCTTGGCAAGCTATTGTTTAGCAGTTTGTCGTTGCTTTCTGAACGACCAGCACTCAAACCACTGTATGAAAATCTACATAAGGTTGTCAACGACCAAATCGCCCGCAGCTGTGTTTTGAACTCGGTATGCAGGATTACGAAGTGCGTCCAGAACCCCTTCGCCATAGCTCCTTCCATGATATTCTTTGTATACTCACCAGAAACATCATTTCCACCGCCGTTAGATGCCTCTCATCTTGTCTGTTATTTTCGTCCATATAATAGCAGAGGTTCTTGTCAGGAAGTTAACAATCCTTTTCTCTGCAATTGACAGCGTTTTGTTTGTGAGTGTGTTTGCCATCTAGTAAGCCCAGACCAACTTACAGGGGAGACCATAGAGATACAGCCGGCAATGAGGAGTGCTGTTACCATGACGCTGCCAATCGCCAAGGTGGAGATTAAATCCAGGTACGTCACGGGCATTATTCCAGCTGCTGTATTATCTGACTCCTTATTTCCCATGATCCTTGGTACGAAATATGTCTTTTTGGGAATGCCCAAACAGCCAGCCCACAAGGGAACAGTAGTCAGTGGATCTCAAGGGAAGGAAAAAGAGGCAGAGACACTATGCGACAACTCAGTGATAGGAGAATTGCATACTACCCAGAGGAAGGATACTACGTTGCGTCCTTGCTACAGGAAGCTGCAAAGAAGTGCTGAGCCACCAGAACGGGGACAGTACTTTCTGAAGAATCGACTACTCTATCGGAGAGCTGGGAGGGGAGATAACCTGCACGAGCTGTGGGTGGTTCCAGAGACCCACCGTCCTCACATTCTTCAGAGTGGACACATCATTGGCGAGAATCGACATATGGGTGTCAGAGAGACCTTGCAGCAAATTTCCGGCCATTATTGCTGGCCAGGAATGACCGGAGATGTCCGCCGGTGGTTGAAGTCTTGTTCGGAGTGCCAGAAAGCACCACCCAACAAGCGAATTAAGAGGAAACTAGCTCTTAAAGTGGAAGACAAAGTGGAAGTGTGGAGTCCAGCAGAGACCAATATACTCCAAGTAGGATGGAAAGGACCTTATCCTGTGGAAAAGGTGGTATCCAAGAACATCTACAAAATACGGATCGGGGAAGAGAAGAAAAATCTCCCTAGACATCTCATTAGGAAATATGAGGAGAGATCCGGGAGCAAAGCTTCGCACTTTATGGTGATGGCAGCCATTGGGACAAATGTTACCAGTCCAGACGAAGACCAAAGATCGCAAGTACAACATAGGAGAGCCTATGGGACAGAACGTGATAGGTCAGATTTACCCAACGGAGGGAGGAGGGAAATCACACGTCAGGGTAAGGACAAGAGGGAAACTTTTCCCAGTAACCAAGTTCAGAAGGGGTGGGTAACGTCGGGAAAGGCGAGAAATACCCAGGACTCCAACCGAAGATTGGCTGACCAGATACAATGTCGCCCAAGATGGTCCTGGAAGCAAAAGTCCAGGAGATTTGGGAAAGACGACTCGGTCCAACGAGGACGAGGGGGAACATCCCCAGAGGCAAAGCCGGGGGAAACCAAGAGGACATGGAAGCAGTGTTACAATCAGGATGGGACGATCCATCTGTATTGTGAGCCATCGCTTACGCCAGTGGAAAGGAGGTCGACTGAACGCACAGGAGCGATGAGCCAACACTAGTTTCAGTCATGAGTAGTATGGTAGGGTGCATATGAGGTCGCCTACTGGATGAGGTGTTGATCCATGTGAGGATCCTATCATATCATCAACACGTGATGTTCATAGCTACTTCAGAGAAGCTCAACGCACGGTGGATGTGATGGACGTTGTTGTTGCAACAGGACTTCACAGTGGAATACATTTCTGGTAAGGAGAATGTAGGAGCGGATTTCTTATCTAGACATCCAACTCCAGAGGAAGAGGAATAAGTTGGAGGATCATAGGAATCAAAACTACAGGGATGAAGAGTCGACGCGGTCAACTCTCTTAAGAGGGGGCCTATGTCACAGAAAAAACTGCAGTTTAATGATTCCTTGATAACTTACATATTAAAATACAAGGAAGGAGAAGGGTTAACAATCGTGTACTTCATTCTGAGAGGAGGACGTATAAAAGAGCATTGACCGACACAGATATGAAAATAGGATACAGGTGTTCGTAAAGTTCATTGCTTGACGATCTGACGGACACGGAGAAACGGGACGATCGGCCGACGGGAAAATGAACGGAGAATGCTTTGAAGTGCAAACGAGCGATGGACAGAGGACCAGCGCAACAGCGGAGAACGGAGCGCCCGGACTTATACGTGATTTCACTGAACGTTTGATGTTACGGGAACGGCAAATGCGACTGTTGATGTATGGATATCAAACAATCAACGGGGAATGGGACACGCAATATAAAAAGCTGAACATGGAGTTTCTGTTTAGTGTGTGATACCAAACTGGACGGAAAGATAGAATTATGTGTCCTGTAATGAATAGAAATATCCTCCCTTATAATGGGATAGAGTGCTTGGCTGCGGATAAATTTCGATTCGGGGACTTACATTAATTCTATAGAGGCATATATAAGGTATTAATATATTAGTGTAATAGTAGCATAGGGATATAGGTGTTTGTTATTAATGTGTGAAATTGCATTCGTTTATCTAGTCGTGTAAACTTTAGTGCACTCAGAAATCGTATGTCCGTATGTTTTTCGGAGGCTTTTCAGTATGGCTAGAAAAGGACTATCACATAAGAAAATTATATGAAGCAGACGCATATCACCAGATTACTTATCTTCTCCACAGGTTCAAATATCCTATTGAAATCATAGAAGAGATGAAGGTTACTACACTTGAGTAAATAAAGTACCTACTTAGAAACAACAAGAACATAGACATGTTTTAATATGAAGAAGTGATAACTTAACGTCAAATACAGAACACTGTATGCTCAAACAAATATACAACTAAAACTCTTAAAAGGAAAAGACGTTAACCTGTGGCAAGCAGGGATACTTAAAACTGCATGCAATTGCACTGTGCCGAAACATTAAACTTTGTTAACCATAGACATGGTGTAGAACAGTCATAGTAACTCTAGACAATGTTGGATAGTGGCGGTGTGTATTCAGAGGTGGATTATAATACCGTCCAAACCGGGAAATATATGAACTTCAGTGACTTACCAAATCGGATTATTTTCTGGTGATAAGACATTGAACAGTTGTTTTCTTCAAGAATTGGATTAATTCCCGACTCAAGCAGGAGGAGATCATTCATGGTGAGATCACTCCATTTCTGTGTGTGCAGTCCTGTGTTTTGGCTGACAGAAAAGACGAGAAGAACTAATGCACATACGAGATCAACCGTCCTATCTTGCATTCACATCTAGCAGACAATACCAACTACATATACTCATTCCATACATACACCAGACATAGTTTTTCTTAATAAATCTTTTATTTATTGTTGAAAGGAACTGTTGTCTGAGTATGTGTTGAGAGAATAACACAGAGAGTGAAAGAAATAGATATATGGAAGGGAAGACAGAAGGGAGGGGTGTAGACAAAAGTCAGTCAATAATCCCAACAGATAATAAGTTTGAAGATGTGCTTGTTGATTCCACCTCTCTCCCGGGAAAACAAGCGACAGTCACCACAACTACTACCATCAACGTCACCACGACCACTACCACTCCCGTCCCCAGTGGGATTGCATTGATAATAAATATGTTCATTTATCATGTGTAAGTCACATAAGTATGCCTAATGATCACCCATGCAAGTTATGATTATGAGTTATAATGATGACTGATTGTGGATTCATGTGGTGATTCCATTATGATTTCATTGATATTGAATATGTGAATTTATCATTTGTGAGACACATCAGTATGCCTAATTTTCATCCATGCCAGTATGGATGATTTCTGATGAGTGATTGTGGAGTGAGTGAGGAGATGTGACATACCGATAATGAGTATGATCAATCAATCAATCTCTGGATAGTAGGCAATTTAACTCATACACTAATTAATAATTAAGTGCCCCCCTAAGCATGACACCACTCTGTAGCCCATATTACTCATGTTACAATCGTACGGTTTTGTGTCCGGAATGTGTTAGATGAAACATTAATTAATAATTTGGTGCCCCTAAGCATGACACCCATCTGTATTTCATATCACTCATGTTACACTCATGTTACACTCATACAGGTTTATGTTCTACAGTGTGTTGGAAGATAATGATTATAATGATGACGATAATGATGATGATGATAATGATGATGATGATAATGATGATTATGATGATGATGATTATATGATGATTATTATGGTTATTATATAGTTATTATTATGGTGATAATGAGTATGATGATAATGATGATTATGAGGTAATGGCATATTATATACATGGCGAAGAAGAGGGAAAATACTCTTCTTCGAAGCATTTTGATTAAGAAGAATTCACCTGAATATTATATAGGAGAAGATACCACAATGTACTTATATGGTTTATAAACAAATACGCATTGCATTTAGGAATGAATTACAAACCTTAATGTATGAGACTACCACAATGTACGCGTATTGTTTATAAGCAAATACTCATTGCTTTTAGAAATGAATTATAAACCTTAATGTATGAGAACCTTTTCTTTTAAATTGAAGGATATCTATGGAAAATAATTATGAACAAAAGGGAATGGTGAACTGAATAGATCAAGGTATTACTCAACCTAGAGACCATGACTGACAGTATGGGTGAAGATGACACTGCTTATCTGGTAGTCTAAACCTTGAGTGCCCTATAATGAAGGATTGGATGGAGAGTGACCAGCCATAGGGTTGATACTATTAGAAGAACACCAAGACTCTCTTCCTCCCTTGTTTATTTTTCCCTAGGATCAACATTCACTGTATTTATTTTCCTGGTTTTTTTTCTTGGAAGTTTTACAGTCTTACATTTCTAATGTTCATGTTGATGATATCAGTAGATTTATGTTTAATGCTGGAATTTCAGGTACTTATTAGATCCATCTAGATCAAGTACCTGGACAGAGTGATGCAGAATATTATTCCAAAAAGAAATCACCTGCAAGCAGTTTCCTTAGCCCAGTAGGAAAGTAACTTAGAGTACCCTTAATTGCACTGGAGTGTAGGACTGTACCACAAACACTATTCTATTCTCAGGAATAGAAGTAACAGTCATTACTAGGACTTAATCAACACAAGCTCAGGGAATTGATGTCATGAGGGATCAAGTCACCTTGAAGTAAAACAATATGTTTACAAGCAGTTTCAGACACAGTATATCCCAATGAAATATGATCATTAGGTGTTTACTATATAGACAGATGTCAGTAAAATGTATATTTAGGGCATCAAGGTATATGTAATAACTTTGAATTGTATTTGGTGATTATATGAACATACAGATAAACATAATACCATTTTTTGAATGGAATTCATGTTGTTTATGTATTTAATGACCATAAACCATGTAAATTATGAAAAGAGGTCATTTCCTCCATTGTGTGTTTTCTTGTGTCATGTAGTTCAATAAGACACACCCTAGATATGAATTAATTAGCTGAGAGAGGAGAGGCATGGAAACCCCTACAGGATAGTGTTGGCCTTGAAGACACTTTTAATTGTTTCCTGGAGGAATTCCCTGATTCTTCGAAACTCTATATATTAAATCAAGCATTTGACCCAGTGCTAGCTTAATTAATTGAAAAGGGCAGGATCACATTGGGAAAGAGGAACTTGGTATCCTTGATCTCTTTTGGGTTTTCTCAACGTTACCCGAGAGTCACCACAACAACTACCAACAGGGTCACCACAACCACTACCACCACCGTCACCACAACCGCTACCACCACCGTCCCCACAATCACAACCATTACCACCACCGTCACCACAACCACTACCACAACCGTCACCACAACCACTACCACCACTGTAACCACAACCACTAACACTACCGTCACCACAACCGCTACCATTACCACCACCGTCACCACAATCACTACCATTACCACCACCGTAACCACAACAACTATCAACACCGTCATCACAACCGCTACCAGCACCGTCACCACAACCGCTACCACCATCGTCACCACAACCGCTATCAGCACCGTCACCACAACCACAACCACTACCACCACCGTCACCACAACCACTATCACCACCGTCATCACAATCACTACCACCACCGTCACCACAACCACTACCACCACCGTCATCACAATCACTGCCACCACCGTCACCACAACCACTACCACCACCGTCACCACAATCACTACCACAACCGTCACCACAACCATTACCACCACCGTCACCACAACCACTACCACCACCGTCACCACAACCACTACCACAACCGTCACCACAACCACTACCACCACCGTCACCACAACCACTACCACCACTGTAATCACAACATTTACCACCACCGTCACCAACACCACTACCATCAACGTCACTACAACCACTACCACCACCTTCACCACAATCACTACCACCACTGTACACCACAACCACTGCCACCACTGTAGACCACAACCACTACCACCACCGTCACCACAACCACTACCATCACTGTCACCACAACCACATCATTCTCCGTCACCACAACCACATCCATCTCCGTCACCACAACCACAACCATCACAGTCATCACAACCACTACCACAAACGTCACCACAACCACTACCACCACTGTCACCACAACCACTACCACCACTGTCACCACAACCACTACCACCACTGTCACCACAAACAATACAATCACTGTCACCACGACCACTACCAAGACAGTCACCACAACCACTAAAACAACTGCCACCACAACCACTACCATCATCGTCACCGCAACCACAACCATCTCCGTCACCAGAGCCACTACCACCACCGTCAACACAACCACATCCATCTCCGTAGCCACAACAACAACCACCACAGTCACCACAACAACTATCACAACCGTCACCACAACCACTACCACCACCGTCACCACAACCACTACTATCACTGTAACCACAACCTTTACCACCAACGTCACCACAACCACTACAATCACCGTCACTACAACCACTACCACCAGCTTCACCACAACCACTACCACCCCTGTACACCACAACCACTACCACCACTGTACACCACAACCACTACCACCACTGTACACCACAACAACTACCACCACTGTACACCACAACCACTACCACCACTGTACACCACAACCACTACCACCACTGTCACCACAACCACTACCATCACCGTCACTACAACCACTACCACCACTGTCACCAATACCACTACCACCACTGTCATCACAATCACTACCACCACCGTGACTACAACCACTACCACCACTGTCACCACAACCAATACCACCACTTTAACAACAACCACTATCACCATCGTCACCACAACCACTAGAACCACCGTCACCACAACCACTACCACCACTGTCAAAACAACCACTACAACCACTGTAAACACAACCACTACCATCACCGTCACAACAACCACAACCATCTCCGTCACCACAACCACTACCACCACCATCACCACAACCAAATCCATCTCCGTCACCACAATCACTACAACCACCGTCACAACAAACACATCCACCACAGTCAACACAACCACTTACACCACCGTCACCACAACCACAACCATCTCCATCACCACATCCACAACCATCTGCGTCACCACAACCACTACCACCACTGTAACCAGAACCACTACCACCACTGTCACCACAACCACGACCACCACCGCCACCACAACCATAACCATCTCCGTCACCACAACCACAACTATCTCCGTCACCACAACCACTACCACCACTGTAACCACAACCACTACCACCTCTGTCACCACAACCACTACCACCACCGTCATCACAACCACTACCACCACCGTTACCACAACCACTACCACCACAGTAACCACAACCACTACCACCACTGTCACCACAACCACTACCACCACCGTGACTACAACCAGAACCATCACAGTCACCACAACCACTACTACCACCGTCACAACAACCAGAACCATATCCGTCACAACAACCACTACGACCACCGTCACCACAACCAGAACCATCACAGACACGACAACCACTACTACCACCGTCACAACAACCAGAACCATCTCCGTCACCACAACCACTACCACCACCGTCACCAAAAACACTACCACCACTGTCACCACAACCACTACCATCACCGTCACCACAACCACAACCATCACTGTCACCACAACCACTACCATCACTGTCACCACAACCACAACCATCACTGTAACCACAACCACTACCATCACCGTCACCACAACCACTACCATCATCGTCATCACAACCATCACTGTCACCACAACCACTACCATCACCACCACCACAACCACAACCAAAACTGTCACCACAACCACTACCGCCACAACAACCAGAACCATCACCGTCACCACAACCACTACCATCACCGTCACCACAACCACTACCACCACTGTAACCACAACCACAACCATCACTGTCACCACAACCACTACCCTCACCGTCATCACAACCACTACCCTCACCGTCATCACAACCACTACCCTCACCGTCATTACAACCACTACCCTCATCGTCATCACAACCACTACCACCACTGTAACCACAACCACTACCATCACCGTCACCACAACCACTACCACCACCGTCACCACAACCACTACCATCAACGTCATCACAACCACTACCCTAACCGTCATCATAACCACTACCCTCACCGTCATCACAACCACTACCATCACCGTCATCACAACCACTACCCTAACCGTCATCATAACCACTACCATCACCGTCACCACAACCACTACCACCACCGTCACCACAACCACTACCATCAACGTCATCACAACCACTACCCTAACCGTCATCACAACCACTACCCTCACCGTCATCACAACCACTACCCTAACCGTCATCATAACCACTACCCTAACCGTCATTACAACCACTACCCTCATCGTCATCACAACCACTACCACCACCGTCACCACAACCACTACCATCAACGTCATCACAACCACTACCCTAACCGTCATCATAACCACTACCCTCACCGTCATCACAACCACTACCATCACCGTCATCACAACCACTACCCTAACCGTCATCATAACCACTACCATCACCGTCACCACAACCACTACCACCACCGTCACCACAACCACTACCATCAACGTCATCACAACCACTACCCTAACCGTCATCACAACCACTACCCTCACCGTCATCACAACCACTACCACCACCGTCACCACAATCACTACCATCACTGTCACCAGAACAACTATCACCACTGTCACCACAACCACTACCACCACAGTCATCAAAACCACTACCACCACCGTCATCACAACCACTACCACCACTGTCACCACAACCACAACCATTACCGTCACCACAACCACTACCACAACTGTCACCACAACCACTACCACCACCGTCACCACAACCACTACCATCACCGTCACCACAACCACAACCATCACCGTCACCACAACCACAACCACCACGGTCACTACAACCACTACCACCACAGTCACCACAACCACTACCACCTCCGTCAACACAATCACTACAACCTCTGTCACAATAACCACTACCAACAATAACAACAACATTAGCAACAAGAACAACAACACTAGCAACGATTACAACAACAACATTAATGACAATAGCAATATCAAAAACAACAGTAACATTACTAACAACAACACTAAAATAACAGTAATAACAATAATTATACTGTTATTAAGAATAATAATGCGAAAGATAACAACAACAACAACAACATCACTGACAACAGCAACATTAATTACAACGACTACAGTGGCATCAACTACAATAACAGCAACAATAACAATAACCACAATAGCAATAATACCAATTACATCAATAACAACAGCATAACAATCCTAGTAAAATTAAAACGATAAAAACAATAAAAAATAACCACAATAACAACGAAAAGAGTAAGACTAATAATAACAACAATAACCCTGGAAACAACAGTAATAACAACGTAACAACAAAAACATCATTAACATTAAAAATGCACAAACAATAAAAACCACGATAACAGCAACAATAACAACAACAATAATAAAAATAATAATTACAACACCAACAATAACAACAACAGCAATAACATGACTAACAATAACAAATTTAATAACAATTGCTATGATAACATCAACTACAATGATAATTACAGTAAAATAATAACAGCGACAATAATAGCTGCAAAAAATGACAGCTACAACAAAAGCAATAAACATATACAACAATTACAACTACAATAACAGCTACAATAACAATATCATCAATAGCGATAACAATAGGACTGGAAACAACAATAGTAACAAACAACAATAACTGTAACATCATTAATAACAACAGTTAAAATCACGATATAACACGACAACAACAACAACAACAACAACAACAACATTAATAACATTAAAATTAAAAATAAAAAATGCCAATGCTAAAATCAACATTAACACCAACAACAACACCAGCACCAGCAGCAACAAAACAACAAAAATAGCATGAGAAAAACTAAACATACCAATGCTAAAATCAACAATGACACCACCAACAACAACAGCTCCAACAACAATACAACAACAACAACAACAACAATAACAACATCAGAAAAAATAAAAATACTAATGCTAAAACCAACAATAACACCACCAACAACAACTGCAATAACGACTGCAACGTGTATCCACAGTTCCAGTAAGCTCATTAATAACACACATCCGAGCCCTAGACCCTTTGGTCCACAGCCTCGATGTGAGTGAATCCAACGACTCTCGTGAACCCACTTTGTACTCTCTCCGTGGTGAGGCGTGCAACGGCAAACACTGAGCAGATGGGCGAGGGTTGAAGCTGATAAACGAGAGACACAAATACATGCTTTCTTTAAGTTTGATAAACACATTCATGTCATAAGCGACACGAAGAAACATTTCCCACAACAAACATTCCAGTTTCTTAATTATTTTTGTGTTTTGTTTTTGTTTTGGCTTCCGAAAGTTTCATATTAAAGATGGCTTGTGGGATCTTGTTTCCGATATACGACGGAGCCTTCTTATATAAATGTTCAAGGCCCGTTACGACTTTTGAATGAGCCTGAATTGTGAACGTAAATGCTGTGTATGTTAAGTGTTTGTACATTGCTAAAACTTAGAGATTATGGTAGAAATAATCACTTAATCATTTGCAGAACCAAATGTGTGGTCAATGCAAATTAGTATATCTGCCTTAGATCGTCACATGTAGTCTTGTGAAGTATCTCGGAGGTAGATCTTGTGTGATACTTCCTCTTATTCCTTCCTCTTCCTAAGAGAGTTATGCATCCTAACAGCCAGCGCCCAATGTCAGAGACCTAGCCGTTATTCAAAGCACTCACACGATAAATCTAAGTCTATAGTAAGACCCAGACAGGCAAAATCATTCTTAGGCACATACTGCACTCTAACACCGGCTGTCATAACACATCAACCCATTTATTGATAATAAAATAGCACATCATTGTATATTACAATACAAACTCTGTATACAAGTTGTGCTATTCTCTCCCTCACCTTTCTCAACGTCAAACTATTATATTTATACTAGGCCTGCATAGTCAGTAGGGGTGTCAAAACAACTATTCGCTATCACAGTTATGTCACTATCACACTTCACAATTTCCCTATCCAGTCAAAATGTCATAAACCGATGAAACAAAAACCGAAATTTTCTGTCCGATGTTAAACCACAGATGACAGACAGTTAAACCACATACTGCACAGTCCTTTATTTCTGTCCCGTCTGGTTATCCCAAGCTCCCCTTTCCAGGGGTCACTCGTCCGAGTCGTGTTCACTCCACCATCCAGTCTAGTCATGAGTTGCTGTCTGCAATCCACACTCGTCTGTCCTTGAATCACGCTTGAGCCTGTCTGTCTTATTCTGAGATGTCGTCAGTAGACATTACAAAGTCTTTTAACTCCTCCTGTTCTATTATAAGCTGTTGTCAATATACATTTCAATCAATCAATCAATCAATCAGGTGCCTTCTCAGCAATGAAGGTTGGCTGCAATGGATCTCCAACACTGTCTCTCGTCCTGACTGTACATTCTGTCAGGCTGATGTTCGTCCATCTCTTGATATTATCTTCCCACTAGTATACTTGTCTACCTCTTGCTCGCTTGCCCTCAACCTTGCCCTCCAGTATGGTGTTTATAATAGTATCATGTCTATTAACATGGTCGAAATTAACTTGCCACTTCTTTATTTCTTTCATCATTTCTCTCTTCATTCCCAGTGTTTCTGGAACTTCTGCATTTGATTGTTTTTGTTTCCATGAAATGCGACATATTCGTCTGTATATACACATCTCCAGGGCCTCTAGTTGCTTGTTCAATGCCCCGGCTTCCGCGCCATACAGTAGTGTTGAATATGCGTAGCATTTGACAATTCTCATTGTTAATGCGCTGTTAATCTCTCTAGATCAGTGGTTCTCAACCGGTGGGGAATTCCCCCCTATGGGGGAATTTTAATGTTTCGAAGGGGGGAATTATGATTATTTCAAGATCGCGTTAATACAAGAATTGATTATTTAATATTGTTTTTTCACTCCGTACTTTACAGTTCTGTACTTCTCGCCCTACTGAACTTCGTTTTATGACATAAGTAGACCCGCAAATCACGTTTTATGTAGACATCTAGACTTGTTATTATATGTGTAATTAAATTTAGCGTCGTTTTACGTATACCGTGTAAAGGGGGGATAAGGGGGGGGATTTATAGGGAGAAAATACGAAAGGGGGGAATGACGTTCTGAACATATGATGAAGGGGGGAATGGGCCAAGAAAGGTTGAGAACCACTGCTCTAGATGTTAAAACTGATTTCATGCTGTTGCAAGTATTTTTGACCATTCCTATTCTCTTTTTGATTTCTATTTCACTTCTGCCACCATCTATTATTATATGTCCAAGATAGGAGAAACTTGTTACTTGTTCTAATATCTCCCCGTTTACTGTGATTTTCATTGATGACTTTCCTTTGCACTGCTAATTATCATAGTTTATGTTTTTTGGATGTTAACATATAAGCCACATTCTATCTTTAGCTTCCTTTAAATATCAGATCTATAGTTAAAACAAACGTCTAACTTACAGGGAGACGGGCGAGTTTAATATGCTATCAGTAGACGCAGAATTAACCGTTGGTTTTAACATAATCTCAAGATTGATAATCTAATGAGAAAGAAATTCAGCAAATGATCTCATATGAACACTATCATCTGGCTATTGAAAGCTTAATGATGATATTTTAATTGCTTCAAAAAGTCGGTTTGATGCAGACAAACCATACTGGAAAGTAGCAAATTATCAGATAACCATGCATATTTCAAACCATAGCTGACAACAGTGGAGAGGGTACTACACTCTTTCACAAATAGGGAAATAAGCCTTTAAAGGTATACCCGTTGTCGTGACTATAAGAAAATGGACGTGGCCCTGATAGATTATCTAACATAGGGAAGTAATGTAGGAAATTAAAATGGGATGGATACTAGGTGAGTCAATGTAAAGACGGACATTGTAGAGTACTACTTGACCATTTTTTTCTGGAAGAAATAAATGGCTTAAATGGGGGAGGCGTGTGATATAATAAAACGTCCTTACCCTTTCCTATTTATTGACTCCCTTAAAAATAAACAACCCCTTTCAATTACTGTTTAAGTAACTTACTTAATGTAGGAGAAAATAAAACAGCGATAGACAGACCGTGGCAGCTTAATTTATTTGGCCTTATTTTTTCCACGTACCTGGCAAGACCGGGACTGATTGAAAAACAAAGGCCCAGTGTAGCCATTTTTTGGTCAGTACGACACAAAGAAACAGACGTGCGTTCCCCGTGTGGGGTTTCTTTCCCCGCGTGGGGAAAGGTATTTTTGCCTTTTAAAACCATGATTCTCTTCAGCTATTGGTATGCTATATCTACATTATCAAGATGTATTTATGTATTACATAGACCAGTATGTTTAATTAAGAATTAGCTAGAATAATAAGTCAACAATTCTCTTAAACCAGGTTGGATGATGTTTACCAAGGAAACACATGTGGGCGCCCCGCTGTAATTTTTCCTATGTTTTACAATTTCAAATCCATATGTTAAAATCTTGTATAGGCATTATGAACTTATATCTAACTAGTAGTGCTTACAATCTAGAAATATTATGTGT
Organism: Cepaea hortensis; assembly: GCA_963921405.1. Lineage (NCBI taxonomy): Eukaryota > Metazoa > Mollusca > Gastropoda > Stylommatophora > Helicidae > Cepaea > Cepaea hortensis. Next base: position 91,689,197 of record OY992876.1, on the reverse strand, counting down.
ACCGTAGAGTATCAAACTCAGGTCAAAAACACATTCTAGGCATTTTCTCAAGGTGGGAACAGACTCTTGATTCATACTTCAGTAGAGAACTCGTGTCTGTCAGTTTCATATTCCTATGTTAAAACGTCTATGCATTGTGAACTATATCTCACTATCTATGCTTAGAAATCTGCAAATAATCTATGTACTATATAAAGGAAGTTTTATCCATGCGGAGACATACACATGAGTACGCATATCATGGACTCAGTTCATTTTGGATAAATTGTTTTCCTAATTCATAATCTGTAACTTGGAACTAGAATGCTAAATTTTAGTACAATCCTTTTGTTAACAGATTATCAACCACTCAGCATGAGTGGTGAACATATAATCATTTCATAAAATAGTGTTAGGGAATGCCATGTTTGAGAATATAAATTCATGAACAATTAAAGTAAACGCGTGATGTAAATGCATGTTCGGATAGGGTTCAATCCCCATCGCCTCACCGTAGTAGGAACAGAAGCGAAGATTGATGTGAATAAATTGCTTGCAATATTCAGAATACTGGACCATGCGGCATAAGTTATTCTAATAAATACACTCCGAATAATAGCAGTCATTGGCAAAATATATCAGAGCGATTACTATCCTCATGTGCTGTACGCAGTGGGGGAAAACAATGGATGTTTTAGTTTATGGATTAACCCCTGAATAAAATTCAAAAACCTAGGCTCCCTGCATCATCATTATGATTAATTATCTTGTATGATTATCATGTACTTAATATCAGAGAAATGTACATGTATGTTTTTTTCTGGTATGAGAATTTTCCCTGTTCTGATTGTTACTTTTTACTGTGGGAATATACATTTTAATGTTGAACCTGGGGATTAGAGGATGTTGATGGAAGAATCCATGTGTATGTCAGTACTTAAGAAGCCAATGTTGAATAGTCTTGACCTAATGATGATTATAGTGCCGAAAGGAAGACGCGGCATTAGAAACCACAGAGATTCTGTATAGGCTAATCTCTTCAAGAATGAGAGATACAATGTCAACATGTTGGATGGACAGAATGACTTCACTCATCTAATAGTCCCAGTAACAACAGAACAAAACAGAGTGAAAAGATAGCTCACTCACTATCAGAGCTAGCAAAGTTCTACCACAAGCGACGAGGGACAGGGAACTTGGAAACCCACTCCTATCTCCTTCCCCTTTTTTGTTTGTAATTGTCTTGTGAAAGTTAACACATCACAGTAGGTTAATGTGATGTATTCTTTGTCATCCCTTTTCTATAGAAGAGAAGCGAGTGGTGGTTTTGGTGGGACTGCATTTCATAACTATCATCAGGATCCTGGGTTAAAAGCCTGATGAAGGCGCGTCAGGACTAAATGGCTTAACCATGTTCTGGGTCTATAAATACATCGTTTACTGCTGCACTCATAGGCTGCAAACGAAAACAAAAGAGATACATACGAAGACAACTGACGGTGTGATTGAGGAAGTCCTATTTTAGTAGGAATATTCAGGATGGACTTCTGAATCTAATAATCTACAAAGATGAAGATCAACAGAGTAACTGACAACAGTGTATCGTCTGCTTTACTGCTGGGAAGTACCACCTGAAGCCTCGTCACTCAGCAAAATCAGTGAAAAAATGGGACAGTCCTACTACAAGTTTAATAAAACTAACAACAGTGAGTAACCTTCAACTGTTGGTTGGATTACCAAGTTAATATCCACAATGGATAAGTCTTCGAAAGAACGTCTCACAGCTGCAACAGTCAAACATAAGGTTCCAGCCATGCAACACCAAGTTCTAGCTATGAACACCAACTCAAACAAATGGGAAGAGACACTGAAACAACATTATAGCCAATACAATCAATGTACCAACTTCAGAATCTCTGAACCATAACTACACCAGATTACCTCTAGGTTCCAAAACCTGAACACCATCAAAAAGACAATATAAAAGCAGGTAAATGTCTCTACATCTGCAACAAGAAGAATCATCTAATTGTTTGCAACCCTGTTACTGTGCTGGATTTATTCATCTTTGGATATATGTAGGTATAGATCAATTGTGGCCCTAGTCACAGATACTACCATGAGATGCCTTTGTCATACACGTTTCTACACTGGACTAGATAACAACGACTAACTCTTTGCTGATCCAATGTCAACCTAAATGCCATGGGTTATAGACTCGCGACTTGCTGGGTGTAAAATCTTTGTGGAACTAATTGGGATTCTGATATTAGAAGCAGAGCAGCTGAATGGGCGTCTACTTGGCACCATGTATGGTGAGATGGTAAAGTACCTTCTGCAGAGCTTAAGTGGAAATTGCGGAAAGTTAGACCAACCTGAGGCCCCAAATTTCAAAAAAGACACCGAGCCTACTGCAATAGAGTACTCGAAAATTCTAGCCCGCGGAGGGATATGTGATTGTGTGTAATTTCTATTCTTGGATTATAAAGTATGATTTGCACCAGCCAATACCAGTGGATAAATATTAGGAACATAACTGAGTGCAGTAATTCGGTACCCAGATAATGGGGAAAGGATCTAATCTACAACAAAGGCGAACCCCTAACCGCACACCAGGAGATAAATGACTCTATTAATTAGTTTAATTAGTAGTGCACAATGCTGTTTATATGTTGTTTTTTTTTTCTGAAGGTAACAGGTCAGTAGTTTTTTTCAAATGGTATAGATGGTATAGTATTTTGACACCAACTCATTATTTTTAAAATGAGAGAATGGTAAAAGGTGTCAGAAACAAATGTTGATATGTTGGGTTCTATTTAATTAGATCTTTATTTGCCTTAATTATGAGGGTAAATGAAAGTAGACTCAATTTGTGGTTGTTGTGTTGTTTGTAATAACATTGGTTTTTTTTTTTTCTTGGGCAAAAAGGGTGTAAATGTATTAAGATAATGCAAATCATTCCCATGCCTGTCTGAAAATGCATAGTGTTTATTACACATATATATGTAACTGCAGATCTTGAGTTAATACCTGAACTGTTTGTCCAAAAGTGTTGTGTACATCAAGTAAAGGTGGTGTCCAACAGTGGTTGTTTATATGTGAGCAATCAATATCCTTCTAGCACTATAGTAAATTTAAAGGGTGATGAAGTGGGAAGGGAAACCTACACACAGATGCCATTGTTTCAAGGATTGAACTCCTTTCTCCTGGGATTTGTGGTAAATATCCCTGATCACCCTGCATTCTAACCAGTGACCAGAGAATCAATAAAAACCCCTAGACAACTTCACATAATATTCTCATAAATTAAAATCCACATCCCACATGTTGCACTATGCATGTTTACTTGTTCCACCATGTCTTGTAACTCTTGCTCGATTTCTGCTAGTAACACGGTATCGTTAGCATACATAAGATTGTTTATGATTCCTCCATTGATGTCCAGGCAGTTCAACTTGTTTAAAAATTCTTTCTGTGTATAGGTTGAAGAGGCTTGGGGACAGTACACATCCCTAGCGTTCTCCTCTTTTTATCTCTATATGTAACGAATAGTTATTTCTGCATCCAATAGACGCCACTTGTTCCCAGTACAAGTTACTAATAAGTCTGATGTCCTTTCCGTCTACTCCTATATCTTGAAGGCACATAATTAGTCGTTCATGTTTTACTCTATCAAAAGCTTTCTTGTAGTCTAAAAAACAAACATATATACTTTTCTGAACTTCTATTTTCAAGTAGCATTATCAAACAGAGTGTTGAGGTGCTACATATAGCCTGTACTTTTGTATTGATTTGAAGTTTGGACAATGAGCTGTCAAGCTGAAAACCATCTGATGGCTGTGGAAATGTGTTTTCTGAGGAGAATGCAAAGAATACTATGGACAGACAGAAAAACCAGTAACCAAGTACTACAAGAAACAAATGCAAATCGTAAATTGATTAGAGAAATTAGACTTAGATAGTCAACATTTTTTGAGCATGTTATGAGAAGAAATGAATTGGAGAACGTGGTGACAACTGGCAAGATCGAAGGGAACATACCAATGGGAAGACCGAGAAGTAAATACCTGGATGGCTTGGCCACATGGCATGGTGGAGACAAGAACACTGAGCTGATCCACGACTCTGGTGATCGAGTGAAATGGCGAGTCATGCTCGCCCACGCTTTCAGGCATGGCATATGATGGATGGATGGATACTTAAACATATATTTGCTTCTCTGGTGCTGCTGTTTTTGCGGAACCCAATTTGTTCTTCAGCTACTTCCTCATCTATTTTATGTTGAATTCTTTCTTGTATGACCTTGAGAAGTATCTTAAATATGTGGCTCATTAAGCTAATACAGTGGTTCTCAACCTTTTTTCTCCCATGCCTCCCTTTACCATACGTTCAGAACGTCGTTCCCCCACCCTTTCGAATTTCCTCCCTACAAATTCCCCCCTCCCACCCCTTACACAGTATACGTAAAAGTGGAAGCTAAATTTAATAACACATACTAGAACAAGTTTGGACATCTACATAAAACGTGATTTGCAGGTCTACTTACGTTATAAAACGAATTTCATTAGGGTGAGAAGTACAGAACCGTAAACTTAAGAGGGAAAAACATTATCAAGTAACTGGTTCTTGAATTAATGCGATCTTGAAATAATCTAAATCACCCCTCCCCCCTTTGGGAACTTCTTCTTTGGGAACTCTGCACATGTGACGTATTTCTCTGTCTATTAATATACACTCTGGAGTGTTCTTTGCTTTCTTTATTTGAATCATTTTGTTTAAGATTTCATCGGATATCCATATTTTTTTTCTCATTTATCTTCACTAGCAAGGTGGTATTTGCAATCTGCATATTGGTTTTATATATTCCCATTTTGTATTACTGTCATCGTCAGGATTTTCGCGTCTACATTGTTCCATACTTTCAACGATTAGCCCATCATTTCAAATTTTTACTTCAACCAGGTATGGTTGACTTATGTCTGGTTGTTTCAATGTCAATATATCTATTTGAGGGTCTTCGATGTCCTTATTCTTGGGTTTTTGAGTTTTATTTCTAATTTTAAGACTACAGAATTGTGGTCAGAGTTGATATCAGCACCAGGGTGTGTTTTGGCATGTTTAACATTGCTTTTAACTCTATTCCTAATCATAATGTAGTCAGTTTGGTTTCTTGTTCTATCTCCAGGGCTTTTCCACATATACAGTTTCCTAGGGTTATGTTGGAAAAATGTGTTGCAAACAATAAGATTGTTTTCTTCACAGAACGGTATCAGCCGGTCTGCTTTGTCGTTTCTGTTTCTCATACCATATTGCCCTACTATCTGCTTATATTTATTTATTTATTCTCCAACTTTTGCGTTCATGTCTCCCATGATGATTTTACAACTTTCAGCGTTTGCTGAAGGTCTTCATAATAATCTTCTAAGTGTTAGTTAGTTAGTCGCGGTTCCAACTTCACGGCAACGAGCCGTGCCCATTATGCTCCGTTCCTGTGCGAGTGAATATCACACAAAATGCTCCCCACTGTCCAATGTGAATAGTGGAAAAGAAGGCGTATCGGTAAGCCAACAGCCCGCACAAGTGTTCATCACTATAATCAGTTATTGGAGCATACGTCTGAAGAATTACTACGTCGAATGGTCTTGCCTTAATTTTGAGTAGTATCATTCTATCTTTATGAGCCCAGAATCCACTGACATGTTTCTCTAAATTTCTTCTTACTACAATTTCTACTCCTCTCTTGCGATGATCTCCTCCTGCATTAATAATTATGTAATCTTCTCACCTTATATAATACGTATCTGTCCATCTTGTTTCAGATACGCCTAAAATATCTAAATTTATGTTTTCTTTGCTTTTTTGTTTCTTTTTCTTTTTTTCTTTTTTTTTGCTTCGGCAATACGATTATAACATTTCCCTGCCTGATACAGGGTGCGTACGTTCTACGTACCAATTCTTAGACTTCTCCTTCTTCTTTTCAGGTAGGTATTGTCAAAATGCACCCTTCCCGAAGAATTTGGGATGCAGTCGTCATTATGCACATCCTTATTCACTAAAGGACTTGTCTCTTCCCTGAGAATATTTACAACAGGCTCATCTCCAAGGTGCCTAGAATTACCCATATCGCTGTTTTCTTGTTGTTGAATTACCTTTGCTTTCTTTGGGATATTGCATGGTGAGGTCCAAATATCTTGCACGATGGCCAGCCATGTTCACTATCGTGTCCTGAACACGCCTCATGTGTGACACGCACTCTGCTGTTTCGCTTTCGTAGCATTTGATCTATTTAGATTAACTCGTCTTCTCCAGCCTCACAGTCTTTTGTGTACTAGGGATGGACATTCCTTTAGTAGGATATTACCCCTACTCTCATGTAGATGAGAGGAGGGGGAGAGAAAGAGGAGGAGAAGGAAGAAAAAGAAGAGGAGAAGGAATGGAGGAGGATAGGAGAACGAAGAGAAGGAAGAAGAAGATTGGGGGGGGGGGGGGAGGAGAGGAGAAAGAGGAGGCAGAATAAGAAGAATATCACCAAACGAATGTCTCAGTGATGCATAATGCAGGACACAGCCTAACAGGAGAAATGTCAGAAGTTTCAATCCCACCAACCTACTCCATGGAGATGACATTGGGTCATAATGATGACTACTAAGATGACGATAATGATGATGATGATGATGATGATGATGATGATGATGATGATGATGATGATGATGATACCTCTAGTATCTTTACAAACCGGCATCTAAAACCGTGAACTTAAATAAACATGCACTCAGCGCCCCGCATTTACAACCAGGCGCAAGAGGTGGCTAATTTCCCATGCAAATTATCAAGTTCAAGGAACTGGTGTATATATTAAGGAATAGATAGCGAGCCCCGGGGTCACGTGGTATGTGTTGCACAGCATTGTGGGCAGTTTGCAAACAGTGTCAAGAAAGATAAGGATTGAAACACCGCAGTAGATCTGCAGACTTGGTCGCTTTGTGAATACGGGTCGACATGTTTATTTTACGTTTTTATTATTCTTAAAAGGTTGTTTATTTGAGATGAGGGTTTTCTCTTCCTAGAGCAAAGATGGCAGGCATATTTTGAGAATTTATTTTGGGGCGTTTGGGTTTTGAAAGGTTGTTGCAATTTGCAATTTAGATTTCCAACGAGTTTGTTAATGGATAGCAGACGTTTTGTAAAATTATACTGGCCAACTATGGTTTAACTTTTAAATGCATGTTCTTTAAAAAGATCCTGTTTATAATCTGGCTTTGTTGTAGGCGTGTCCACACATGTGTAACACAGAGAGAGCTGCTTTGACCTACACCCGTTCCATGTGAGGACGAAATCAATGGGGTTGTCAACAAGCTCAAGTTGCCTGATGCTTTCTGTGGATTGTTCATATTAATGTTTGAAGGTTTACAAAGAAGAAGAAGAAGAAGAAGAAGAAGAAGAAGAAGAAGAAGAAGAAGAAGAAGAAGAAGAAGAAGAAGAAGAAGAAGAAGAAGAAGAAGAAGAAGAAGAACAAGAAGAAGAAGAACAAGAACAAGAACACCAACAACAACAACAACAACAATGAAAACAAAAAGAACAATTATCTGTCCCATTGTGTACTGACACGATGTGCGAGTCATATGTACAGAAAGTAGTTTGCCACAGCTTTCGTTGCTGGCGATGACCACTCTTGTAGATGGCCCCGACCACTGTATACAAAGAGAGAACCTCTGCCTGCCGTCGTGAAACATACCACTATAACCAACAACTATCTGTCGGCTGCTCGCTGCTCCATCCACCACCTGCAACCATGGCTTCACATGTCCCTGATCGTGAAGGCTAAAAGGGAAATAGAGGCATATCATCAGGCAGAGTTGATCCAGAACATCTAAAACCCACATCTGTGGAGAGACATGAACGCCTACACAGCTGGCAAGGGACATATTACTGATTCGTCTATTATCATATACTTCTTCTTGTACTTGATAAAAGCGTGCAGTTTAAGCTGATTACAAATATACAGCCGTCCTACATTTACCCTATTGCTAGTACCTGCCTGCCAGGATTTCTCCGAAATATACGGTAAAACGATTACATTTATCCACGCTTTCTGGCATCTCGAGATGGATGACGTCAAGAAATCTTAACAGGAAACGCTCGAGCAGCCATTGTTCCAATTGCAATAGATGCTAAAACCAGATCTACTTAATCTTAACCAACCCTTCCCCCGGGTCTCTTTAAGAAAGCGGGGTTCTCCGCCCGTGCGCATTAATCTATGTCAGGTCTTGTCCATAGACTTCTGAAAGTCGAGTTGAATTAGAAAGATGGAGCGGTATAAACTTCCTAGCTACCCATCTTGCTATAGTAATCTGTTTCTTTTCTACATTCCTACCCGGGTTAAGTACATCTTGCACCTGTCAAAAGATCTGATTTCAGGGTTCGTCAAGACTGCACGGAGAATCTTCGGGTGCTGTTGAGTTCCTTCCGATCTGAACGGGTATTCTCCATAGGGAATTGGTCATATCTCGTGTAGAATCTGAAGTTTATATGGCGTCTTTTAGAGAACATCATTTTAATGGGGAATCGGGCCCAAAGGTAACATTAAGATTTCTTCAAAAATCTGCACACTTTTTTGTTTGTTGTTGCAATAGTTTAAAGCTGCCGTACTAAACAGCGCACCATGCGTTTAATCTTTACTACGTACCTTCAAACTTTTCCCCTATTCATTTTTGTATGTTGTTAGCAGTGACTGCATTTATTTTTATTTTAATTTATTTTATTATGCGCTCGTCCGCTTTGAACTCAAGCGTAGTCCATACACACTTTTTCTAGTAGTGCTGGACTGAATTTTGCGTCTGGATTAGCTTTCCCTATTAACCGTGTCCCTCGCTATCAGACGAACCCACTCCGACTTCAGAGGTACTTGTAATTTACGTCCGCAGGACAAGGACGATAGGTCAACATTTTAGTCCAACTGTTCAGTGTAGGAGTAGAACCACTTACCTCGGCATCAGCACACCGAATGTTTAAGAACGCGCAGTCCATGCTGACCTGCAGTGGCTGCATTAACCGATTCTATTAGACCGCTGGCAGAAGAAGCTGGGGACGGCCAGCACAACAATGATGTACGTCTCGAAGATGGATTCTCAAGCAGGAGAAAGACACATGGGAGTCATGACACGGTGGGCCCGCCTATTGAGAGTGCAAGGAAGGTGAAGAAGCCGAAACATTCGGATAAGGGGGAACATCTTCTGATGCTCGGAAGTTTGCTGTCCTGCTTGCTCCACGGCGGAGTCTTTATCATTGAGTTGCTGGGGACAGTCCTCTGTTAGGAAAAGCAAAACACGCAAAAATGCTTGTCGAAGTCCGATGTACTCAGCTAATGGCTTGACGAAAGACACAGTGCGACGCATTTCACTAAATGTTGATTTCAGTCGTTGTTGGGTTGCCAGACATTCCGCTTTTATTAGACAGTCCCTGTTTTCTAAAGAAATCCATTTTCTCTAGGTTTTTCATGTCAAATGAAAGATTTAATTAAACGCAACCGTTTCTCAATATTCAGTTGGTAGTGCATGAATGCCTACGCCAGCTGGCACTTGATGATGAAATCTGAGGGATAGTCATGTGCACCAGATGACTTCAGATCGTCGGCAAGCGACAGAGTACAAAAATGTAACAGCGTTTGAAATGGAAAGTGGAACACGAGAACTATGAGTGGGGATGGAAAATTAGATAAATTGAGAAGACTGAATATTAACATATTAGGTATATATAAGACCAGATCGAAAGGAATGGGTTTGGTAGCATTCGAGGAATATAAAATAATCCGATTTGGAGGAGTGAAAAAAAAAAAAAACAACAACAACAACAACAACGAGGGTTAGCACTTATAATGGATCTGCAGAGATCAACATCTATCAAAGTAGACAGTCAAAATTTGTTGGGCACGTTATGAGAAGAAGTAAACTAGAGAACTAGGTAACAACTGGCAAGATTGAAGGGAAGAGACTAAGTGGACTGCAGAGAAGTAAATATCTGGATGGCTTGGCCACGTGTTATGGTAAGGCAATGAACACAGAGCTGATAATGGTGTGAGAAGGTGAAACATGATCTCCCAGGCTTATTGGCACGGAACATGATGATGATGAGGGAAAATATTAACCTGTATATCTTCATCTATTATCCTTCTCCTTTTCCTCCTTCTCCTCCTTCTCCTCCTTCTCCCCCTCCTCCTCCTCTTCCTCCTCCTCCTCCTCCTTCTTCTTCTTCTTCTTCTTCTTCTTCTTTTATCCGGATCGTGTGTTATGGACGTAATTGCCTTGTGTCTGTTTACAGTAGGGCTGCGATATTTGCATCTTTCGGCCGACACATCCGATGTCTTCAGGCATTTTTTGACGAATCAAACCTACCAGGATATTTTATTCTAACAGGAACGTCCCGTTTCTCAGTTACAAAATCTGGCAACCTTAACTTGGTATATCGAATCGGTTTCCACCGCAACCGAATACCTACAACTGTAGGGCAAGGGGAAGCCACGGGTAGGGGTGTCTAGATCGGCGTGATCCTCATGCCGCTGCCAAAACAAGCAGACATTAACAAACAGGCCGTGAAACAGGGAAACCAATGTTCCCGCCAAGATGGAGAGATGTGGACACGACAGCACGTGCTTATCGCCATTTTGAAAACCAGCCGAAGAACGAGGAGTACAGCTGTAGATGGTGAAACACAACAGCGATTGCCGACGATCTGTCATGTCTCGTGAGCGGCGCAGTTTCTATCTTCATATCCCGAGGTTCACCTTTTGCACCCGTTAAGTTACAACAATTTCTTTCTTTTCTGTGATGGTTGTGTTTTTCCTTCTTGGAAATTTCTTCTTGAAATGGGCGTAAGAAGTGTAATTGTTGCTGTTGGCAATGAAGCTGTAATATTTGCAGGTTTCGGGTGATACATCGTCGGCGTTTCCATCGCCATCATCAACATCAACATAATTATCGACATTATCTTCATCATAATCACCAACATCATCATCAACTTATAATCATCAACATCATAATCAGAATCATCATCCTCAACATCGTAATCATCATAACCATCATAGCAATCATCATCAACATCATCCTGTAAACAACATCATCATCCTCATCAACAGCATCATAGTTATCAAAACATCATAATCATCAATATCATAATTATCATTATCGTCAACTTTATCAATATTACCATCATCATTATCATTAACATCATAATCAACATTAAATCATCATCACCAACATTATCAGCATCAGCATTATCCTCATTACCCCAACTAGCATCATCAACATCAACATCATCATTATCACCATCATCTTAATGTGCCGTCACTTCAGTGAATGTTGGCGATCATTGTTGCTTTACACTCTTTCATAGGGAGAACGCGACAGAAGAAGAAATAAGACATTAAAGTGTGAATTAATCTTCTGACTTTGAGCGTTGCCAGAAAGAAGAATAACAAGACTTAAACTGAGGAAACATAGGGAGGAGAAAGAGAAAGAGGAGTAGGAAAATTTTAGGGATGGAGAAGAAGAAGAAGAAGAAGAAGAAGAAGAAGAAGAAGAAGAAGAAGAAGAAGAAGAAGAAGAAGAAGAAAGAGGAGCTGGAGGAGGAAAGGATAAATAGGCGGAGGTGGAGGAGGAAGAAATATGAGAGGGGAACGAACGAACGAACAGACTTTATTTTCAAAGGGTAACAAATTGGGCACGCAGGCCCGTCTTACATTCGGCCCTTCCAATCACTCATCTTTCTTTCATCAACAGTGCATAGGAAAAAACATTGTCATATGAATTTTATAAACATAAACAATGCATATTACTATGTTATGAGACACATCCACCACCCACCCACACATCCCCCATTCACTCCAATTCCCCCACCCAACCACACACATAACACACACACACACACACATACATTCCCCCACCCATTCACCACAGCCCTACACCTACACACCTCCCCACCATACACACCACTCACCCACCACACATCCCATCCACCCACACCCCAAGCACACATACATTCCCCAACCCACACATCCCCCACCCATTCCACCCACCTACACACATCCCCCACCCACTCACATATTCTCTACCCGTCCCATTACCCACCAACAATCACTCACCCACATATCTCCTCCACCCACACACCCCCCAACCACCCAGTCAAATACACAATCCACAGCCACACAACCCCCACGCACACACACATCTCCCCGTCAACTCACATATTCCGCACCTACCCACACACAAATTCGGCACCCACCCACATAATCTCCCATCTCCCCCAGCCCACTCACAGATCCCGAGCCCATCCCTACAAACATCCCCACCATCTCCTAACCTACACACACTCACCCACCCATATATCCTCTACCCAGCCACACATCCTCTACTCACCCATTCACCAACCAAACATCCCTTAACCACACACCCTTACTCATATACAATCACCCACCCACACATCCTCTACCCAACCACACATCCCTTAACCACACACCCCTACCCATATACACATACATCTCCACCCACGCACAATCTCCCCACCCAAACACATATCCCTCACACACATCCCCACCCATCAACACATCCCCCATTCACAAACACCCACCTCCCATCCACGCACACACAACCCACACACACATCCCTAACCCATACACTCATCCCCTCACACATCTCTAGACACACGTACTTATCCCTCAACCACTAACACCCACACATCCCTCACCCACTCATTAAAACATACATCTCCTATCTACCCACCCACACTCACACACCCCAACCACCCATCTAAACACACATCCCCCACCCTCACACACATCCTTCACCCACCTGCACACCCAAACACACCCTCACCCACTCACACACACATCCTTTATTCACACCCAGCTCTCCTCCCACACAACACAAACCCACACACATCCCAAAGACACATCCCTCACCCACACACACATATCCCCACACATCTCCTACCCATCCACACATCCCCCAACTACAATCACCCTCACTACCCACACAAACATCCTCCATCCAGCCACACACAGCCCAACCCAGCCAGACATATCCCCCACCTACACACACATCCCCAAATCCATCACCCACACCCATCACGCACCCCTCCCCCAACCCACACACATCCACCACACACATTCACCCACACACACACTCCCCACCCTTCCACCCAAACATCCCACACGCATACACATCCCTCACCCACACACACACACATCCCCAAACCCACGAACACCCCCACCTGCACGCATCTCCCACCCACCTCATATCCCCACCCATTCCATAACCTACCATCAATCATCCACCAACATATCCTCTTCCACCCACTCACCCACAACCACCTAGCCAAACACACATCCCCACCCACACAGACACACACACATCTTTCCGCCAACCCATACATTCCGCACATACCCACACACAAATCCCCCACCACCCACACAATCCCACCCCGACCACAAACACATCCTGAGCCCACCCACACACATCATGAATCCACCCACACACACATCCCCCCATTCCCCAACCTACTATTATGATCAAACTCCCACACTTTACACATACATACAGTGACGATTGTCGTGAGCATTGTCGCAAAATTGTAAAGAAAATGGAGAAAAATTGTACATATACATTTTGTAACTTAAAAATTAGTTATGCAATTCAACTCTCTCTCTCTCTCTCTCTCTCTCTCTCTCTCTCTCTCTCTCTCTCTCTCTCTCTCTCTCTCTCTCTCTCTCTCTCTCTCTCTCCCACTCAATAACGCTCTCACTCACATTACAGTAATGTTATATTATACATGATAAAATCAAGTGTCATACAAACAAAATGATAATGTGAAAGATGAAAATGAAAGAAGAAGAAAAGGAAGAAGAAAAGGGGAAAGAAGAAGTGTGAAGATGAAGCGAAAGAGGAGGGAGAGTAGGAGAAATAAAGGGAAGAAGAAGAAGAGGTAAGAAAGAAAAGTAGGAGGCGGAGGAGTAAAAATGGAAGAAGAAGAAGAAGAAGAAGAAGAAGAAGAAGAAGAAGAAGAAGAAGAAGAAGAAGAAGAAGAAGAAGAAGAAGAAGAAGAAGAAGAAGAAGAAGAAGAAGAGCAGTAGCAACAAGAACAGCAGCAACAACAACAACAACAACAACAACAACAACAACAACAACAACAACAACAACAACAACAACAACAACATCAACAACAACAACAACACACACACACGTAGACGTACTCACACTCATACAATTAATTCATTCATCCGTTCCATTCTTTCTGTCGTGTTGAGGGTTCTTGTGTACATCAGGTCTACATGCACGTACCTACCTCACATGTCTACTTAACTTCACAACGGAAACAAACGAAGACATTGTTGTGAAGTGTTACTGTTTGTAGCCTGAATTTATCGCCATAAAATTGCAGGCTCTGGTTTTCCCGCCTACTCATCTTTCACCAGCGTCTTATCTGTCGGAGCAGACGAGGATGTACCCACAAGATGGCAATACAGAGTCAAAAGCGAGAGTGAAACAAGATGGCGCTAGCAGACGAGCCAGTTATAAATAACCCCAGATGTTTTCGCATTTACATCGCCTTGATAAAGTGTTACATTGTAATTCTAGAATGAGATTGATTAGTTGGGTGGCATCGCTAGATTTTTTTCTTTCTTTTTTTCCTTTTACATCTGCTGCGTCGTCGCGGTTCTCCCCTTCTTCTTTCTCCTTGTCTTCCACACCTCGCCTGCCCATTTGTGGTGAGGTTAGCACTATGCACGCAATGTAAAACAAAACAATTGTTTATGTTCTTTGTCATCAAGGAAACATCTGAGTAGCCTAAAACGAAAAAATGGTTTAAAAGGCAAGCGGACCGACTTCATTATCTCATATGGCCCGGTCTCTTTCCCCTGCCGAAAGGGTCACACAAAGCACGAACTCCCTAGCTCCATCGACCACCCCTACAGGTCTCCGAGTAAACTGCACTCGAGAACCGAACGAGGTAGCTCGGAATAGAATCAGTTTCTTCCAGTAGTCGTCTACCTGCAAATCTATATTGACCCAGTAGTCTGTTTACCTGCAAATCTATATTTACCCAGTAGTCTGTCTACCTGCAAATCTCTATTTACAAAGCAGTCTGTCTACCTGCAAATCTATATTCACCCAGTAGTCTGTCTACCTGCAAATCTATATTTACCCAGTAGTCTGTCTACCTGCAAATCTATATTCACTCAGTAGTCTGTCTACCTGCAAATCTATATTTAACAAGTAGTCTGTATATCTGCAAATCTATATTCACTCAGTAGTCTGTCTACCTGCAAATCTATATTCAGTCAGTAGTCTGTCTACTGGTCACTGTCTATTCACCCAGTAATCTGTCTACCTGTCACTGTCTATTCAGCCAGGAATCTGTCTACCTGTCACTATCTATTCTCCCAGTAGTCTGTCTCCCCGCCGCTGTCTATTCTCCCAGTAATCTGTCTACCTGTCACTGTCTATTCTCCCAGTAATCTGTCTACTTGTCACTGCCTATTCTCTCAATAATCTGTCTACCCGTCACTTTATATTCTCCCAGTAATCTGTCTACATGTTACTGTCTATTTTCTCAGTAGTCTGTCTAACCGCCGCTGTCTATTCTCCAAGTATCTGTCTAATTTAATCTCTTTATTCTCCCAGTAGTCTGCGTACCTGCAACTCTCTATTCTACCAGTAGTATGTGTACGTGCAACTCTCTATTCTCTCAGTAGTCTGTCTATCTGCAACTCTTTATTCTCCCAGTAGTCTGTCTACCTGCAACTCTCTATTTTCCCAATAGTCTGTCTAACTACCACTGTCAATTTTCTAAGTATTTTGTCTACCTCTTACTGTCTATTCTCCCAGAAGTCTGTCTAACTCTAACTGTCTGTCTACCTACAACTGCCAATTTTGCCAGAGTCTGTCTACTTACAACTGCCAATTCTCCCAGTAGTCTGTCTACCTACAGCTGCAAATTCTCCTAGTAATCTGTCTACCTTTCACTGTCTATTATCCCAGTAGTCTGTTTATCTGCAACTCTCTATTCTCACAGAAGTCCGTCTACCTACAATATTAATTGGAAACAAATAGGTATATTTAGATCCTGCGAGAAGAAACATACTAAACACAGACACGTTGAACATACTTTACAGGGAGATCCATCGTACACAGGTGAAAACAAAGTCAGTGGCTATCCAAAATCAGAAGCAATCAATAAATATATAAAATGAAATAATAAAATTTAAAAAACACACAAACACGTACAATAGCACAAACAGGATGGCCGACGTTTCGATTCTAAGAATCTTTTTCAAGGACAGGACAACACAAATAGATTTAAAAAAAAAAAAAACGAAAAACCAAACACAAAATAACGCAACTACTCTGTTCCCATGTGGTAGCAAAAATGGTGGGTTGTGCCAGTTGCGAAGGCACTCTTTGGCTACAGAGTTTAAGTATAGTTAGGTTGCCAGTGGACCAGATAGGGTTTATATCGCCCAAAAAAGAAATGCGAACAGTACGATATGAATATATAGAGGTATGTAGACAGGTAGGTATGAATATATAGAGGGAGGACAGCATAGTTATAAACAGTGTAAACAGCTGGATATGTATGAACGGAGGCGTGTGAACAGTTGGATATGAATGTATAGAGGGAAGATGGCACAGTTATACAGTGGCGTCCACAACAGTATTGATACCTGTTGGATGGACGCATCCCAGAGAGTTTATTAATTGGCTTTCAATTTTGAGCCTGATAGAGCTGTTGGAGAAGCAAGGTTTCAATGCAGTGACACATACATCGTCGACTCCATTATGATTGGAAGAATTAAAATGGTTGGGGACAGGTTTGTCAGCGCCCTGGTTAATATCTCTGAGGTGTTCCCTAAAACGGTTGGCAAGGCGTCTGCCAATTTGACCAATGTATTTCATGTCACATCGTTTGCAGATGATAACATATATGAGATTGCGGGATGTGCAAGGAAAAGAATCTTTCAATGAGAAGGTGCCTAGGGGGAATGCAATCGCCGGTGTCTGAAAAACGTATGGGCATGTCAGACAGTTCTTACGGTGGCATTTGAATGTGCCCACAGATGAAGTATCTGTGGGGAGGTGACTATGCATAAGGTGGTCTCTGGGGCTCTGGTTTCGGCGGAAAATTACCCTAGGGCCATTATAAAATACCTCACGAGTGGTTGGATCGGATTCCAGGATAGACCAGTGTCGAAGAAAAATGTGCTTGATGGCATAGGCATGTGGATGGAAGGTGAGGATAAGCTTAGGTTCATTGTTAGGAGGTCGCGTTTGCTTGACAAGGGACATTTCACGCGAGACTTGGATTATGCGACAGAAAGCTGTGAACAAGATGTTCTCTGGGTAGGTCCGTCTGCGGAAAAAGTCAAGCATTTCGTAGGCTTTCTCGAGGAAGTCATTATCATCCTGACAGATGCGACAAGTAGATAGGAATATGGAATGGAATATTTGCTATTGGGATGGGATGTGCTGTATAGGAAGAAACCGTGAGCATCAGTAGGTCTAACTACAACTGCGAATTCTCCTAGTAGTCTGCCTACCTGTCACTGTCTATTCTCCCAGTAGTCTACCTAACTGCCACTGTCTATTCTCCCAGTAGTCTGCCTAATAGTTACTGTCTATTCTCCCAGTAGTCTGCCTAATAGTTACTGTCTATTCTCCCAGTAGTCTGCCTAACAGTTACTGTCTATTCTCCTAACAAATTACCTAACTGTAACTGTCTATTTTCCCAGTAGTCTACCTAACTGCCACTGTCTATTCTCCCAGTAGTCTGCCTAATAGTTACTGTCATTTTCCCCAGTAGTCTGCTTACTAGCTACTGTTTATTATTCCAGTAGTTTGTCTACCTGCCACTGTCTATTCTCCCCTGTCCAATTTCCATGTCTATTCTCCCTGTAGCCTGCCTAATTCCACTGTCTATTCTCCCAGTAGTCTGCCTAACTGCCACTTTCTATTCTCCCAGTAGTCTGCCTAATTCCACTGTCTATTCTCCCTGTAGTCTGCCTAATTCCACTGTCTATTCTCCCTGTAGTCTGCCTAATTCCACTGTCTATTCTCCCAGTAGTCTGCCTACCTGCCACTGTCTATTCTCCCAGTAGTCTGCCTACCTGCCATTGTCTGTTTTCCAGTCGTCTGTCTAACTGCTGCCGCCTATTCTCCCAGTATTCTATTTACATAAATCTGGCTATTTTCCCCGTAATATGTCTACCCACATCTGTTTACTCTCTCAGTAGTCTGTCTACCTGCCACTCTCTGTTCTCCCAGTAGTCTGTCCACCTGCTACTATCTGTTCTTTGTGTAGTCAGCCTACTCACTTCAACTCTCCGAATAGTCCCTCTAACGGCCACTTTCTCATCACTACCCTGCCCAACCAATGCAGAAAGACACTTCACCAAATAACCAGCTGCTAAATGACACCCACAACCCTCACAAAAGACACCTTGTTGGGGGTAAAACACTGCTTTACAAGCACAGCATAAATCTATTTAAACACATAATCTCCCCATTTCTACCTGGCAACCTACCTGCTCCAACCACAGATCATCTTCAAACGTCGCCTTTGATCCCCTCCAATATCAGACATGGCTGAAACAACAGACTTTCTTGTCCAAAGATTTCTTGAACCCGAATCCAAGAACCACAATCTGCTCGTAAAATCTGCCTCCAAGTAAGTTGTCTGCCCTCATGAACCCACCGTCTTGGCCAACAAGACCCCGACACTGCCGCCCTCCGACATCTTGACACGGAATCTCTGCAATGAAAAGATAACTGGTGTATTCGAGATTCTAATTTTATCATCAATCCCCACCTTCTGAGTTATCGCACTTTAATCTCCCTGTATATTTACGGCCTGTTCAGATTTTTTGCTTTAACTACTTAACATTAACACTCTCGTGTTTTGGTCGTCACTAAGAAGAAAGAAATACCACGATGTAATAATATACGGGTAAATGGAAATATTCTTGTACAAGTGAATCGGTACAACTATCTCGGAACAGTCACAACATCTGATGAGAGGTGCCTTGAAAAGACTAGAACAAGAATTGCCATGGCGAAGGTAGCTTTTTGCCATTTGGAAAACATACTGACCAATAAAATGATGTTAATTGCAACGAGAAAATAAGTGTTGAAATGCAACATACAACCTATACTTTTGCATGGTTGTGAAGCGAGGACAATGAGCAAACACAATGAGAAACATCTAATAGCAGTGGAAATGTGGTTTCAGTGGAAAATGCAAAGAATACCATCGATCGACAGAAAAACCGATGAGCAAGTATTACACGAAGCAGATGGAAACCGTAAACTGATTAGAGAAATTAGACGTAGACAATCATGATTTTTTTTTTTTTGGGGGGGGGAGGAGGGGGGCTGTCATAAGAATATCTGTGGAGAAGGGGTTACAAGTACAATTCATAATCCCGCATACCGCGTTTGAAACACAGCTGTGGACGATTTGGAAACAGACCTAGATGTGATGGTTTACAACTAATGGCATGAGTGCTGATCGTTCAGAAAGCAATGGCAAACTACTGACGCAAGCTTGCCATGGAATTACACATTTTAAACAATGCTGGAGTTGGCTGCTATGTCATGTAAATGATATGCAAATAAATTGCATATAAGAATAAACAAACTAGAGAACTTAGTGACAACTGGCAAAATCAAGAAGAACGGAACAAGGGGTAGGCAGAGAAGTAAATAACTGGATGGCTTGCCCACATGACATGGTCGAAACAAGAACACAGAGCTGATCCACGATTCTGGTGATCGTGTGAGATGCCGAAAAATGACTTCCCACACTTATCGGCATGGCAGATGATGATGATGATAATGATAACTAGTTATCTCCCCTCATTCGTGTGTGTAAACAGAGTGATCTATTTTAGGTCCCTGGAAAAGCTGGGTCACAATATTGCACTCTGCACATCGCTATTTCCTCTAAGAGCAATTCAGACATTTCAGACACAGTTGTCAATGTGTCTGGTGTAGTGGTGTGGCTATAACCTTCTCATCGTCCTCCGTGGCAGTGGCTTTGCGGACACGATTCGTAATGCCGCTTAACCGCATTCGAAACACATGTGGTGACCGATTTGGCAGCAGACCGTGTCTCGCTGGTCTTATTGTGTTGGTATGGGAGCCGGTCGTTCAGAACGCAATGGCAAACTACTGAACGTTGAACTTGCCAAGACATCAGCAGCGGCAGTAAAATGCAACTTAAAAAAAAAAAAACCTTCTCAGTTACATATAGTGTGACAATGCACCCACCACATCGATTCCTGCTGCTCAAGCAGTACCTCGCAACGCACGATCTGACAGCTCTGGAACATCCTTCACATTCTCCCAGCCTGGCGTGAGGCAAACACGAACTTCAAGACACAGCTGGCAAAATGTATGTTTTATTATCAATGCTGTAACGTTCTCTGCTGTCCGCATCACGACATTGCACAATTCTGGACCGTCAGCTCTCAACCTAGCACTAGATGTACAATCTCTTGTTCATTGAGACGAGAAGCTGACCAGTGAAGACAAAACTTTGCATTTCGCCAAGAATGAAACCCGAAGCAATGAATCGCCTTTAAAACTCGTTTAAAGACTTCCACAATCTGGAACTTTAAGACGAAACATTTAGTGCAAATCAAAACAAGAATTTGAAGATCCAATGTGACTTAACACCCTCCCACCTCACCCACCTCTTCCATCCTTTAAAGAAAACATTGTTCGCCAGGTCACAGAAGGCCACCCAGACACACACGGCGAAAGAACAACTCCCTTTAACCATCATATTTTGCCAGAGAGGTTTTTAGCGACTTCGCGGCATCAGGTCTTGTGTAGAGCATCATTGAGCTTCATGGTGGATGCAGAGATAAGAGATCAAGGCTGGAGGAGTCCGCATCAGATGTAGGCTAATCGCTTGTTGTAGCTGTTCTACTGGGGTTGATGGTAGGTAGAAAGTATCGGTTTAGGAGGATAGAACTGTGGCGAGTGTGTGTGTGTGTGAGGATATAATTGTATCATTTGCCTATTAATTAGTTAGTTAGTTAGTTAGTTATTTGGTTAATTAGTTAATTAGTTAATAGGTTAGTTAGTTAATTAGTTAGTTAGTTAATTATTTGGTTATTTAGTTAGTTAATTAGTTAGTTATTTAATTAGTTAGTCAGTTAATTAGTTTTTAATTATTTAGTTTGTTATTTTGTTAATTAGTTAGTTAGTTAGTTATTTAGTTAGTTAGTTAGTTAGTTAGTTAGTTAGTTAGTTAGTTAGTTAGTTAGTTAGTTAGTTAGACAGGTAGTTAGCTATTTAGTTAATTAGTTAGATAGATGAGGAGCTAGACTCTGCGATCAAGGCAGTTCCAAAATCTGACTACATTTATATGCTCGGTGATTTCAATGCTCGTGTGGGCAAGGACTCGAGTTCATGGCCAGTGTGCCTTGGAAAATACAACATCGGTCGCATAAAGGAAAATGGGCAATGGCTGCTGGAGCATTGCACCAGAAATGACCTATGCATTACAAACTCCTTTTTTAAAACAAAAGAGCTGCATAAGGTCACATGGAAACATCCAAGATCCGGCCATTGGCACCAGCTGGACTTCATAATCACACGGAGATAACATCTGAACTATATATCATTGACTCGAAGTTACCACAGTGCTGACTGTCATACGGATCATTCTTTGGTTGCTGCAAGGGTTAGACTGAGACCAAAGAGAATCTACACAGCTATACTCAAATCTAGCCCCAGGATTAATATTATTAACACTCACGATCCTGAAAAGTGCTTTCAGTTTCAACAGCAACTTGAAGACGCTTTCACTGATACACCAGAAAATTGTACAGTAAATGAAAAGTGGGGTCAACTTAAGGAAACTCTTTATAAAACTGCCGTAGAGGCAGGACTGGTTTGCGGCAAACAGCGAGACTCTGCAGCCCTTGATTGATAAGAAGAAGATAGCTCTCTTAAGAAACAAGGAAAGACCAACGCGTAACACTCTGAGTGAGCTAAAGCAAGCTAGGAAGTGTGTGCAAAAGGCTGCCAGGCAGTGTGCAAATGATGATTGGATCAAGTTATGTGAGTCCATTCAAATCGCAAGTGATAAGGGAAACATCAGAATCATGTATGAAGGAATAAAGAAAGCCTGTGGTCCAATGATCAAAAGAAGTGCACCATTGTAAACCTTGACTGGAGAAATCATAACTGATAAGAAACAGCAGATGGACAGATGGGTAGAGCACTAGGGTAGAGAGTTGGAGCTTTACTCAAGTGAGACCAAACTAGCGGATGATCCCCGCAGATAACTATTGAGTAGGTGTATAAAAATTTTAATTAATTATTAAAAATAAAATAAAATAAATAAAATAAAAATAAATAACGACGGGGTGCGGGGTGGTGGCGAGGGGGTGGGCGCGTGGGGTGAGGCTAGGCGGTTCGGGTTTAAACACTATCATCACAGGGTTACAAATGAAAACCTTAAAATGAAAATATGGTCGATATTATTGATTTTAGCGGGTATAGCTTAGTGAAATTCGTTGGTGAGGGGTGGGTAGCGGCTATTAGTGATTTGTAGAGTGTCGTAGTGGCCTATACACTTTCATCACACAGGTTACAAATGAAAACCTTAAAAAGTAAAAATGGCCGATAATATTGATTGCAGCGGATATAGCTTAGTGAAATTCGTTGGTAAGGGGTGGGTAGTGGTTATTAGTGGTCTGTAGAGGGTCACCGTGGCGTTTTTACTATCATCATAGGGTTACAAATGAAAACCTTAAAAAGTAAAGATGGCCGATATTAATGATTTTAGCGGGTATAGCTTAGTGACATTTATTGTTAAGGGGTGGGTAGCGGCTAGTAGTGATCCGTAGGGGGGTCGTAGTGACCAATACACTGTCAACATATGGGTTACAAATGAAAACATTAAAAAGTAAAGATGGTCAATATTATTGATTGTCTCGGGTATGGCTTAGTGAAATTCGTTGGTAAAGGGTGGGTAGCGACTATTATTGATCTTCTTAGGGATGTATTGGCCTATACACTATCATCATACGGTTACTAATGAAAAACTTTAAAATGTAATGATGGCCGATATTATCAGTTGCTGTGGGTATGGCTTAGTGAAACTCAATTGCTGTGGGTATGGCTTAGTGAAACTCGGTGATAAGGGATGGATACCAGTTATTAGTGATATGTAGAGGGATGTAATGGCCTATACACTATCATCATACGGTTACAAATTAAAACCTTAAAATGTAATGATGGCCAGTATTATTGGTTGTAATGGGTATGGCTTAGTGAAGCTCGATTGCTGTGGGTATGGCTTAGTGAAACTCGGTGATAAGCGGTGGATACCAGTTATTAGTGACCTATTGAGGGATGTAATGGCCTATACACTATCATCATACGGTTACAAATGAAAACTTTAAAATGTAAAGATGGCGGGTAATATTGGTTGCTGTGGGTATGGCTTGGTGTCATTCGTTGATAAAGAGTGGGTAGAGGTTATTAGTGCTAGTTAGAGGGTCGTAGTCGTATACACAGTATTATCATACGGGTTATAAATGAAAATCTTGAAAAGTAAAGATTATCAGTATTAGTGGTTTTAGTGGTTACGGGATAGTGTTATTCGTTGTCAGGGGGTGGATAGTGGTTATTAGTGATATGTAGAGGGTGAGTGGTATATACACTATTAGCATATGGGTACAGATGACCTGTATTATTGGTTGTAGTGGTATGGCTTAGTGAAATTAGATGTTAAGGGGTGGGTGAGTGGATACGTAACTAGATAAGTGCTCGAACACTAACATCATACGATTTCAGATCGGTACATCAAAATCTAATCTCTCTCTCTCTCTCTCTCTCTCTCTCTCTCTCTCTCTCTCTCTCTCTCTCCCCCCTTGTGTCTAAACGGGCCTGTGTTTCGTTCCCCAGAAACCCATTTCCAAGACCAATATTTGTTCTCAAACTTGTCTGCTCAGTGCCACACTTCACAGCCAGACAAAACTACAGCTTCTATGTACCACTTCAGCATTCAAATAAGAAAATATGTTAACCAAAACGGGAAAAAAATAGCGGTCAAACTTAAAAATATATTGGCCAACCTTATGAAAAGTAGGAAACATTTTCAACCAAATGTGAAAACATATCGTCCAGAGAGAGAGAAATAGTTCAACTAAACTTAAAATAGATCATCCAAACTTATGAAAAGTAGGAAAATTGTCAACCAAATTGGCAAAAGTTAGGCCAAATACAGCAATATCTCACCCAAACTTATGAAAAGTAGGATACGTTGTTAACCAAAATGGAAAAACCTACAACAAGCAGAAAAATTATGTTAGCCAAATGTGAAAAATGTCGGCCAAATACAGAAATACCTCATCCAAACCCATAAAAAGTAGGAAAATTGTTAACCAAACGGGAAAGATATTGACCAACTAGGAAAATGTATTAGTCAAAGAGGAATAATATTGAACAAGTAACGAAATATATCGTTCAAACTTATGAAAAGTTGGAAGCTTTGTTAACCAAATGTGAAAAATATCACCCAAAAGAGAGAAATATCTCGCCCCAACGTATAAAAAGTAGGAAAATTGTCGGCCAAATGGGGAAAAGTTAGGCCAAATACAGAAATATCTCACCCAAACTTATGAAAAGTAGGAAACTTTGTTAGCCAAAATGAAAAAAAAAAACCTAGATCAAGTAAGAAAATTATGTTAGCCAAATGTGAAAAGTGTCGGCCAAATACAGAAATAGCTCAATCAAATGTATAAAACGTAGGAAAATTGTTAACCAAACGGGAAAGGTATTGACCAACTAGGAAAATGTATTAGTCAAAGAAGAAGAATATTGAACAAGTAACGAAATATGTCGTTCAAACTTATGAAAAGTAGGAAGCCTTGTTAACGAAATGTGAAAAATATCACTCAAAGAGAGAAATTACTCGTCCAAACTTATAAAAAGTAGGAAAATTGTCGACCAAATGGGAAAACGTTAGACCAAATACAGAAATATCTCACCCAAACATGTGAAAAGTAGAAAACTTTGTTAGCCAAAGGGGGGAAAACCAAGGTCAAGTAGGAAAATGTGTTACCCAAATGTGAAAAACGTCAGCCAAATACAGAAATATCACGTCGACACTTATGAAAACCGGGAATATTTGTTAGCCAAATAGGAAAAAAAAATATT
Organism: Cepaea hortensis; assembly: GCA_963921405.1. Taxonomy (NCBI): domain Eukaryota; kingdom Metazoa; phylum Mollusca; class Gastropoda; order Stylommatophora; family Helicidae; genus Cepaea; species Cepaea hortensis. The sequence goes on along the minus strand of OY992876.1, from coordinate 91,663,992 downwards.
GACCAAGTAGGAAAATATGTTAGCCAAATGGGGAAAAATATCAGCCAAAGAAAGAAATATAGCGGCCAGGCTTATAAACAGTAGGAAAATTTGTCAACCAAATGGTAAAATTATCAGCCAAAGAGAGAAATATCTAGTCCAGCCTTATAAAAAGTAGAAAAATGTGTCAACCAAATGGTAAAAATGTGAGATGTGATCACCGATGCCAGTCGAGGAAGACGTATCTGTACGTAACAGCTATCGGGTAACATACCTATACAGCGACGAGTGGCTAGCGCATGGTAGCAGATTAAAATATTACAAACGAACACAACACACTGCCCCGACTCAGCCTTAGGTAATGAATGTAACATGGCATGGCAGTGTCCACTATCATAACAAGCAACGTTATCACGTACCAAATTAGACATGTACACGTTCACTACCTCTCTGTGTGTCTGTACGGAACTACGGAACTCTACAACGTTCCCCAGAAACACATTACAAACGCTAATATATGTTTTACAACTTGTCTGCTCAGTCCCACACTTCACAGCTGGACAAAACTACAGCTTCTATGTACCACTTCAACTTTCAAATAAGAAAATATGTTAACCAAAATAGAAACATATAGCAGTCAAACTTATAAATAGCTCGGCCATACATATGAAAAGTAGGAAACATTGTTAACCAAATGTGAAGAAAATATCGTCCAAAGGGAGAAATAGTTCAACTAAACTTATAAATTGATCACCAAACTTATGAAAAGTAGGAACATTGTCAGCCAAATGGGAAAAACGTTAGGCCAAATATAGAAATATCTCACCCAAACTTATGAAAAGTTGGAAACTTTGTTAGCCAAAGGGGAAAAACCCAGGTCAAGTAGGAAAATATGTTACCCAAATGTGAAAAAGGTCGGCCAAATAGAGAAACAGCTCGTCCTCACTTATAAAAACTAGAAAAAGTTGTTAGCCAAATAGGCAAAATATTGGCCAAGTAGGAAAATTTGTTATCCTAATGTGAAAAAATACCAGCCAAAGAGAGAAATATCTCGTCCAGACTTATAAAAACCAGGAAAATGTGTCACCCAAAGGGGAAAATATTGGCCAAATACAAAAATATCTTAACCAAACGTATACAAAGTAGGAAAATTGTTAACCAAACGGGAAATATATTGACAAAGTAAGAAAATGTGGTAGTCAAAGAGGAAAAAATGTTGAAGAAGTAACGAAATACATCGTTCAAACTTATGAACAGTAGGAAAATGTGTTAACCAAATGTGAAAAAAAAAAATCACCCAAAGAGAGAAATATTTCAACTACACTTATAAATAGGTCAGCCAAAGTTATGAAAAGTAGGAAAAGTGTCAGCGAAATGTTAAAAAGTTAGACCAAAATACAGAAATATCTCAGCCAAACTTATGAAAAGTAGGAAACTTTGTTAGCCAGAGGGGAAAAACTTAGTTCAAGTAGGAAAATCTGTTAACCAAATGTGAAAAATGTCGGCTAAATACAGAAATATCACGTTTCCACTTATGAAAACTAGGAAAAATGGTTACCCAAATAGGAAAAAAAATATTGGCCAAGTAGGAAAATTTTTCATTCAAAGGTAAAAATATCTCGTCCACACTTATAAAAGATAGGGAAATGTGTCAACCAAATGGTACAAAAAGGTCGGCCAAATACAGAAATATCTCAACAAAACATATAAAAACTAGGAAACATTGTTAACCAAATGGGAAAGATATTGACCAAGAAGGAAAATGTGTTAGCCAGAGGGGGAAAATCTAAGTCAAGTAGGAAAATCTGTTACCAAAATATGAAAAAATGTCGGCCAAATACAGAAACATCTCATCCACACTTATGAAAACTAGGAAAATGTGTTAGCCAAACAGGAAAAGTATTGGCCAAGTAGGAAAACTTGTTAACCAAATGTGAAAAAATATCAGCCAAAGAGATAAATATCTCGCCCAGACTTATAAAAAGTGGGGCAAAGATGTCAACCAAGGGTGAAAATGTCGGCCAAATACATAAATATCTCAATTAAACTTATGAAAAGTTGGAAACTTTGCTAACCAAAATGTGAAAGATATTGACAAAGTAGGAAAAATGTGTTAGTCAAAGAGGAAACACATTGAACATGTAACGAAATACATCGTTCAATCTTATGAAAAGTAGCAGACTTTGTTAACCAAATGTGAAAAAATATCAGCCAAAAAGAGGAATATCTCGTCTAAACTTATAAAAAGTAGGAGAATTGTCAGCCAAATGGGAAAACAATGTCGACCAAATACAGAAATACCTCACCCAAACTTATGAAAAGTTGGAAACTTTGTTAGCCAAAGAAGGAAAAAAAAACTTAGGTCAGGTAGGAAAATGTGTTAGTCAAATGTGAAAAATTGTCGGCCAAATACAGAAATATCTCGTCCACACTTATGAAAACTAGGAAAATTTGCGGGTCAAAGAGGAAAAATATTGGCCAAGTAGGAAAATTTGATAAACATATGTGAAAAAATATCAGCCAAAGAGAGAAATATATAAACTAAACTTATAAAAAGTAGGAAAATTTGTTACCCAAATGGGAAAAATGTTAGCCAAGTAAAGAAATAACGCGTCCACACTTATAAAAAGTAGGAAAATTTGTTATCCAAAGGGGAAATCGTCGCTCAAATACAGAAATAGCTCATTCAAACTTATAAAATGTAGGAAAATTTGTTATCGAAATGGGAAAATTTTTTCGCCAAGTAAGAAAATTTGTTAGCCAAATGGGAAACATATTGACCAAGTAACGAAACGCATCGGCCAAATGTATGAAAATTCAGAAACTTTGTTAACCAATGGTGAAAAAATGTCGACCAAAGATAGAAATATTTCAACTAAACTTATAAAAAATAGACAAATTTGTCAGCCAAATGGGAAAAAGTTCGACCAAACACAGAAATAGCTCAACCAAATTTATAAAAAGAAGGGGAAAATTGACCAAGTAACGAAATATCTCGACAAAACTTATGAAAAGTAGGAATATTTGTTAGCCAAATAGGAAAAATCTTGGCCAAGTAAGAATGTTTGTTAACCAAATGGGGAAAATAGGGTACACGTAACGAAATACCTCGTCCACACTTATGAAAAATAGGAAACTTTGTTAACCAAAGATAAAAAAGGATTGACCACAATAGGAAATATCGCATCAAACTTATGAAAGTTAGGAAACTTTGTTAACCAAATGTGAAAAATAGTCGTCAAATAAAGAAATATTGTACCTAAATTTATAAAAAAGTAGGAAACTGTTGTTAACCAAAGGCAACACATATTGACCAAGTAAAGAAATATTTCATCCAAACTTATGAAAAGTAGGGAAATTTGTTAACCAAAGATGAAAAATTTTGACCAAATTTCAGCCAAACTTATAAAAAGTATGAAAATTTGTTAACCAAAGATGAAAAATGTTGACCAAATTTCACCCAAACTTATAAAAAGTAGGAACATTTCTTAAACAAATGGGAAAAATATCTCACGTTGTCATTTCACATCCGCAATAGCGTCAGGTCTCCATCAAACCAGCACTGTCTGTTATAAGGTCGACCTTTTCTTAAAACCACGTTTGCCTTATTAACCCCATGAATACCATCTACCTCATCTTCTAACCGACTTTCCACGCTTCATACCACTTAACGCTAACATTCTCTTTGATCACACCTAAACCGGCTTTCTGGTGACTGGTCAAATGTCCAACCTACTAGCGATAATCCTGTGTCCCCAATGCAAGCAACAGCTGTATTTCAAAAAATTGCAAGTATCTTATGTAATAAGTCACTATTGTTGAAGGAAAAAATAAAATTTCAACAATAAAATTGAACAAAAATTGACAATTAAATTTCTCTTTATTTTTTTCCAAATTGAATGTTTCATGTAGAAATTTAATTGTCAATTTTTGTACAATTTTATTGTTGAAATTTTATTTTTTCCTTCAACAAATATTTTTTCACCCTTGGTTGACATCTTTGCCCCACTTTTTATAAGTCTGGACGAGATATTTATCTCTTTGGCTGATATTTTTTCACATTTGGTTAACAAGTTTTCCTACTTGGCCAATACTTTTCCTGTTTGGCTAACACATTTTCCTAGTTTTCATAAGTGTGGATGAGATGTTTCTGTATTTGGCCGACATTTTTTCATATTTTGGTAACAGATTTTCCTACTTGACTTAGATTTTCCCCCTCTGGCTAACACATTTTTCTTCTTGGTCAATATCTTTCCCATTTGGTTAACAATGTTTCAGAGTTTTTATATGTTTTGTTGAGATATTTCTGTATTTGGCCGACTTTTTTTATACCATTTGGTTGACACATTTCCCTATCTTTTATAAGTGTGGACAAGATATTTTTACCTTTGAATGAAAAATTTTCCTACTTGGCCAATATTTTTTTTCCTATTTGGGTAACCATTTTTCCTAGTTTTCATAAGTGGAAACGTGATATTTCTGTATTAATCCGACATTTTTCACATTTGGTTAACAGATTTTCCTACTTGAACTAGATTTTTCCCCTCTGGCTAACAAAGTTTCCTACTTTTCATAAGTTTGGCTGAGATATTTCTGTATTTTGGTCTAACTTTTTAACATTTCGCTGACACTTTTCCTACTTTTCATAACTTTGGCTGATCTATTTATAAGTGTAGTTGAAATATTTCTCTCTTTGGGGGATTTTTTTTTTTTCACATTTGGTTAACAAATGTTACTACTGTTCATAAGTTTGAACGATGTATTTCGTTACTTCTTCAACATTTTTCCTCTTTGACTAACACATTTTCTTACTTGGTCAATATATTTCCCGTTTGGTTAACAATTTTCCTACTTTGTATACGTTTGGTTAAGATATTTTTGTATTTGGCCAACATTGTCCCCTTTGGGTGACACATTTTCCTGGTTTTTATAAGTCTGGACGAGATATTTCTCTCTTTGGCTGGTATTTTTTCACATTAGGCTAACAAATTTTCCTACTTGGCCAATATTTTGCCTATTTGGCTAACAACTTTTTCTAGTTTTCATAAGTGAGGACGAGCTATTTCTCTATTTGGCCGACCTTTTTCACATTTGGGTAACATATTTTCCTACTTGACCTGGGTTTTTCCCCTTTGGCTAACAAAGTTTCCAACTTTTCATAAGTTTGGGTGAGATATTTCTATATTTGGCCTAACTCTTTTCCCATTTGGCTGACAATGTTCCTACTTTTCATAAGTTTGGTGATCAATTTATAAGTTTAGTTGAACTATTTCTCTCTTTGGACGATATTTTCTTCACATTTGGTTAACAATGTTTCCTACTTTTCATATGTATAGCCGAGCTATTTATAAGTTTGACTGCTATATTTTTCTATTTTGGTTAACATATTTTCTTATTTGAAAGTTGAAGTGGTACATAGAAGCTGTAGTTTTGTCCAGCTGTGAAGTGTGGGACTGAGCAGACAAGTTGTAAAACATATATTAGCGTTTGTAATGTGTTTCTGGGGAACGTTGTAGAGTTCCGTAGTTCCGTACAGACACACAGAGAGGTAGTGAACGTGTACATGTCTAATTTGGTACGTGATAACGTTGCTTGTTATGATAGTGGACACTGCCATGCCATGTTACATTCATTACCTAAGGCTGAGTCGGGGCAGTGTGTTGTGTTCGTTTGTAATATTTTAATCTGCTACCATGCGCTAGCCACTCGTCGCTGTATAGGTATGTTACCCGATAGCTGTTACGTACAGATACGTCTTCCTCGACTGGCATCGGTGATCACATCTCACATTTTTACCATTTGGTTGACACATTTTTCTACTTTTTATAAGGCTGGACTAGATATTTCTCTCTTTGGCTGATAATTTTACCATTTGGTTGACAAATTTTCCTACTGTTTATAAGCCTGGCCGCTATATTTCTTTCTTTGGCTGATATTTTTCCCCATTTGGCTAACATATTTTCCTACTTGGTCAATATTTTTTTTTCCTATTTGGCTAACAAATATTCCCGGTTTTCATAAGTGTCGACGTGATATTTCTGTATTTGGCTGACGTTTTTCACATTTGGGTAACACATTTTCCTACTTGACCTTGGTTTTCCCCCCTTTGGCTAACAAAGTTTTCTACTTTTCACATGTTTGGGTGAGATATTTCTGTATTTGGTCTAACGTTTTCCCATTTGGCCGACAATTTTCCTACTTTTTATAAGTTTGGACGAGTAATTTCTCTCTTTGAGTGATATTTTTCACATTTCGTTAACAAGGCTTCCTACTTTTCATAAGTTTGAACGACATATTTCGTTACTTGTTCAATATTCTTCTTCTTTGACTAATACATTTTAATAGTTGGTCAATATCTTTCCCGTTTGGTTAACAATTTTCCTACGTTTTATACATTTGATTGAGCTATTTCTGTATTTGGCCGACACTTTTCACATTTGGCTAACATAATTTTCTTACTTGACCTAGGTTTTTTTTTTCATTTTGGCTAACAAAGTTTCCTACTTTTCATAAGTTTGGGTGAGATATTTCTGTATTTGGCCTAACCTTTTCCCATTTGGCCGACAATTTTCCTACTTTTTATACGTTGGGGCGAGATATTTCTCTCTTTGGGTGATATTTTTCACATTTGGTTAACAAAGCTTCCAACTTTTCATAAGTTTAAACGATATATTACGTTACTTGTTCAATATTATTCCTCTTTGACTAATACATTTTTCTAGTTGGTCAATATCTTTCCCGTTTGGTTAACAATTTTCCTACTTTTTATGCGTTTGGATGAGGTATTTCTGTATTTGGCCGACATTTTTCACATTTGGCTAACATAATTTTTCTGCTTGTTGTAGGTTTTTCCATTTTGGTTAACAACGTATCCTACTTTTCATAAGTTTGGGTGAGATATTGCTGTATTTGGCCTAACTTTTGCCAATTTGGTTGACAATTTTCCTACTTTTCATAAGTTTGGATGATCTATTTTAAGTTTAGTTGAACTATTTCTCTCTCTCTGGACGATATGTTTTCAAATTAGGTTAACAACGTTTCCTACTTTTCATAAGGTTGGCCAAGATATTTTTAAGTTTGACCGCTATTTTTTCCCCGTTTTGGTTAACATATTTTCTTATTTGAATGTTGAAGTGGTACATAGAAGCTGTAGTTTTGTCTGGCTGTGAAGTGTGGCACTGAGCAGACAAGTTTGAGAACAAATATTGGTCTTGGAAATGGGTTTCTGGGGAACGAAACAAAGACCCGTATAGACACAAGGAGAGAGAGAGAGAGAGAGAGAGAGAGAGAGAGAGAGAGAGAGAGAGAGAGAGAGAGAGAGAGAGAGAGAAGAGAGAGAGAGAGAGAGATATTAGATTTTGATTTACCGATCTGAAATCGTATGATGTTAGTGTTCGAACACTTATCTAGTTACGCATCCACTCACCCACCCCTTAACATCTAATTTCACTAAGCCATACCACTACAACCAATAATACAGGTCATCTGTACTTTTAAAAGGTTTTCATTTGTACCCGTATGCTAATAGTGTATATACCACTCACCCTCTACATATCACTAATAACCACTATCCACCCCCTGACAACGAATAACACTATCCCGTACCCACTAAAACCACTAATACCGACCATCTTTACTTTTCAAGATTTTCATTTATAACCCGTATGATAATACTGTATATACCACTACGACCCTCTAACTAGCACTAATAACCTCTACCCACTCTTTATCAACGAATGACACCAAGCCATACCCACAGCAACCAATATTACCGGCCATCTTTACATTTTAATGTCAGTTATCAGTTATCAGTTATCAGTTGGGGTATCTTCGCTGCACTCCGGATATGTCCATATGTGCTCAGATCCTCCCCCCAGCATATTCATCAGCGTCCGGTGGCTAATAGTGCCAGTTCTGTGTTGATTGACCAGACGCTTTGTTTTCCCGATGTACCTCTCGCGTCTGGCTGTGCCGATTCTTACTCCCAGGTCTTTCATCCTGGACAGCGATGTGGAATCACTGACGTCAAAGTCCTCTGTTCTCGCCATATCTTTAAGGACGTTAATAACATCGGCACGATCCATGGGCTGGCCATCTACAGGGGGTGCAGAGCCAGCCAGTTTGTCAGCTCGTTCATTTCCCTCGATTCCCGCATGTCCCGGGACGAAGATGAAGGTGACTTTACGGACAACAGACTTCCGCAGCGATTCAGTCCACTGTCTACGTACAGATCCAGCTTCGACCTTCTGAATCATGCTCATTGAAACACTTAGTACACACACGTTGGTATAATGCTTTGATTCCAGCCATATGAAAGCCTGTGTAACTGCCATCACCCCCATCGTCATGCTGCTCGTGGTCATAGAGTGGGCACCACTGGATTCTTGAACGGTTCGCCCCGCCGAACGGGCTGTAAATGCCCACGCACTTCTCTGCTGCTTTACAACAGATCCATCTGTATAGATGAGCACTTCGGGGCTATCTGAGTGTTCATAGATGAGCGCGTTAACCTCTGCATTGACAGCGGCAGGGTTCTGCTCTCTGCACCGTCTATCGAGTGCGATAATGCAGGAGAAAGTGCACTTAAAAGCTGGAGGCACCGGCACCCATTCCTTGCCGGGGTTGATACTGGTAAGACTGCAGACCTGTCTGACGACATCTTCCGCCCGACCCATCCATGATTTGCCCCTCTTTAGCCTGTCACCCTTTTCTCTGAATATAGCGTCATGCAGAGGGTGCTGCCCATCTGCACTTATTTTTAAGTATGCACGAGCTCTCCAGATCTTGATCCTGTGTTCCATTGTCGGGAAGTCAAGGAGGTATCTCATTGCTACACAGCTGGTGTCTCTCGTGCAGCCCAAAATGATGCGCATGGCTTCGTTTTGTACCTTTTCAAGTCTTCCAATCTGTGTAGGGCTGACAGTGAGGATGGCCAGGGCATACTCGATGCGTGAAAGCACAAGTCCTTGGAACAGAAGTATTAGCAGTCTTTGCTCGATATTGGCAGTCGCCATGACTCTCATTGCTGACAAACCTTTTCGAGCCTTCGTTATGACGTAATCGACATGATCTCTGAAGGAGCAAAACTTCAGCTATCCATCGTACAAGGTGAGGGTGCACTTTCAGCCTGAGGAGGGTTTGCATCAAGTGCTCGAAAGATACTCTGTTATATGCGTCCTCTAAGTCTATGGCGGCCGCACATGTCTCTTCTCTGACCTGAAATCCTTCGTAAACATCTTGAGCAAAGACCGCCACATTCAGCCATGACTCTTTGTTGCGTCTGTATCCTCCAAGTGTGGGCGGGAAGCAGCCGAGCTGTTCCAAGTCACAAGCAAGTCTGTGTGCTACAATTTTCTCCAGTAGTTTGCCAACAGTATTCTGCATCGTAATGATTCTGTAGCCGCTTATCTTGGAATGGTCTTTGTTCGGTTTTGGCAGCGGCAGCAGTAGCTGTGTAGCCATTCTTCTTTGACCTGATCCCTCTGGATACTGGTGTTGAATTCTCTGGCCAGTTGTTCCTCATCTGATATCACCAGTAGGTCACCATATCGGATGCCGTCTGGGCCTGGGGCGGTGTTAGGTGATTTCTTGAGCATCGCACGCACTATCTCAGCTGTGATTGTCCATTCTTCGTCTGTCCCGACCCCTCGCACAACTGAGAGAGTGTCGTTGTGGTCCTCTGTCTGGCGGGCTCGTCTTTCTGGTCAGTCTGTTCTATGTAGCGTGCAAGAAGGGCCTTACCTTTATCCGCATCCGACTTTTTCCATGCCAGGTCTGTGCCTTGAAAGTCTGGAGTACCCCTACGTTATGCAGCACCGTTCATGCTCTTGTGGAGGCGCCAGAATGTCGTAAGAGATCGCTCGTAGCACACCTTCCTGCAGAACTCGTCCCATTTCTCGGCCTTGGCATGTTTGGCGCAGGATTTGAATAAAGTCGTCGTCCTATCGACCTCAGTCTTCATGTTCGCCAACTCAACCTGTGGCATGTTAGCCTTTCTGGCCTTTTGCCAGTCTTTGACAGCCTGCCTCTTTCCCAGCCATGCCTTCTCGACCTCTCCATTCCACCATGGTGGCTGCAACCATCTTTCTTGTCTCCTGCGGGATTAAGTTAGTTTTCTTCTTTTGATCATGCTTATGGCGTCTTGACCAGTGTTGTCGTACGGGAAGGCATTTGTCTTGCTTCTTTGACTCATGGCCCCGTCTTTCTTGATCAGGATGACACAAGGGTAGTGGTCACTATCGTGGTATCCCAGTGTGCCCCACCGGCACCTTGGTGCGATGGTGGGGGACACCAGAGCCAAGTCAATGACGCTGTCAGAGTCACCTGGTCGAGTGGCAATTCTGGTGACCTTCCCATCATTCAGACAGATAAGGGCAGCAGATGCCAGGGCGTCCTCCAGATCTTCTCCCTGTCTATTGGTGATGCAATTCCCCCATTGACTGCCTCTGGCATTGAAGTCCCCACAGTAGATGATATGCCTTTCATCCATATCGAACAAACTCTGCCATTGTCGCTCGTCGACCTTCCCATTTCGCGCATACACATTGACGATTACAAGCTGCACTGGTGTCATTATTCTTAATGCCTGCACTTGCAGGGCATCACTGTTCCAGGAAGACATATCGATCTCAGACACTAGTATGTTGTCGCGGACCAGAATGGCCTGTCCGAGGTGCCGACTGTTAAAGAATCCCTGATATCCCGCGACATTGACGTTCATTTGTAACCGTATGATGATAGTGTATAGGCCATTACATCCCTCAATAGATCACTAATAACTGGTATCCACCGCTTATCACCGAGTTTCACTAAGCCATAGCCACAGCAATCGAGTTTCACTAAGCCATACCCATTACAACCAATAATACTGGCCATCATTACATTTTAAGGTTTTAATTTGTAACCGTATGATGATAGTGTATAGGCCAATACATCCCTTTATATATCACTAATAACTGGTATCCATCCCTTATCACCGATTTTCACTAAGCCATACCCACAGCAATCGAGTTTCACTAAGCCATACCCACAGCAACTGATAATACCGGCCATCATTACATTTTAAAGTTTTTCATTTGTAACCGTATGATGATAGTGTATAGGCCAATACATCCCTATACAGATCACTAATAGTCGCTACCCACCCCTTACCAACGAATTTCACTAAGCCATACCCGAGACAATCAATAATATGGACCATCTTTACTTTTTAATGTTTTCATTTGTAACCCGTATGTTGACAGTGTATTGGTCACTACGACCCCCCCCCCCTACCACCCTACGGATCACTACTAGCCGCTACCCACCCCTTAACAATAAATGTCACTAAGCTATACCAGCTAAAATCATTAATATCGGCCATCTTTACTTTTTAAGGTTTTCATTTGTAACCCGTATGATGGTAGTAAAAACGCCACGGTGACCCTCTACAGACCACTGATAACCACTACCCACCCCTTACCAACGAATTTCACTAAGCTATATTATCGGCCATTTTTACTTTTTAAGGTTTTCATTTGTAACTTGTGTGATGAAAGTGTATAGGCCACTACGACACTCTACAAATCACTAATAGCCGCTACCCACCCCTCATCAACGAATTTCACTAAGCTATACCCGCTAAAATCAATAATATCGACCATATTTACATTTTAAAGTTTTCATTTGTAACCTTGTGATGATAGTGTTTAAACCCGAACCGCCTAGCCTCACCCCACGCGCCCACCCCATCGCCACCACCCCGCACCACGTCGTTATTTATTTTTATTTTTATTTATTTTATTTATTTTTTAATAATTAATTAAAATTTTTATACACCTACTCAATCTGCCCTTAGAATCATAAAATCTTAGAATTATCGCCCTTAGATATGACCTAGATATCACCCCTTACACCACCCAACTACATGACCGAGGAGGAGTGAAAATCAGCCGAGGTCAAGGTCATTTGAGGAGGTTCCTCCAATTGCTAACCGAATCCCACATTGTATCCTACTAATGGCTGGGACATATAGAAAGAATGGAAGATAATAGGGAAACAAAACTCGCTTACACTCAGGAAATAAATGACCGTAGACACCGAGGTAGACCAAGAAGACGGTGGAGAGATAATACATGTACAGACCTACAAGCACTTGGAATCAACGACTGGCAAGAGAAGGTCCACCAGAGAGACGAATGGAGACGGATTGTATTTTCAGCAAAGAACCTCAATGGCTCGGAAAGCTGAAGAAGAAGAAGATGATCTCCCAATGTTAAGAATGTCCAATGTTAAGATTTTCCAATGTTATGATTTTTCCATTGTTATGATTTTCTAATGTTATGATTTTCCAGTGCTATGATTTTCCAATGTAATGATTTTCCTATGTTATGATTTTCACATGTTATTTTCCCATGTTATGATGTTCCCATGCTATGATTTTCCCATGTTATGATTGTCCAATATAATGATTTTCCCACTTTATGATTTCCCCTATGCTATACTCCCTCATGTTATGATTTCCCCAAGTTATGAATTCCCCATTTTATGATCACCCCCCCCCCCCCCCACTCACGTTATGAATTCCCCCACGTTATGTTTCATATATGTTATAAATCTAATTCATATTATGAATTCCCCCATGTTATGATTCATATATGATATAAATCTAATTCAAATTATGAATTCCGCCATGTTATGATCTCTACAAGTCATGAAGTTCCAACATGTTATGATTTCCTCAATGTTGTGATTTCACCTGCCGTAGAGCTGCTCCGTGTTATAACTCCCCCACCCCTCACATGTTATGAATGCCCTACTTTATGACACCCCCCATCCCCTCTTTCATCGTGTGCAGACTGATCTATACAAATATGGCGCGGGCACCATGTACCTCGAATGCCTCATTGCCTGTAGCATCGGTATTTTTGTGTCCGTCCGCTTTCTTTGAATTCAGGCGTAGTCCACACATGTGCTGCTGCTAGATGCTCCTACTGGGGAGTGCACTAGGCTGATTTCTGCGTGTGGATTAACGTTCCCTGAAGAAGAAGAAGAAGAAGAAGAAGAAGAAGAAGAAGAAGAAGAAAGAAGAAGAAGAAGAAGAAGAAGAAGAAGAAGAAGAAGAAGAAGAAGAAAGAAGAAGAAGAAGAAGAAGAAGAAGAAGAAGAAGAAGAAGAAGAAGAAGAAGAAGAAGAAGAAGAAGAAGAAGAAGAAGAAGAAGAAGAAGAAGAAGAAGAAGAAGAAGAAGAAGAAGAAGAAGAAGAAGAAGAAGAAGAAGAAGAAGAAGAAGAAGAAGAAGAAGAAGAAGAAGAAGAAGAAGAAGAAGAAGAAGAAGAAGAAGAAGAAGAAGAAGAAGAAAGAAGAAGAAGAAGAAGAAGAAGAAGAAGAAGAAGAAGAAAGAAGAAGAAGAAGAAGAAGAAGAAGAAGAAGAAGAAGAAGAAGAAGAAGAAGAAGAAGAAGAAGAAGAAGAAGAAGAAGAAGAAGAAGAAGAAGAAGAAGAAGAAGAAGAAGAAGAAGAAGAAGAAGAAGAAGAAGAAGAAGAAGAAGAAGAAGAAGAAGAAGAAGAAGAAGAAGAAGAAGAAGAAGAAGAAGAAGAAGAAGAAGAAGAAGAAGAAGAAGAAGAAGAAGAAGAAGAAGAAGAAGAAGAAGAAGAAGAAGAAGAAGAAGAAGAAGAAGAAGAAGAAGAAGAAGAAGAAGAAGAAGAAGAAGAAGAAGAAGAAGAAGAAGAAGAAGAAGAAGAAGAAGAAGAAGAAGAAGAAGAAGAAGAAGAAGAAGAAGAAGAAGAAGAAGAAGAAGAAGAAGAAGAAGAAGAAGAAGAAGAAGAAGAAGAAGAAGAAGAAGAAGAAGAAGAAGAAGAAGAAGAAGAAGAAGAAGAAGAAGAAGAAGAAGAAGAAGAAGAAGAAGAAGAAGAAGAAGAAGAAGAAGAAGAAGAAGAAGAAGAAGAAGAAGAAGAAGAAGAAGAAGAAGAAGAAGAAGAGAAGAAAGAAGAAGAAGAAGAAGAAGAAGAAGAAGAAGAAGAAGAAGAAGAAGAAGAAGAAGAAGAAGAAGAAGAAGAAGAAGAAGAAGAAGAAGAAGAAGAAGAAGAAGAAGAAGAAGAAGAAGAAGAAGAAGAAGAAGAAGAAAGAAGAAGAAGAAGAAGAAGAAGAAGAAGAAGAAGAAGAAGAAGAAGAAGAAGAAGAAGAAGAAGAAGAAGAAGAAGAAGAAGAAGAAGAAGAAGAAGAAGAAGAAGAAGAAGAAGAAGAAGAAGAAGAAGAAGAAGAAGAAGAAGAAGAAGAAGAAGAAGAAGAAGAAGAAGAAGAAGAAGAAGAAGAAGAAGAAGAAGAAGAAGAAGAAGAAGAAGAAGAAGAAGAAGAAGAAGAAGAAGAAGAAGAAGAAGAAGAAGAAGAAGAAGAAGAAGAAGAAGAAGAAGAAGAAGAAGAAGAAAAAGAAGAAGGATAATCCGCTAATTCGGCATCAGCACACCGGAAGATTAAGAGCGCGAATTCTTATCCATTCAGCAGTGCTGACCTATGTATAGTATCTTTTGAGTTGAGTTAAGCTTTGCTAAGAACCGACACCACTGTACTCAGGACATTCCCATACGCGCTCCGACCCTAGTTCAACAGCCAGCGAAGAGTTATACTGTGACCTCAGAAGCGAGGATAGCCATTCCACACGAAAATTCCTTTCTCCACCTTACTAAACATACTCCTTGAGTCTGTAATGAATACAATGTGTGTTGCAGGGGTAATAGTGTCTGCTGCTTTCTGCCACAAACTGGATATTCTACATGGGGAGAACTAGACGATTACGTGTGAACCAAGAGGGGAAGAAAAGAGGCGGGCGATGGGTAGGACATACGAGTACATTGAGAAAACCTGAGAAAAGTACAACTAGAAACGCTCTGCGGCGAAGGGTTTACCGACGCAGTACAAATTCCCGCATAACGCGTTCGAATCAGAGCTGCGGGCGATTCGGCAGCAGACCGCCTTGCTGTGGGTGTTTATAAAATTGTATGAGTGCCTGTTGTTCAGAAAGCGATGGCAAACTACTGAACGTAAACTTGCCAAGAAATCACAATCTAAAAAATGCTGGGATGGACTGCAACGTCATGTAAAGGATATTCAACTAACATTAACTTTAGAATCAACAGGGAGAAAGAAATAGAGGAAGATCTAAAATCACACAGAGAAGAGAAAATAAAACAGAAATACATAATATGGGCAGGACATTGAAGGAGCCAAAGCCTAGGTCGAGTTAGTTGAGGGACTTTGCCGCAATGGAGTATAAAGGAAGAAAGAAAAAGACTTACTGAATACGCCATAATGAGTTTAAACGGGATGTTTCAAATCTGTCCCGATCTTTCGTTTCGCGGATTTCATAAAGCTGTTTACCTTTAGACTTCCACTTCAGGACCACGATACATCTGAGACGTGTCCTGCGTGGCGTGACAATAAACAATCACATCAGTGACACCAGAAGGATTCCGAGCTTTACTGAGAATTAAACACAACTCCTACAATGTCTATGACGAACAATCTGAGCCCTCGACTACATGCTCGTGTGTTTTAAACATTGCCTGAAAACATCCCACAACGTAAAGTTGTGTTTCTGGTTGAGAACGTTAATGTTGAAAATACGAAACGCAACAATACAAATGCATATTAAATCTACTGGAGAAATACATATATCCATTGTTTGGTGGGTTTTGATTACGTTGGTTGGTTTTGATTCCGTTGGTTGATGGGTTGCAATTCCGTTGATTGGTGGCTTGCGATTCCTTTGTTTGGTTGTGATTACGTTGGTTGATGGGTTGTGATTCCAGTGGTTGGTGGGTATGTTGTGATTCCGTTGGTTGGTGGGGTGTGATTCCTTTGGTTCATGGGTTGTAATTTTATTGGTTGGTGGGTTGTTATACTATTAGTTAGTGGGTTGTGATTCCGATGGTTGGTGTGTTTGCGATTTCATTTGTTGATGAGTATGTTGTTATTCCGTTGGTTGGTGAGTTGTAATTTCGATGGTTGGTAGGCTGTGATTCACTTGGTTGATATTCTCGTCAGGATTTCGTTTATTAGTGGGTTGTGTGATTCCGTTTGTTAGTGAGTTGTGATTCCGCTGGTGAGTTGTGAATTTGTTGGTTGACAGGCTGTGATTCCGCTGGTTAGTGGGTTGCGATTCCGTTTATTGATTGGCTGGTTGTGCTTTCGTTGGTTTGTGGGTGGGTTGTGATTTCATAGGTTGGTGGTTTCTGTGATTCCGTTTGTTGGTGAGTTTAGATTCCGCTGATGAGTTGTGATTTAGTTGGTTGGTAGGCTGTGATTCCGTGGTTTGGTGGGTAGTGATTCCGTGTGTTTGTTCTGAATCGTCTGTTATACTGAATCTTAACTTTTAATTCAGTTGAAATAACAGTCAGCTCTCCCAAGTCCTGAGAAAGAACTTGCATCCAAATGATGATGGTAGTGATGTTGGGGTAGAGACTTTTGTGCGAACACTCTCTAATGGGAACAATATGAGCCCTCGACCACAGGCTCGTGGTTTGGAAACGTTACCTGAAAATATCACAAAACATACAGGTGTATTTCTTACATTAACGTAGAATATACAAAACAAAATACGAAAGCATATTAAACCTACTGGGGAACTACTCATATCCCCAACAACAATCATGAGGACGATAAATAGAAAATAATTATATTTGTTTCTAGCTGACAGCATATTTAAATAGATTGTATGAATGTGTATGATTTAACCGGATTTTATTGATTGATTGTACACGTTGGGTCGCTAGCTGCTCATCATGATAATGTGAATGCCGCTGGCTGATTTGTGCGCGGGGCCTTGTTACCGCGTCAGTAAACATCTGCTCTGATATCCCGCTCTCGTGTCGGCCTCGAGTTATTGCGGCACTTGTCATATTCCTCGTGCTTTGGCAATTAATGCAGTAACATTTTCGAGGGCGGCACCTGCCGGGGGGTGAAAGGACCACCGTTTTATAAAATATGGGCAAGAATAAAGATATTCATCATCAGCATGTACACTGCCTACTGTCGTGGGGGTCACTCCACAGATCTCGGTCCTTTGGTGTACTGGATCAACTCTATTGCTGATATTCCTCCATGGTGCGGTCTCAGTTCATCCAGCATCATTCCTCTTGGCCTGCCTCTCCTAGTTTCCTACTGATATGTCCAGTTGTCACGATGTTCTCTGAAGTATCTTTTCTTGTCACATGACTGACTAAAGGATATTATTTGTCTTTTCCAGAACTCAAACGAAATGGTTGATATTCTAGGTAATATTTCCTTAAGTAGTTTCCCATCATGTTAAAAAAAAAAAAAACTGAATAAATTGTGGCGTGGAACAGATAGACCTACAAAAATTAGATTTTTGATTAGACGAAAATTAGATTTTAAGAGCATGCATATTTCGACCAAAGGCTTGCGAACGCGGTTCGTGAGTCGCTTACCAGGCATTCGAAACGCAGCCGCGACCGATTTGTGCAGCAGACCGTGTCGCTTTGTGTTATAACGTCTTGGTATGGGAGCCGGTCGTTTAGAAAGCAATGGCAAACTACTGAACGTAAAAACTTGCCTAGTACATCGACAGCAGCTGAAAAATGCTGGTGTTGACTGCAACGTAATGCAAGGGATATGCATCATTTAAAAAATAATATTTCTCATTGCAACATACGCCTGTGAGACTTAGACACTTACTAAACAAGCGGAACAGCGCATAAATGCCTTTGAGTATAACTGTTATAGACGGGTTCTAAAAATGTCTTGGATACAGAAAAGAACAAATGCTTCCATACGACAAGATATGAATATTGAAGAAAGTTGGTTACTTCAGACGATAAAACAAAGATAATTCAAACACCTTGGTCACTTGAAACGTCATGAATGTTTAGAGATAACAATAATGGAGGGGTATAACGGGAAGAGAAGAAGAGGAAGGTCAAAGAGAAGAAGTGTGCAGGATGTGGCAGATGATCTTCGGATGGGTGTATCGGACGCGGGACATCTTGCTTATGACCGAGAAGTTTTTCGGAAGGTTGTTGTGGGAGTGAGGTTCTGCAAAGGACATGCTACTGAATGAATGGATGGGTTTGCCCTCGCTTCCTGAACTAGACGTCAACTTTGAAGTTCAACTGACCAATGAAGCGGTACATGCTGCTACCCCGCCGGCGGGTTGGTCATAATTTTGTTGGTTTGTTGATGGGTTGGTTAGTGGGTTGGTTGGTGGGTTGGTTGTTTGGTTGTGATTCTGGTGGCTGTTTGCTGGGTTGTGGTTCTGTTGATTGGTTGGTGGGTTGGTTGTTTGGTTTGATTCTGGTGGCTGTTTGCTGGGTTGTGGTTCTGTTGATTGGTTGGTGGGTTGGTTGTTTATTTGTGATTCTGGTGGCTGTTTGGAGGGTTGTGATTCTTTGGTTGGTTGATGGGTTAGTTGGTTGGTAGTGATTCTGTCGGTTGGTTAATGGGTTAGTTGGTTGGTAATGATTCTGTCGGTTGGTTGGTGGATTGGTTGGCGGGTTGGTTGGTGGGTTGTGATTCTGTTAACTGATTGGTGAGTTGTGATTCTGTTGGCTGGTTGGTGGGTTGTGATTCTGTTGGTTGGTGGATTAGTTGGTGGGTTGGTTGGTGGGTTGGCTGGTGGGTTGGTTAGTGGTTGATTGGTGGGTTGGTTGGAGGGTTGGTTGGTGGGTTGGTTGGTGGATTGTGATTCTGTTGGTTGGTTAGTGGGTTGTGATTCTGTCTTTTGGTTGGTCGGTTGATTAGTGGGTTGTTTGGTGGGTTGTGATTCTGTTAGCTGGTTGGTGGGTTGTGATTCTGTTGGCTGGTTGGTTGATTGTGATTCTGTTGGTTTGTGGTTTGTGATTCTTTTCGTTGGTAGGTTGTGATTCTGTTGGCTGGTTGGTGGGTTGTGATTCTGTTGGTTGGTGGGTTAGTTGGTGGGTTGGTTGGTGGGTTGGTTGGTTGGTTGGTAGATTGTGATTCTGTTGGTTGGTTAGTGGGTTGTGATTCTGTTGGTTACTTGGTGAGTTGTAATTCTGTTACTTGGTGGGTAGTGATTCTGTTGGCTGGTTGGTGAATTGCGAGTCTGTTGGCTTGTTGGTTGTTATTCTGTTGGCCGTTTGGTGGGTTGTGATTCTGTTGGTTGGTGGGTTGTGATTCTGTTTGTTGATGAGTTGTAATTATATTGGTTGGTGGGTGGGATGTGATTCTGTTCGTTGATGGGTTGTGATTCTGTTAGTTGGTGGGTTGTGATTCTGTTAGTTGGTGGATTGTGATTCTGTTAGTTGGTGGATTGTGATTCTGTTAGTTGATGGGTTGTGATTCTGTTAGTTGGTGGGTTGTGATTCTGTTAGTTGGTGGGTTGTGATTCTGTTAGTTGGTGGGTTGTGATTCTGTTAGTTGGTGGGTTGTGATTCTGTTAGTTGGTGGGTTGTGATTCTGTTAGTTGGTGGGTTGTGATTCTGTTAGTTGGTGGGTTGTGATTCTGTTAGTTGGTGGGTTGTGATTCTATTAGTTGATGGGTTGTGATTCTGTTAGTTGGTGGGTTGTGATTCTGTTAGTTGGTGGGTGTGATTCTGTTAGTTGGTGGGTTGTGATTTTGTTGGTTGGTGGTTTGTGATTCTGTTGGTTGGTGGGTTGTGATTCTGTTAGTTGGTGGTTTGTGGTTCCGTAGATTGGTGGGGTGTGATTCTTTTGTTTGGTTGGTGGGTTGTGAGTCTGTTGATTAGTTGGTGTGTTGTGATATTGTTGTTTAGTGGGTTGTGATATGTTTGGTTTGTGTGTTGTGATTCTGTTGGTTTGTTGGTTGTGATTCTGTTGGTTGGTTTGATGGTAGGTTGGTAGGCATGGGTCTTCCGCGTCTGGTTTCAATTATTTTACAAATTGACATGGCACCCCAGATCATCCCGGCATAAGATGGGTACCAGAAAATCTTTTGGGAGAGTAAAGGCGGTCAACGAGATACTGACTACATAACTGATAGAGAAGCGATGAGTCTAAGAAGATGTGTCTAAGAAGATGGGTCTAAGAATATGAGACTAAAAAGATGGGTCTAACAAGATGAGTCTAAGGAGATGAGTCTAAGAAGATGAGTCTAAGAAGGTGAGTCTAAGAAGATGAGTCTAAGAAGATGAGTCTATATCATAGTCTATCACCATATGCCCGCTAACACTACGCCTAGCACCCAGGGGTAGACACGTAACATAATCATCATCATCATCATCATCATCATCATCATCATCATCAGCAAGTGCCTTGCCAGTGCCAAGGAGCAAGTGCGACATAGTGACCTAAATTAGAAAGAACGAAGAATCCTAGAACAGAAGCGATAAGAAAATGCTGTGACAACACAGAATCGTCACGGGAGAATGTCAATAACAACACAGATTGACTTGGGAGATTCTGGAAGGCGGCAGCTTATCTTATTTCTAGAACGATATGTCGGCTGGATATTGCTTTGAAGGCACATCAGTGGCTGAAGTATTAGTTGGAAATGGAAGAAACAATCTGAGGAATCAACACTTATCATAGCCATGAATAAACGCCGCAAATGTCAGGTCTGTGAAACGGCAGGAAGGATAATTGGCGGATTGACAGAAGAACTCCGTAAGGACGTACAAGGCCATTGTCAACAAGTGAATATTTGAACGGACATAGCTTGCAACATGTCATTGAGTTGTATTATCATAATCTTCTTACTGCCCATTTCGCAGAAGAGGTCCTGTGAGTAAATAATTATTTATTATTATCATTGTTCAGCAAGTTTGTATGCGGCGATATTAAATGACGTTGTAACTGTTCCATGTCATTGTCTCAGTCATCTCAGTTCGGTTGGCTTAAAGAACTGCCGTTGCTTTTCGAGCCGTGTTTATTATACAGTATTATTGGAGATATTCTTAATTCTACACCCTAAGACAGAGTTTGGCAGCCAGCTGGCGTAGTCGTTCAAGTCTCTCCACAGATCTCGGTCTTTGGTGTTCGGGATCAACTCTGCTGATGATATTCCTCCATGCCACCGTCTCAATCCATCCAGCATCATTTCTGCCTCTATTCCACTCGATCTTTCCATTTGCCACGATGTTCTCCAATGCCTCTCTTCTCATCACATGACTGAAGAAAGCTGCTTGTCTCTTTCTTATTACTATATATAATGTTATAGTTTCATTAGCCTGTTTCAGGCAATCATTGTTAGTTACTCTGGCAGTCCAAATAATGTTCATGACCAGATTTCTTTGAATGAAAAACATCGACAAACAAACGCAAACACATTATATATATATATATATATATATATATATATATATATATATATATATATATATATATATATATATATATATATATATATATATATATATATATATTACGTAATTAGGAATATGGTTTACTGCATAGACAATATTGTAACTTTAGGGACATATTGTAACTCCAGGATCGTATTGTAACAAATATAGGGTGTATTTTTGATGACTGTGCAGTGTTTGAAAATATTGCCAGTCCAAGCTTTATATTCACCCTCTGTAAAGTTCATGCAATATAATAGGTAAATGCAAAACTTGGACCTGCAATATTCTCTAACACTGCACAGTCATTAAAAATACACCCTGTACAACACAATGTAAGACTTTACCATTTTACAACTCCAACAAGTTACTTCGTAAAGAGGTGTGGTTGCACCAGATCGTAGAACAGTAGATTAACAGAAAAAGGGACCGCCAAAGCCGGCGAGAGAAGGTTCTTGATAAGTTCTCAACGTTGCATCGAAGATACTGCATGAAGATTCAATAGGAGAATAGAAGATTAACAAGAAATGAGGCTTGATCGCTATGAACTCAAGCGTTGTCCATACATGCTTCATTTAGTAGCTCTGGACTGAATTTTGCGCTTGTCTTAGCTTTCCCTGTTAATGGTGTCCCTCACAATCAAACTCATTCCGACTTCAGAGGTCCTTGTAATTTACGTCCCCAAGTCAAGGACGAAAAATCAACATGTTAGTCCACACAACCTGACAAGGGGTTAAACCCGCTACCTCGGCATCAGCATGCCGGATGTTTAAGAGGAAGTGTTCTTTTCTATAAGGCCACGTTGACCTCATGACATATATGATGATGATGATGATGATGTCGACGATGTTGACGACGACTATGATGATAATGATGTTCATAATTTTGATGATGATGATGATTATAACGATGACAACGACGATAATGTTGTTGGAAACGACGACAATGATGAAGACGATGATGACTATGATTATGGTGAAGGCGGTGATGACGAAAACGATGACGCCGATTACGACAATGTCGACAATGACGGCGATGACAACCTGGAAATGTTATTACAATAAATAGGACAACGGTACATTTTCCGACAACCCCCCCCCCCCCCCACCCTCCCCCTTCCTTTTATTTCACAGCATCACCATTCTTTCCGCCGGTGGCACTTAGCACTCTAAGTCACTGACAGGCACGCTCCCAACACGACGTGCTCACTGCGACTGCCTATCCACCACGGCGACCGTCCGAAGGCATCCATTAGATCTTCCCTCAGCCCACGTGGACAATATCACACTCATCATATTTGCTCATACGAGCGGCGGTGCTCCATCTTCTGCCGCTCGTGACATCTCCCAACTGCTCGCCAACATAGGCCCGAGGCGGTGGCGCCTCGCTAAATCCCCACGAGTTGGCCCGAGGGCGTAATAAAAGACCAATCATAGAAATGGCTTCCGCTTATGATGAATAATAGCATACCGATTGTGGAGTCGGCCCGGGACGCACGGAGTACTCACAGGATCATGTCGTGTCAGGAGAGTATCTTCCAAAGTGAGGCTAGTTCTGGGTCGTAGATGTTGTTAATCGCGACATGTCCACAGGCTATCTCTTTTGATATAATGTGGTAGTTTTCCTTTGCCTTCTAAATACATCTTGTTTCTCTCATAATATTATAATGACGAACACACTTTATTTTCAAAGGGTTAAGAATTGGACACGCAGGCCCGTCTAACATTATGCCCTTCTATCACTCTCTGCCATACATGGATGAAATAATGTATGAAAGAGAGTGATAGAAGAGCAGAATTGTGACATAATGGGCTTCATCATATTACAGCACGTCAGCTATTGCACACCAACCTGAGAAAATATTGCACTTGAGAAAACACATAATACCCCACTTGACACTGGAGATGGACACATGTCACCCTATTTTTGGACTGAACAGCGTCTTCAATACACGGGATCATTGGAGTAGACCAGTCACGTGATTGCTGGGTCGGCCCCTCAATAGCGTCTCACTTGTAAATTGCGCATTCTTCCTTACAAGATCCAAGCAGACGGTCCTGTCTCTTGCGTGGAGGCCGAATTTACCAAATACAATGTGCAATTGGTCCTGAACCGAGGTGAGCTCATCAGTCTATAGATCTACATGATGCCCAGAGGTTTACAGTTGAGCTATCCAATGTTTGTGCGTCATTTTAAGTGTATTAATATTATTAATAATATAAAAACTCTGGCGTGTCAACTTGCAAGCCGCCACTTCTGGCTGAACGGCGCCATTCTCCGGCCGATCTGACGCGATCACCTTTTTCTTAAAACTGCTCGCTCTGAAGTGATTCTTTAATTCTGTTGTCGTTAATGTGTGCACATAACAACATAGGAAACTGTAGGAGGTGGAATTCTTAATGCACTCTTATGCATTTCATCAAAATTGCCTATTAAACTACCTGCTATCTAGAAGACAGTTTGTGCATGAACCACTTCCTCACTTGAAACCTACATGTTTTGCCTGTACATCATCTAGAGAGAGAGAGAGAGAGAGAGAGAGAGAGAGAGAGAGAGAGAGAGAGAGAGAGAGAGAGAGAGAGAGAGAGAGGAGTTTCTGGCTTTCCTCCCTCCTTTCCAAGCTGAGTCAACATGGTTTGATGAGATATAGTTGTATATATGTGACAGACTTTGCACTTAGACACAGCACCAATTAACTGCAGTGCCTAATAAGTTTACGCTTCACAAATTGCCATTTGTGACAGTTGTGCTTAAACGATCTGTCCAGACCTGAGGAGACTCAAACCTCTGTCTGTAACCAGCTGTTGATAGCAAACAGAATGGGACAAATGCACAATGACTCCAGAAAAAAGAATAAGATGAAGAATTAGTGGAAGAGGCATAACTACATGTAAACCTCTCACACTGATGTACATTGATTGTTCTCATGATTTTGTATGGCTTACAGTTTGTAACAGTACACATAAAAGTTTTCTTTATGTAATTCATGAACAAGAATCAATGCTATGTGAGTTATACTCATATGTAACTGCTGAAGACTGGAGGGGAAGTGTTCGAATTTATCAGAGCCCCAGTCAACAGAGGTTAACACAACACAACACAACACAACACAGCACAACACCACAGAAGATAGTCAGAGGTGAGTGAGGGAGAAGAAGAAATACCAGTGCTTAACATGAAAGGCTCAGGAACAATTACACACAACATGCATAGTTAAAATGAATGAATGAAGATGTAGTATTTGTATGTCATTTATTAATGCCATCCTATCATCATCATTTTCTAGTCCTATCAGTTTGACTTGATTTGCTCATGAAACAACATATCATCAGTCTTGTCAATGCCTGTTTGCAAACATCTTAATGAAAACCCAGGTACACTGAGAACACATGCATACAGCAGGGCCAGATGATATCAAAATGCATACAGTGTGGTAACCCCTGACATTCATAGTTGACACAACACCAGCTAGGAGGGGGGAAATAGTTCCTACTCTTCCTTATCATCCTTCATGTACTGTCCTTTTCCATTCTTCTTCTTCTTCTTCTTTGCGTTCATCCGGAGTGTTTTTTCAGATGTGATTGCGGTGTGTCTAAGTTATGCGCCCTTGGGCCGAAACCCGTAGGCCAACACATCCGGCTGTAGCGTGCTTTTTTTGACCAGATAGCATTCCTGGGAGACTCTCACTTTTGCGGTACCGTCCACAACCCAGCTGGCCAAGTTGGAACGGTTGAAGACTTAACGGTAATATCCCTCAAAGGAAGGCAGGGACAGTCCATGGCATTTTCCGCCATCCAGGGTGGCTTCCATAATTGCAGGGCCGACACATAGCGCCCTGGAACTGAGCTCACCGAGGGAATCGTCACGTCCTGCTCATGGCTGCTTTAATTCCTCACTTCAATTTATTGGGCGTTTCGTTAACCCCGGGCTGCTCCGGCACAAACCAGACAGGTCTGCAGATGGTATCCACTGAGCGAGTTTTCGACACGGACATATGCTTGTCGTTGCGCCCCTCAGAGCTGTTCCAGGCACGACGGACATTCGAAAAACTACCTAGTCAGAGCTTTTCCGAACAAGAGCGGCATTCGGAAACTAGGTAGTCAGAGCTGTTAGACAAGCATATGACTACTGGCAGGATCAACCAGATATCTATCGGACAGACGGACTATTCACGCACACGCAAGCCAAGAGTAGCATCGCTAAAGCGCGCCCTCCCCGTACAAGGTGATACATGCAAAACCACTTGACGCCTACCGACGAGCTTTCAAGCTACGCCGGCAGGACTGACCGAAAAGCTACACCAGTTTACTGACTGCAGGCCCACTACTCATCGAGAGAGAGTGGGCGGTTATCGAGACTTTGTCGAACGGTCGTACAAATTTGCTCTTTTGCCCGCTCAAACCACGACCCTGGCTGCACGATGCGGTTACATTCTCGAAACGCCTGCCTCGCTAACTTGCGTTGGCTGGGAAGATCCCATTTTGGTGCACCTCACACAGCCATCCGAGACAACGAACGCTAGACGCGGCGGAACTGATCTTGCGAATCAGACCAACCCTCACGTCCTTTTCCATTTTTGACTATGACTACTAAACAACAAGTTGGTTAGAATATACACATATATATGCTTATTTAAACACAGTGGTACGACCTGGTGGAATTTTAGAGAAGATGTTCCCAAAACTTGTGAGAAAGTGAGACAACTCAGGCATCTACCAGAGTAATAGCAGCCTTCATCTTGACCGAACTGGCAGATAATGAAGCGGATCCACTAACCCATGGACCAAGGCTACAGCTCAGTCTCATTGCTCAAGGTGACATATTCTACTGATATAAATATCCACACAGAAGCAGAAGAGGCCAAACAAACCAGGCCACACACACTTTTGTCTTTTGTTTCAGGAGGATCCATTGATTCTTTCCACAGCTAACTACCAGTAGTACATATAGATAGATATATGATTTGGTTGTAATCTTGATAAGAGGAGGGCATAATATTCTGGCATTTTATGTATAACTGATTTGTATCAATCTAACATGCATGTAAAATGACTGGGATGGTGTTCCCTTAACCCAAGAGCTGTTTTACAACAAATAAACCCATTAATTCTAGATATTTCTCTATTGTATTTAAAGTTCATTTGTATTGTATAAGATTGTTCGTCCACAAGTTGTTAGTCTTATTGTTGTTGTTGTTGTTTGTGTACAATTTACATACAACATTATCACAATAACCAAAAATGGGAAATAAAGTAAGAAGAGGGATGACATCTGCAGAGAAATAGATAAACCTTTTCCAGATCGATCCACAGCCCATATTATTCTTTCACTGAATCCTTTATCAATTTTCTGATGAAGTCATTCCAGACTAATTAGAATTTCATAATCAAGAGGGGGCTTGAGAGCTATTGGGATTCTTATGTGAGAGAGATAAATTCATAATTTACCTCTATCTTCCACAGGACTACCCTAGACTGACCCGAGCTTAATGGTCAATGTTCTTGTTCTTGACTATTACACACTAGAGAGGAATGAGGCCCAACTTCTATGAACCCTAGAAAACGGGTAATGCACAACGTGATCCTCATTTCGATCGCAACATATGACAAGAATGTTTGACGGGCCTGCGTGCCCAAATCTTAACCCTTTGAAAATACAGTTCGCTCGTTCATTCGTTCGTTCGTTCATACATAAATTTGCATGTATTGTTTGGTGCTCATTGAAGTAAAAGAAAGAAGGAGAGAAGGAGGGATTAGAGGACACACAGTGAAAAGTCAGTTGCATATCCTTTACATGACGTCGCAGTCATATCAATAATCGTTTGGCTGTTTGTGATTTCTTGGCAAGTTTACGTCCAGTAGTTTGCCATTGCCAGCATAGACAACATAAACATTAAAGCTGCAGTTACCCTACCAAGATTCGATCCTGTCACCTATGATGACAGCGTCTCGCTACATGAACAAGTGTTCCTCGACCCATGACCACCTAGGCACCCATTTCACATATATCAAGCCACGACACCTTCCTGGGGCCAAGGCGTTAGAAACACAGCTGCGGGCGATTTGTAATCAAACCCGCTTGCGCTGGTTTTCATACAGTGGTATGACCACCGGTCGTTCAGAAAACAATGATAAACTACGGAACGTGAACTTGCCAAGAAATCGCACACAGCCAAAAATGCTGGGTTTACTGCGAAGTCCTGTAAAGGCTATGTAAGTAACAAGAGCCGAAGCTCACTTGTTCGTGAAATATACAACACACTTGTTTACACCGTAATTTAAAGTGTCGACCACGATAACTTTAAACTGACTTTAATGTCTTTTTGTTTGCACAAAGTTGGTTTGATAATCTGAGTAGCCACTGTCTCAGCTAACATTAATATTTGTCCGTTTTGTCTGTTAAACAACACACGAGGCGCATTGTGTTATATATTTCAGCTTGAAGGATTGACCGGTTTGCTTGAGTTAATGTTGCGTGACTTCTTCAGTTGGCACATGAACATATGCAGCGAGACGTGCCAGGCAATAAACTGTGCAAACCTAATATTTACGCCTTCAATAATCAGATTCACTGGGAGCCTCGTGGCGAATTTGTTACGTCGCCCTGACTCGCATTCTAAAGGATGTGGGTTCGATTTCGGGCTACTTCACGAATGAATTTTCTCGAAGACTCCTGGTTGTCGTCGCTGGAGCTAGGGAGTTCGTACTTTGTGCGACACTTTCAACTTACTCTTACTTAAAGAGATCGAGCCGTATGGAACAAAACCAGGTGCAATGAAGTCGCTCCGCTTGTATTTTACACCCTAATCGCTTATTCAAATTATGTGTAGGAAATCATTGATGTGATTTATGTCGTCTCTGTATATATGTCGCCTGTGTATAAATGTCGCCTTTGCATATATGTCGTTTGTGTGTATATATCGCCTTTGTGTAAATGTCGCTTTTGTATATATGTCGTATTTGTGTATATGTCGCCTTGGTATATATTTACCTTTGTGTAAATGTCGCCATTGAGTATATGTCATCTTTGTGTATATGTCGTATTTGTGTATATGTCGCCTTTGTATATATGTCGCCTTGGTATGTATGTCGCCTTTGTATATAAGTCGCTTTTGTTGTGTGTGTGTGTGTGTGTGTATGTGTGTATGCGTGTGTGTCGCCTTTTAATATATGTCGCCTTTGTATTTATGTCGCCTTTTCTCCAGCAAATAATTCCCAGAAAATTCTTTTTCAATCATATCTCAATGGAACACGACACGATCTAATTTCAAATTGCCAGCTGCAGTTTCTGTTACTAGTAGTTTTATTTCTAGTTTGCTTTAGTACACATCCCATTGGCACCTCACGTGTAATTGCATCCTTTCCTCTTGATTTCTTTTGTATCTTAAAGACACTAATTTCCCGCTCCATTTCGTCCATTTGTAAAATGTTTACTCACAGGCCGGCTCTGTGGTAAAGGAGTTACGTACGCAATTCGCAATCCCGCATGCAGCGTTCGAAACACAGCTGCGGGGGATTTGGCAGCAAACCGCTGTGCGCTGGTTTTCATACAAGGGTATATGTGCCGGTAGTTCAGAAAGCAATGGCAAACTACTAACGTTCACTTGGCAAGCAATCACAAACAGCCTAACAATCCTGAGGTTGACTGCAGCGTCATGCAAAGGATATGCAACCAACATAACATACCCACTTGAGTAAGTTGAGTTGGGCTAAGAACCGACATCACTACACTCAGGACATTCCCATACGTGCTCTGTCCCCTCGTTCAACAGCCAGCGAAGAGTCATACTGCTAATCGTTCCAACTGCCATCTGATTAAAAGTTCTCCTGGTCTTCCCTCTCAGTTGTGAGATTCCTCCACAACCTCTGCCAATGCCCCGCCTTATTATTCTCTCCACATACGGGTTCTCAGTCTGTCCCACCACTTTCCCCACCTGGTCCCACAGGTGCACGACCACCTCTGCCTTGTCCATAGGTAATATACCACCGAGAGGTGCATTCCCTGCCAGCCTATCAACCTGTTCATTCCCCCCGAACGGACGCATGAGGAGGGCAGAAAATCTATTTAGTTCTCATAATCTGTGACTTCTGAAGCTAGGCAAGCCATTCTACACAAGACATTAATTTCTCCACTAACTTATCCATCTATTATGAAGCTATATCTGCATCCTTTAAGACGCGTGTGTTCATCTTTCTTTATCTTCATGTACCTGTTCTATTGTCTCTTTGATGTACTTTGTACAAGCATGTTATCCCAAGAGTGCATTTGTAGCGCGCTCCTCTTATAAGCATAACATTTCCCTTTAAAAAAATAATAATCATATATAGCGGATATATCTTGAATGGACAGAATAATACACAAAGACGCTGGCGACATGGCCAAGCCGATACACCCCAAACCTCCTACGTCATCGATTGAAAGGCCCATTTTGGAAACAGAACACGTGACTGATAGAGACAATGCGTTTCGCGTGTTATTTAACACACACAATAATCGCATGATAAAGGTGGCAGAAGAAATCGCCATTAATTTACAAAAGCCAAGTTTGTGCAATCAGAAAGACATGATAATCTCATCATCTCATCTTGTTCCCCGTGCGGTGTCGAGGTGAAGTAGAAAGACAGGATAGTTAGTTTTGTGTGGATATATGTATGTACATTTCAGCTTGAAGGATTTATCTTATTGCATTAATTTATGTTGTGTGATTTCTACACTATTAACTAACGAGATGCGGCAAAATATGCCAGGCAATAAATCGTGCAATCTGTTGGTTGTGTCTTCGTGATTCAAATTCATTACGAGAAAACATTGTCTTGTAAATCTTATATGTTTATTACTGAGTCTTTAATTATTCTTGACTTTGACTAGTTTCCACAGTTTGTATCAATCCCTATCAAATTCATAGTTTTCTGTGTTGTGTGTGTGTGTGTGTGTGTGTGTGTGTGTGTGCTCCCCCCCCCCCAACACCTTTGTTTATTATTCTCTACAACTGTCTCGTGTTGTTTGATGTAATGTTCTCTTGTATGTTGCTAACATGTTAGCTTCAGTTGTCTTCTCCCCCCCCCCCTCTCTCTCTCTCTCTCTCTCTCTCTCTCTCTCTGTTTTTATTTTAATGTTTTCACCAAAATACAGAATCAAAATTACAAGACCACATAAATAGTCTGAACGGGTGGGGGATGTGTGAGTGTGTGAGGGATGTATGTGTGGGTGGTTTCGGGATGTTTGGGTTGGTGGGGAATATGTGTGTGTGTGGATAGGGGATGTGTGGTTGAGGGATGTGGTTGTGGGATGGGTGATGGTGGGGTGTGGGTGGGTGGAGGATGTGTTGGTGGGTGAGCGTGTGTGGGTTGGGGAACAGGTTGGGGATGTCTGTGTATGGGTGTGGAGATGTGTGTGGGTGGGGCATGTGTGTGTATGAGTGTGGAGATGTGTGTGGGTGGGTGGGGGAGATTGTGTGGATGGAGGATGTGTGTGGATGGGGGATGTGTGTGGGGGAATGTGTGTGTGTGTGTATTGGGGATGTGTGGCTGGAAGGATGTGTGGCTGGAGGATATGTGTTTGACTGGGTGATTGACGGGTGTGTGTGTGTGTGGGGGGGGGGAGGGGGGTGAGGATGTGTGGGTGGAGGATGGGTGAGTGGAGCATATATGTGTGCATGGGTGTGTGTTTGTGGGTGGGGTTATATATTAGTCTGTGGGGGTTGTGTGTGTGGTGGGTTGTATGATGTTTGGGGGATGTGTCTCATAACATGATAATATGCGGTGTTTATGTTTACAACATTAATTTGAGAATGTTATTTTCCTATGTGGATGTATCATGCACTATTGATGAACGAAAGATGAGTGATTGGAAGGGCCGAATGTAAGAAGGACCTGCGTGCCCAATTTGTGACTCTTTGAAAATAAAGTTAAATCCGATTTCATCAAAGCTGTACCGTCTTTCTTGGTAAAGATTCGTGTGGTTTGTAATTTACCCCTGTCCTTCTTGGGATAGATTCAGTAGCTGCCCACAGTATCGCTTCATTAAAAGTTTTTCATCATTAATTTGACGTTGAATATTGTTTTTATTTTAACGTTTTCAAAAAATACAGAATCAAAATTACAAGACCACATAAATAGTCTGAACGAAGTGTGTATGGAACATAACATGAAAATAAGCATAAGTAAACCAGAGGTAATGACTAGAACGAAAGAAGAAAGAAAAACAGAGATTCATTTAGAAGAACACCCCCTGAATCAAGTAAAGAGCTTTAAGTACATAGGGAATATAATATCATCAAATGGAAAATCAGTAGATGAGATCGAAAATAAATGCAACACGGCAAACCAACTCACTGGACGAATGGCACCACTCCTAAAGAACAAACATGTATCAATAATTACTAAGAAAGCACTCTACAACACAATCTTCCTACCAACTCTATGTTACCAATGCCAAACCTGGACAATGACAGAAAAAGAGAAAAGAAAAATCACAACAACAGAAATGAGATTCCTGAGAAGATTGCTCCATGTATGAAGAAGAGAGAAAATCAGACGTGAAGAAATCAGGACTAGCGGGAGTTATAGAAGTGCTAGGTTTTATCAGAAAACAGCAAGTGAAATGGTTTGGCCATATAGCTAGATTGCCTTCTAACAGTGTACCACAACAATCAATGATGTACAGACCAAACGGAAGCAGAGGAAGAGACCACGTAAAAGATGGACAGAGAGAATTACAGAGTCCAAGGGAATCTCGATACATGGAGCCCATAAACGGACACTCTCTCGCTGTTAATGCTTCACCGCGACACCGCAAGGTACAAGAGGAACGAAATGAGATGAGATGACATGGAATGAAATGAGATGAGATGAGACGAGACAGAAAACAAACAAGAACGCTGTTGATGTTAAGGGGTAGAAAGTCCAGTCTAATTCTTTCAGACCAGGATTTCAGAATGTGGGGCCTTTAGCAGGATCTGAAACATCTAGTAGATGCGGTTGTTGCATACAGTGAACAACTTGGGTTAGAAATACCACAATGTATTTTTTTTTGGCATATCCCTTACAGGACGTTGCAGTCAACATCAGCATTTTTCAGCTGCTGTTGATATACTAGGCATTATGCTCAGTAGTTTGCCATTGCTTTCTGAGCGGCCGGCTCACATACCCCATAAGTTACCAAAGCGGCGAGAACCGTTAAAGATTCTCGCGCAGGTTACGTTACTCACGAGAATATACGGGATTACGGAGAAAGACGTTAACACCTATGCCAGGGAGACCGACCACAATGTAATATACAAATAAATCGGAATATTCTCAGATAAGGGAATCGATACAATTATCTCGGAACAGTTATAACATCTGATGGGAGATGCCTTGAAGAGATTAGAACAAGAATCGATATGGTGAAGGTAGCCTTTTGCAAGATGGAAAACATACTGACTAATAAACAGATGTAATTTGCAACGAGAAAAAGAGTATAAACGTGCTACATAGTGCCTGTAGTTTTGTGAGGATGTGAAGCGTGGACAGTGAGCAGACAAGCTGAAAAACATCTGTTTGCTGTGTAAATGTGGTTTCTGAGAAAAATGCAAAGACTACCACGGTCAGACAGAAAAACTAATTTCCAAGTCCCACAAGAAACAAATAAAAACTGTAAACTGATTAGAGAAATTAGACGTAGACAATTACGGTTCTTTGGACACGTTATGAAAAGACATAAATTAGAGAGCTTGGTGACAACTGGCAAGATTGGGGGGGGGGGGGGGGAGCAGAGAACAGGGAAAGACCAGAGAAGTAAATACCTAGATGGCATGGCGACGTGGTATTGTCGAGACAAGATTGAGCTGATCCACGACTCTGGTGATCGTGTGAGATGGCGAAACATGACCGCTACGCTTTTTGGCACGGATCAGCTCTGCGTTCTTGTCTCGACCATGCTATGTGGTCAAACCATCCAGGTATTTCCTTCTCTGCCTTCCTACTACTTCTAGTGTCCCGAGCTGATTTTTTCAGAGGTACTTGTAATTTACGTCCTCAAGTCAAAGACGAGAAGTCAACATTTTAGTCCAACTGACCGGCGTAGGGGGTTGAATCATCTACCGCGGCATCAGAACACCGGGTGTTTAAGAACGAGCGCATTTATCCGTTTGGCCACGCTGATCTCTACTCCCAAAACATGTAAGAGTTAATGTTGCTCTGAGGGTCGAGCGTATAGTTGTATGATCTTCCCATTCAACGTCAAACATCATCCAAGGGGAGACAAATGCAGAAACTATTGCGCCAACTCAAGACGGAAGACGTCGCCCGCTCAACAATGGCCGACGTAAATCAGGATAATGGCGTCGCGTATCACGTGACCACAATTACAGGCCAATCAGAATGCCAGGCGCCTAGTCATTTAACCAATCCAGATAAAGGCGAAAATGATTTAACGCGTATTCATAGCGGACGTCCGCACAAAAGTGGCCTGCTGGCGAAACCTAAATCTCATCTGCATTTTTGTTTGTTGTCCGCCATTTCTTTTGTGTCTGGCTAGTAATGACCCATTTACAGAAATCTGGCCGGTTCTACTTTAGAAATCAAGTGTGACAAACATCCGGAAAAGCAGATAAAGATGTCCCCCGAAAGCCTTCTAATTATCACACAGATAAAAAGCGGTGATAATATTGTATCTATCTGTACATTCTTATCTGTCGCGTCTTTCCAGTTTTTTTATCAAAAAGTTATATTCTTCATGCCATTGCTTCATAAATTAAGTAATTTGACCAATGCTTTATTTGTCACATCCGATCTATCGTATTGTTTTTTACGGAATCCTAACAATATATGTCTTTGGCTTGTTATATATGTTGTATTGGTGAATTATTAGGTGACTTCTGGCTATGTTTATGCGTACAGACGGTGTCGTATTTCACAGCAATGAGTCTCATGTTGGCGTGTGTCCTTCACATTTATGAGCAGAATACAGATCGTAAACAGGTCGCTTAAAAGTCAACAGGGTCGACTCCATTGCACCGGGTTTTTATCCCATATGGCTCAGTCGCTTTCTGCAGCGAACTGCCGAAAGCGTCACACAAAGCACGAACTCTGGAGCTCCAGCGACGATCCCCCACGAGTCTAAAGATTGCACTAATGAACTGAAGGACGCGGATCGAAATCGAACCCGCAACCTTTGGAGCCCGAGTGATACGGCTTGACCACTTCACCACGGAGACTCCCAATCTTCTTGCTTTGACCTATATCACCCTATGGCGCATAGGCCTCAACCAACTTACTCCATTCCTCCCTCGTTTTAAGCGATCCCATGTAATGGCAAACTACTTAAAGTAAATTTGCCAAGAAAAGCAACTTGCTGTTGGGGTTAATCGCAACATTCTACAAAGAACACGCAACACTTTATTTATACTTCCTCTAGAGTCTAGACGGATTCCCTTCTAGGTAATGGGCTCTGTCCATCCGTCTATCCACATCATTCATTAATATTACTGAGTCATGCAGTAGTGATTTTTTTTTGCATTTTCCACATGCCTTTATAACGCATATCTTTTATATTGTTGTTGGTCATAGTCAGCCTCAAATGATGTGTGGATGAAATAATGTATGAAAGAGAGTGATAGAAGGGCAGATTGTTAGACGGGCCTGCGTGCCCAATTCTTAATCCTTTGAAAATAAAGTTCATTCGTTTGTTTGTTCATTCGTTCGTAGATAGATTTACTTGTCCAAACAATTTTGCCATGGTCTACTCAATAACCGCGAGATTGTTAACTTGTACACTTGCCCTTCTCCGAGACAGCCCGTGTATAATCTCACTACCCAAGAGCTCTGGGGGACGTGTAATATCATTAGATATCATTGATCTTGGAAATGTCCATCTTTATGCTGGGATGGAACCTTCTAAGCCTGACAATACACAATGAAACAGTTCGGTATTCGTGACTCCTAGGAGAAAGGCTAGAGATTAAAACACAGACACAGTGTACATACCTTACAATGAACGCAAATAGGGCAAATGGAAATGACAGTACAAAATAACAATGATATTAATACAAAAAATAACTAAGGTTAAAAATCAGCTGTATAACAACACAACGAATCGACGTTTTAATCTTAGTAATCGTCGTCAGAAACATCACAAACAGATCTAAAGAAAAACATGAAACTGGAAAATGTAATTACAAATTTAAACATAAACATTAAAAGTATAAGTATGAAACGTTGCTAGGCCATTACGCTTCCGTGGTTGCCAGGAAGGTGGAGTAGAAATTCCGTTGTGAACGATGCCCAATAAGTAAATGTGGAGCGGAAGGTGAGCAAACAGTTACATGTGGCTATACAGAGTGAGTAAGAAGAGTTATACAGTGCCATCTACAATAGAAGGTGAGCAAACAGTTACATGTGGCTATACAGAGTGGGTAAGAGGAGTTATACAGTGCCATCTACAATAGAAGGTGAGCAAACAGTTACATGTGGCTATACAGAGTGGGTAAGAAGAGTTATACAGTGCCATCTACAATAGAAGGTGAGCAAACAGTTACATGTGGCTATACAGAGTGGGTAAGAGGAGTTATACAGTGCCATCTACAATAGAAGGTGAGCAAACAGTTACATGTGGCTATACAGAGTGAGTAAGAGGAGTTATACAGTGCCATCTACAATAGAAGGTGAGCAAACAGTTACATGTGGCTATACAGAGTGAGTAAGAGGAGTTATACAGTGCCATCTACAATAGAAGGTGAGCAAACAGTTACATGTGGCTATACAGAGTGGGTAAGAGGAGTTATACAGTGCCATCTACAATAGAAGGTGAGCAAACAGTTACATGTGGCTATACAGAGTGAGTAAGAGGAGTTATACAGTGCCATCTACAATAGAAGGTGAGCAAACAGTTACATGTGGCTATACAGAGTGGGTAAGAGGAGTTATACAGTGCCATCTACAATAGAAGGTGAGCAAACAGTTACATGTGGCTATACAGAGTGGGTAAGAGGAGTTATACAGTGCCATCTACTACAGTATTCTCGTTAGATGGATGCGTTCCACAGAGGTGATTAACTGGCTTTCAATTTTAAACTCAATTAAGCTGTTAGAGTAGCATAGCTTTAATGTCGTGCCCCATACATCAGGCTCTTCAGAGCTTGAGGTCGACGTCCTAACCGCTCCGCCAGCATTCATACCGAAGTGATAACTCATTAAGCGTGGTTTCTGTGATTTAGAATGAGCTCTTATATCAACCGAGAGCAGTGGCCGTGTAGTGACATGTGCTCAATTCCTTCTTAAGAAAAATTAGTTGCACATTTTTTACAGGACGTTGCAGTCACCCCCAGCATTGCTTACCTGGCTCAATTCCTTCTTAAGAAAAATTAGTTGCACATTCTTTACAGGACGTTGCAGTCACCATCAGCATTGCTTACCTGTATGTGATTTCTTAGCAAGTCTACGTTCAGTAGTTTGCTATTGCTTTCTGAAAGACCAGCACTCACACCTTTGTATGGGAAACCTACGCAAGGTGGTCCAATTCCAAATCGTGTTTCGAACGCGGTTTGCGTTATTACGAATTGCATCCGTAACCCGTTGGCCACCGAGCCGGCTCATCGAGAAAGGTTTTTAAAAAGATGAATTGGGCACATATACATCCCAACCTAAAATGGACACCAAGAATTGTCAGGGGACATAAAGGCGGCATGCAGAATATTTACCACATCGCCAATTGCGTTCCGATTGGTCAATACAAATATAGGGCAAACACCACATATTTTTAAACCCAAACACCGTGGCAAAGAACGCGTGTCCTTAAACATCCGATGTGCTGATGCTGAGGTAAGAGGTTCAATCCCTACACCGGACAGTTGGACTAAAATGTTGACCTATCGTCCTTGACTTGGAAAAGTAAATTACAAGTACCTCTGAAGTCGGAGTGGGTTCGTCTGATGGCGAGGGACACTGGTAATATGGAAAGCCATCCCACTGGCAAAATTCAGTTCAGTGCTACTAGAAGTAGTGTGTATGAACTACGCTTGAGTTCACTGCGAGCAAGCGCCAAAAAAAATATAAAAAAATCGTGGCCAAGGATTATTTAATTTTAAATGGAGTTTCAACTGACAAGGACAGAACGTTAATTAAAGAAACGAAAACTAAAAAGAAAACAGCGAAAAATCAAGACAGTCGATTTAACAGAAACAACTATTTCTAAAGATGTGTCGCTTACAACCAGGCGATATCGTTAACAATAAAGCCAGCCCTCTGGATTGATCTAGTTAATTTGTTCAAGTCTTTGAGAATTTTTCAGGCTCACACCACGGCACCTAGTCGTGATTTATCGCCCTTGCCACTACCGGACGTGCGAAACTGCTCATTGTCCGCAGCAAATTGATTTCATTTTTTGCTTCTCGATGTCTAATTTGATTAACTAGTTAAACGACATAGTTCTATTTTAGAAACTAAATAATTAAAACAACTTGAGTTTGTTTGGAGTTCAGAAATGTCATTAATTCTACAAAGTAGAGGAGAATCAATTTTGAATAAAGTAGAGTCTGAAGCAACCACGCCAACGAACAATGTGTTGTTAGTGATGAAATGATGTATTTGCTTTTTGGCGCATTCGTGAATGTTTGATAACTTTTCGCTTTGACGGGAGATGAAGTTTTACAGTGTCTCTGTGTTATCACCGACTCTGTGGAGAAGATTTTAAGAATCCAATTCTTAATCCCGCATACCGCGTTAGAAACACAGCTGCAGGCGATTTGGAAGTAGATCGCCTTGAGTTGGTTTCTATACAATGATATGGGTGCCTGTCGTTCAGGAAGCAATGGCAAACTACCGAACGTAAGTTGCCAAGAAAACTCACAATCAGACAGAACATGTTGGAGTTAACTGCGGCGTCATGTAAAGGATTTACAACTAACAGTGATCACACATTTAAAAAAAAAAAAAAAACAGTGAATAAACTACGTCTTGGATGTCGAGATAAGTATTCCTTTGATTTATCTGTTTTTCTTGTTTTTAACAGAATGTTTTACCATCGTGAATTTCAGTACTGACAACACACACAGTATATTGCACGATTTATCGCCGGGTATATGTCGTTGAATCTCGCTAGGTGTATACTAACTGTCACCTTGCCGTCTTGATAGACGATAGCTTGTGACATGGACCTGTTCATAACACAAAACCTGGGCTGATTTTAGAGACATACGTTGTCCA
Source organism: Cepaea hortensis (assembly GCA_963921405.1). Classification (NCBI taxonomy): domain Eukaryota; kingdom Metazoa; phylum Mollusca; class Gastropoda; order Stylommatophora; family Helicidae; genus Cepaea; species Cepaea hortensis. The sequence goes on along the minus strand of OY992876.1, from coordinate 91,625,583 downwards.
TGCATCATGATCCCTCTCTCAGCCTGCCTAGTTTACTTCAGAGGAAAGGTAACACCAATACGTCTGGAATAAGACAAGCTGCAGAAGCTGCCGGATCAGCAAAGCAATGCTCTAACTGTCCGCATATCGTAGCTTCCTTCCTAGACCAGTTCCGACCAAGGCCTGTTCAGCCCTTCCATGAGATTTAGTCTTTAGGTTGCAATTCCCCGTACTAGTGTAATGCTTGTACCCTCCCAAATGTATTCCTCCGTCTGAAAACGTTGGCACAATGTGGGGGTATCGGTTTGGTGTACGCAGCCCAACATTCGGCGCTAACAGAAAGCAGGTAGTACCGTCTACTGTGATACTGTAGCTCAGTCATATCTGTCTAAGACATGGTTCGTCAGGTGTAAGCGCCACACACACACACACACACACACACACACACACACACACACACACACACACACATATACACACACACTCAAGTAGTAAGGGAGGATGTATTTGACGCGTAAATACGGTCCGCTAGACGGTCCGCTGCTAGTAAAACCTTTCTATGTGGGTTATAACAAGCCGAACGGACCGTATAGAAAACGGACCGCACTCGACCTAGTTTTTCAAATCTCGCTGTCTTTGGTACTTTCTGTGTCTCCGGGACTGGTGAGGCGAGCGGCGCGAACCGGTCATGCTTCCGGTTTTGAGAATTTAAAAAGTCAAACTTTAATTATTAAAGGATAATTTATATACGAAATAATGTTTTAAAAATAGCCATGTGTGTGTGTGTGTGTGCGTGTGTGTGCGTGTGTGTGTGTGTGCGTGCGTGCGTGTGTGTGTGTGGTGTGGTTTAACCTGACGAGCTAGGTCTTGGTCAGATATGACTGAGCTACCGTATGACAGTAGACGGTACTGCCTGCTTTCTGGTAGCGCCGAATATTGGGCTACATACACCGCGGTATGCGGGATTAGAAATGTGTAGGGGTAGTCCGATAAAAGGGCGGGGGCGAAGGGGAATAAAACCTTATTTCGACTATGGGAGTCTCTGTTGCGAAGTGGTTAAGCCGTTTGACTCGCGCCCCGAAGGTTGTGGGTTCGATTCCGGGCCGCGTCCTTCTGTTTACGAGTTAAATATTTCGAAGACTCCTGTGGGTCGTCGCTAGAAGCTACGGAGTTCGTGCTTTGTGCGAAGCTTTCCGTGCAGTGGAAAAAGACCGAGACATATGGGAAAAAACCCGGTGCAATGAAGTCGACCCTGTCGACTTTTATTTCGACTATGAGTATTTGCTCACAGTGGTCCACCAGACCCACAGCTACTGTGCGGAGGTGTGCAGTTTGATGATCATCTCGGCCCCTTACCAGATGAAGTGCAGTGCTAGAGGGTAGTACAGCACTTTCTTTAGAAAGGCTCACAGTTTCAAGAGGTTCCAGAGCCGCCCCATTAGGTTCCCGCGTCCCTGTGTGTCGGTTGTATTATGTGATCATCCCGGCCCATGACAAGATCAAGCGCAGACAAATACACTTTGATCTTAGCCAAAATGCTGAGAAGCTAAAACGGTTTAGCAAATAAGACATAATTCTTATTATAATCCCATGAAATAAACTGAGATCCCATCATGATTTATAATATAATCCAGGATCTAGAATACCATAAAGAAATAAGCTAATTACAAGTGAAAATTTTCTTATACCAAGAAGGTTTTAACATAAATAGTAATGTAAGTTTAAAAATGTTCAATTTAATAATCATACTTAGTGCCTTTTGTGCCGGTCTATCTGGTCTAGAGGTTACACGACTTTCTCCGTTATCTCGTATACTCTCGTAAGTGACGTGACGTTGCGCGAGAATCGGTAAGGTTCTTTCAATGTCGGTAACGCACGGGGTATGTAAACCGGTCGCTCAGAAAGCAATGGCAAACTATTGAGCGTAATCTTGCCAAGAAATCAACAATCATCTGAAAGACGCTGATGTTGACAGCGATGTCCTGTAAAGGATGTGCGAAAAAAGTGCCTTTTGTAAATAATTGATAAAGCATAAAAGAATATTATTAAAGCGAATTACTTACCTTGTCCAGTCATTTTCAAAATATGTTCAAAGGCTGTAACACGTGAATAAGAAGTCGAATGGTTTATTGTGGTTTCATAACATTTGTTAGAGATCTTTTTATTTTATTTTTTAAATTTTCTTATGCTTGTAGGGGTTAAAGTTTAGTGTCATTCGTTGTTAAGGGGCGGGTAGCAGTTATTGGTGAACTGTAGAGGGCTGTAGTTGCTTATACACTAGCATAATACAGGTTACAGCTCTTCAAATGAAAATCGTAATAAAGTAAAGATGGTGGATATTAGTGCGTATAGTGGTCTGGATGTGTGTGCGTATGTATGTGATCGGGTGTGTTGGGGTTACAGTACTCTTCCCCTGAAAAGGGGAGTGGCTGTGGAGTAGGTGTAAGACGGGCTTTCGTTGTTATGGGGGTGGTCGGGTCAAGTCGCGGCGTGGATATATGGTGGAACCGTGGTGGCAAAGTTGCTAGCGAGGAAGTCGCCGTGTCCGAATATACGACCAAGTGGTCGCTGTGCCTGAATGTATGATGAAGTGGTCGCGGTGGCCGAATGTATGATCAAGTTGTCGCCGCTACCCCCCACTCTCTCTCTCTCTCTCTCTCTCTCTCTCTCTCTCTCTCTCTCTGTTTTCATCTATTATGTCAGTATCTCTCTGACTATATAAATTCTAGGGAAAGGGTAACACAAACATCGACCTCTGAGTATTAGCCTTCGTTATCACTCATACATGAGCAAGGTATTTTAGGTCATTCTCAGAAGCACTACACAACTGTGACGACCAAACAAAATCAGCGAGGCAAGCACAGGGCATGTCTTCTACTCTAAAAATTAGTGTAATATCGCAGTGACTGAATAGGCATCTGAATGTTACCAGTCGTTACCACTCATGCATGGAAAAATGTTTCTACTGGAGAAAGTAATTTTACTTGCGGTTAAAATTCAAATATTTCTGTGGCAAGCAGTCAGCCAATAGGAATGTCTACACATTATGAATGTTAGTCAAACGTGTCAGTTGACAATTGTTGCTTGCATGAAAGCAATTACACCAGTTCTAACACACAAAACTTAAGTTAGTCGTTGAATCCAAATCCACAGTGGGTGAGAATACATCCCAACTTACAACCCATTTTAAACCTGACATAAGTTTTGCCAGCACCTAGAAAAATTGTCAAGAAAGGTCACCCTCTTCCAAAAAGCAAAAGAAACGTCAAAGAGAAAAACGAAAACGGATACATCCATTGCCAACGGAAGAAATTCCTGACTCCACCCACACTGGATGTGACACAGAGCAAAGGCTTCATTCCCAAAGCATGGTATTGGTGAGCGATCAGAGAAATAAATTGCACACGAAGCCTTCACCTTATCATGCACAATAACAGATGTTTTTGGATAGTGTTTAAACCACTTCGGCCCTCTACAGATCACTAATAACAGCTACTTACCCCTTAACAACGAATGCCACTAAACTAAAGCTACTACAAGCATAAGAAAAATTTTTTTAAACAAAGAAACTGTTCTTTAACACAAGGGATGAAACCGCAATAAACCAGTCGATTTGTTATTCATGAGTTACACCCCTTAACCATATTTTGAAAATGACTTGACAAGGGATACAATTAGCATTAATATTATTCGTATATTCTTTATCAATTATTTACAACAGGCACTAAGTATGATAATTCATTTGAATATTTCTAAAATTGCATTACTATTTATGTTAAAACCTTCTAGGAATAAGACAATTTTTAAAGGTTATTAGCTTATTTCTTTATGATATTCTAGATCCTGGATAATATTTTAAACCATTATGGGATCTGCCGGCTGCTTGGCCGAAGGGTTAGCAGCTTTTCTCCGTTAATCCCGAATACTCTCGTAGTCAACGTGAGCGGACGAGAATTAGAAGTGGTTCGAGTCACGATAGTGACTTATGAGAGTATGCAGTCGGTCGCTCAGAAAGTCGTGGCGTGCTGATGAGCGTAATCTAGCCTAGGAATCAACATACAGCCGAAAGATGCTGGTGTTGACCGCAATATCCTGAAACAGGATGGAAACGCGGGAAAAAAAATTATGGGATCTAAGTTTATTTCATGGGGTTGTAACAAGAATTATGTCTTATTTGCTCAAACTTTTCGGACTTTTGGCTATGATCAAAGTGTTGTATTGGCCTCTCAATACTGCACGTGATCTGGTCAGGGGCCATGATGATCATTAAACATCACACCTCCTCACAGTAGCTGTTGGTCTGGTGTACCACTGTTGGCTAATGCTCATAGACGGAATAAGGACCCATTCCTCTGCGCCCCACCCCCACGTCGGCATACCCCGTACACATTCACACTCACAAACCCACACACCCACACACACTCACACACGCGCCGCTAGCCTCGCCAGCCCTCGGAGACACCGGACGTACCAAATACAGCGAGATTTGAAAAACTAGGTCAAATGCGACTGGGGGATTTAAAACTCACATAGAAGGATTTTACTAGTAGCGGTCTGTTTAGCGGACCATATTTCCGCGTCAAATACCTCCTCCCGCTCTACTCTCTCTCTCTCTCTCTCTCTCTCTCTCTATATATATATATATATATATATATATATATATATATATATATATATATATATCACACACACACACACACACACACACACACACACACACACTTTTAAGATATACTGAAGTAGCGAAATGAATTCTTTTAACTGAGAGACACCAAAAAAAGCCACAAAAACTACATTGCCGTGTGTTTCATTGTCGCCACGGTAGTTGTAAAGAGTATATGGTGTCTTTATGCTTACATAATTGTGGTTTACCTGCTTGTATAGCAGACGCCTCTGCATTGCTAAGTAAGGAGTTAAACGTTAGCTGCATATCCTCTTCAAGACTTATCAGTCAACCCCAGCAGTGTTTGGCTGTTTGCGATTTCTTGTCATGGTTACATTTAGTAGTTTGTTACCGCTTTCTGTACGGCAGATACATCTACCATTGTATGAAAATCAACGCATGGCGATCTGTTGCCAAATCGCCCGCTGCTGTGTTTCGAAATCTGTATGCGGGATTACAAATTACGTCGGCAACCTCTTCGCCACAGAGATAAGTAAGGCGTGTCTTCCTCAATAACACGCCATTAAGTAGCATTTGGTCATGTGCTAGACAAAGTGAAATGTAGTGCGATGTTTACCACATATAATCGCAAGTTACTGAGACATGTCGAGGCATCCGTTACACACGCGAGTAAACCACAATTCAATAAGCAAAAGAGATATGATACTCGCTTTAAAACTAGTTAATAAATAAATACACACGTATTGTTTGGCGTTCATAGAAGTAGGGGTAAGAATGAAAGACTAGAGGACGCACTAGACAACATAAAAATTGAAAGCTAATGTTACCGACCGGGATTTGTACCTGTCACCCCCAGCGACAGCGCTGCGCTGCAGGAACAAATGAACTTCAACACATGACCAACTAGACCCCCCCCCCCTAAAAAAAAAAGACTTCATTAGCCAGGTCTATCATCCACATGAACTCACACCTATGGAATATGGACACAATTCTTATCTAACCATTGAAATAGCACCATAGGTCTTAAAAGTTTAAATTAAACCAGCATAGGTCAAACCTACTCCAACTTCAGAGGTACTTATAATTAACGTCCCAAAGTCAAGGACGATAGGTCAACATTTTAGTCCAACTGTCCGGTATAGGGGTTGAACCGCTTACCTCAGCATCAGCACACCCGATGTTTAAGAACACGCGTTCTTATCCATTCGGCCATGACAATGTAGTTTGTGCATATTTAATTTATTATTGTGCATAGGAGCGGCTGGCCGAGTGGCTAGAACGCCGAACTCTCCTTCGGGAGACCCGGGTTCGATACCCCAGTAAGGTGTGGGATTTTTTTTCTGTCGGGGGCAATAAGAAAATCCTAATCTGCACTGTTCGCGGAAACTGCACTAGCCAGGCGGCCCTAATTTCTCAGGCTCAACGACCCCTCTGCCATACACCGCAAGGTACTATATTGGCAGTAAATGACAGTTTTTTTTTTATTCATCATGATAATATGCCATACCTATAAGCGTGGGCGGTCATGTTTGGCCATCTTTCACAATCACTAAAGTCATGGATCAGCTCTGTGTTTTTGTCTTTACAGCGCGAGGCTTCTCCTATGGAGCACTTCTCTGCGAATTGACGAAACATGATTTTCTAGGCAATTGTAAAGAAGGTAGTTTGCCATTGCTTTCCTTCTTACCAGTGACATTAGAACAGCTCCCCTGTCTACGGTCGTGAAATAGGAGACACAACTTACTACTATCTGTCAGCTGCTCTTTAACTCCATCCAGCACTTGTACCCTGATCGGGGGGGGGGGGGGGGATAAACGGGTTCTCAACCTTGCCCTTAGGCTAGCGGAAGGAAAAAGGCTTTGACTTTATTAAGTTAGTTGCATATCCTTTACAGGACGTAGCAGTCAAATCCAATATTTTTTGGCTGTTTGTGATTCCTGTGCAAGTTTTACGTTCAGTAGTTTGCCATTGCTTTCTGAACTACCTGCAATGCGGTCTGCTGCCAAATCACCCGCAGCTATGATTCGAACACGGTATGCGGGATTACGAATTGCATTCGTAACACATTCGCCACATATCCGGCTTTAAAACCCCCCTTTAAAAACAATAACAACAATACAAACATCAAGAATTGGTCACTATATTACACTGCGTACGTGGAAGGGCATCATTCCTCACCCCGCACGGACCTATCCGTTACCCGTCTCCCTTTCATCGGCTCAGCCATCCATTTAATCAGGGTCACCGTGTAAAAACTCTTGTTTGTTTCTCGTCCTCCAAATCCATAAACTACAGTTCTGACTTCACTTAAACTTCTCAATCGACAAGAGAAACAATTGGCCAATGCTCTCCTGACCGTGAGCTGGAAAAAGAAATAATTACATCAAAGCGAAAAGTTAATAAATTAGATCGGCGCAGTGATCAGACGCTCTGATCAACTGGGTTACGGTTCAAGCTTGAGTCACAAGGGAATTCGGGGAAGTCCCTCGGCTAATTAGAGAAATAAATACTCTTGAAATTTGACAGATTTAATGAAATATTTTCCCGTCAGAATGGAGGAGTTCCCGTTCGGACGAGGGGTTTGTGACGAGGATCGAACGAGGGGTTTGTGACGAGGGTACACGAGTTTGACACCGTGGTTGTATCGTGAGAGGCAATAGAGGAGAAATCGAGTAACTCAATTTAAAGTAGGCAACGATACTGATGATGATGGTATCGGATTTATATTTGTAGATTAGATAATCTAGTCTTTGTTGTATATGATAGGGGTTAATCTAGTTATTGATATATACAGTGGTAGGTAATATAATCTATGATGTATATAGCAGTATTTAGTTTAATCTTTGATGTATATGACAGTAGTTAATCTAGTCATTGATGTACGAACGAACGAACTAACGAAGGAACGAACGAAAGAATGAACGAACGACCGAACGAATGAACGAATGAATGAACGAACTTTATTTTCAAAGGGTAAAAAATTGGGCACGCAGGCCCGTCTTACATTCGGGCCTTCCAATCACTCATCTTTCGTTCATCAATAGTGCATAATACATTTACATAGGGAAAAAAACATTGTCAAAAAGATATTGTAAACAAAAATAAATGCATATTAACATGTTATGAGACACACCCCCACCCACCAATCCCCAATCACCCACACCCCTACCCACACACACATCTTCCAGTCACCACTCATCCCACACACATATCCCACACCCACCAACACACCCCCAGGCACACATACATGCACCCACCCACCCACACATTCCCCCACCTACAGATATCTCCCCACCCTCAAACACATCCTCCACCACCAACACTCACCCATCTACATATATTCCACCACCCACCCACACACATCCCCCACCCACACATATCCCCGCCAATCCATACATCCCACACCTACCCATACACAAAACCCTCACCCACTCACATTTCCTCCACTTGCACACATCCCCACCCGTACAATCTCCCACAGCCCACCCACACATCCCGACCCCCACCCCTACACACATATCCCCCACCCATCCCCCAACTTACACACACTCACCCACCCACACATCCTCCACCCACCACCCACCCCCAATCACACATCCCTTAACCGCACCCCCCCCCCTCCAAAAAAAAAAAAAAACACCCCCACCCACTTACACATCTCCCCATCCATACACACTCCCCCCCCCCCACACACACACATCCCCACCCAAAAGCACATCTCCAATCCACAAACACACATCTCCCACCCACACACACCCCACCACCTACATATAACCCCCACACACATCCCCCATCCTCACACATCTTCCCACCCACACACACGTCCCAGTGATGTATAAGACAGTAGTCAATCTAGTCATTGATGTATATTGCAGAACGTAATCTAGTCATTGATGTATATTGCAGTACGTAATCTAGTAATTGGTGTATATGACAGTAGTTAATCTAGTCATTGATGTATATGACAGTACTTAATCTAGTCATTGATGTATATGGCAGTAGTTAATCTAGTCATTGATGTATATGACAGTACTTAATCTAATCATTGATGTATATGACAGTACGTAATCTAGTCATTGATGTATATTGCAGTACTTAATCTAGTCATTGATGTATATGACAGTACTTAATCTAGTCATTGATGTATATGACAGTACTTAATCTAATCATTGATGTAAATGGCAGTAGTTAATCTAGTCATTGATGTATAAGACAGTAGTTAATCTAGTCATTGATGTATATGGCAGTACGTAATCTAGTCATTGATGTATATGACAGTACTTAATCTAGTCATTGATGTATATGACAGTACGTAATCTAGTCATTGATGTATATTGCAGTACTTAATCTAGTCATTGATGTATATGACAGTACTTAATCTAGTCATTGATGTATATGACAGTACTTAATCTAATCATTGATGTAAATGGCAGTAGTTAATCTAGTCATTGATGTATAAGACAGTAGTTAATCTAGTCATTGATGTATATGGCAGTACGTAATCTAGTCATTGATGTATATGACAGTACTTAATCTAGTCATTGATGTATATGGCAGTAGTTAATCTAGTCATTGATGTATATGACAGTACTTAATCTAGTCATTGATGTATATGACAGTACGTAATCTAGTCATTGTGTATATGACAGTAGTTAATCTAGCCATTAATGCATATGACAGTAGTTAATCTAGTCATTATTGTATATGGCAGTAGTTAATCTAATCATTGATGTATATGACAGTGGTCAATCTAGTCATTGATGTATATGACAGTACTTAATCTAGTCATTGATGTATATAACAGTAGATAATCTAGTCTTTAATGTATATTGCATAGGTAAACTATTCTTTGTTGTTCATTACAGTAGTCAATCTAGTCATTGATGTATATGACAGTAGTTAATTTAGTCATTGATGTATATGACAGTAGTCAATCTAGTAATTGATGTATATGACAGTAGTCAATTTAGTCATTGATGTATATGAAGGTAGTTAATCTATTCACTGATATATATTGCAGTAGTTAAACTATTCTTTGTTGTTTATGACAATAGTTAATCTAGTCATTGATGTATATGACAGTAGTTAATCTAGTCATTGATGTATATCAGCAATAGATAATCTAGTCTTTAATGCATATTGCATTAGGTAAACTATTCTTTGTTGTTCATGACAGTTGTCAATCTAGTCATTGATGTATATGACAATAGTTAATCTAGTCATTGATGTATATAACAGTAGATAATCTAGTCTTTGATGTATATCGCAGTAGTTAAACTATTCTTTATTCTTCATGACTGCAGTTAATCTAGTCATTGATGTATATGGCAGTAGTCAATCTAGTCATGGATGCATATGGCAGCTTTTCGCCCTTATTCGAAAAAGTTAGATATCAGATTGCACTACCAAAGAACGTGTGATATCATCAGATACTACAATTTCTTTGACCGAATTCCCAGCCCTCTCCTGATAGTGAACCAGTAGTTCGGAGCATTAAGAGGACACCGTCATTTCGACACTTCACTAGATGATGATGGTGATGATGATGATGATGATGATGATGATGATGATGATGATGATGATGATGATTCGTGACGCTGTGCTAGTCGTTAGTCACAGTTCTAACTTCACCCACCCCACCCCATTATGCTCCGTTCCTGTGTCAGTGAATATCATACAAAATGCACCTCATTTTTCCATGTGAAAAGTGGAACAGACTAGATGATGATGATGATGATGATGATGATGATGGTGATGATGGTGATGATGATGGTGAATATTCACTTTAAAAATAAATCCCAGGATCGTATTCGTAGTTTCGAGCTAACGTAAGACCCGTTATAAAATAAGCCATTTCCCCTACAAATCCCTTCTCGAGAACATATTTTGGCAGTGAGAATCGATATCGCCCGTACAAAGTCATTAGTATCGGCGCGATGGCTGTTATTCCCACGGGCCAGGGTATTGCCGATTGGGTCGCAAGTCGGGTTCAGGTCATTAGGTATTCGATGAGACCCGTTCGGGTGTGGGCAGCTTAGAAGAAGGAAAACTATTAGCTTAGGCTATCTTGGGAGTGCATGTGTTGATTCTAGAGGGGGATGGAGTAGGGGTTCTCAAACTGGGGGAGGTTTATGAGGTCTCGTGGCGTCCTGGATTGTTGCAGTATGATAATTAAGTTGTGGATGGAATGGGAGAAGCTTTCGCCTTAAGTGAGATTACATTAATTCAGTTGGTTGTCTTGGCAGAACTTTGCTTTAAAGCAATGTTTTGAAATGTCTTAAACGAGTGAACGAAAGAACGAACGAACGAACGAACGAACTTTATTGTAATCATCTTCTCATCATCTCATCTTGTTCCTCTTGTACCTTGCGGTGTTGAGGTGAGACACAAACAGCATTAAAGTGCCTTTTTATAGGCTTCTTCATTTATCGACATTCCCATGGACTCTGTTATTACCTCTGTCCTTATGTTCAAAGGGTCACAAATTGGTCACGCAGGCCCGTCATACATTCGGTCCTTCCAACCACTCATCTTTCGTGCATCAATTATCTATTGTGCATGTTACACTGTGCATGATAAATACCAAGGGGCATTTATAACATCAAATGGAAGATGCACAACATAGATTAACAACAGAGTAAGGTAAGCAAAAGCTGTAAATAACTGATTAAAATTTTGGAAGATATCAACATTGATGGGAAAGATTTAAGAATAAAAAAGAATATTTACTGGAATCAAGTAGCAGCAATTAAAATTGAAAACAAAGAGGGTAGTTACGAACAGATAAAGCTAGGAGTACGACAGGGGTGTGTCTTGTCACCGAATCTCTTCTCCCTCTATAGCGAAGTAATAATGATAGAGATTAAAGAGAAGCCAGGAATAATAATCGGAGGTTATAATATAAACAATCTACGCTATGCAGATGACACAGTATTGGTGGAGGAAAGTGCAACAGACTTACAACAATTGCACAGAAAGGACTCCCCTTGAATATCAAGAAAACAGTAACAATGGTGATATCAAAGAAAATGGTGACACCAAAATGTGACATAGAAATAGAAGGGAAAATTCTTAACCAAGAGGATCATTTTAAATACCTAGGGGTATTTACGACATCAGATGGAAGATGTACAACAGAGATTAATAGCAGAATAGAGCCGGCAAAAGCCGCATTTCAGAAAATGAAGAGTATCTTATGCAATAAGTCACTATCAATGAATCTAAGAAAGAGTGTGCTGAAATGCTATATAGAACCAGTTTTGCTGTATGGTAGCGAATCTTGGAATGTAAATGAACAAATTAGGATGAACTTAGAAGCAACACAGATGTGGTTTCTAAGACGAATGTTGCGAATTCCTTGGACTGCCAGAGTAACTAACAACGATTGCCTGAAAGAGGCTAATGAAACTAGAACACTATATACAATAATAAGAAAGAGACAAACAGCTTTCTTTGGTCATGTGATGAGAAGAGAGGCATTGGAGAACATAGTGACAACTGGAAAGATCGAGGGGAAGAGAGGCAGAGACAGACCAAGAGAAATTATGCTGGACGGATTAAGACGATGGCATGGAGGAATATCATCGGCAGAGCTGATCCAGAACACCAAAGACCGAGATCTGTGGAGAGCCATGTACGCCTTCGCCAGCTGGCAGGGCACTTGATGATCATTTCAATTTTAAGCCAAATGATGTTGTTAAAAAAGCATGGCTTCAAGAACACGGAGACTCTGGTGACATGACCGCCCACGCTTATTGGCATGGTACATGATGATGATGATCAACCGAATGAAGGAGTCTAAACACAAACCCGTGATCTTCGGACACTGGGGAGAAGACAGCTTAACCTCTCGACCACGGTGACCTTCTGGGGACACATTGGAGATCATGACAGCCAACAAAAAAATTTGACTACTGTTAAGATTTACGAAACAACAAGAGATAGAGGAAGACAACAGGCAAAGATTCGTGACAGGTTTCCGTCATTGGTAGCGGACGCTTTGATGTAACGGTTAGGACTTTAAGCTGGCTAGGGTATCTGCAGGGTCGGACAAGGATTCGATGCCAGCTTTTGTCACTCGCTACCGGAGGAAAAGACTGACCACCTATTCTTTCTTGCACTCCGGCCTATAACACGTGATAGTCCTAACACTTGACTTACCCACAACGGACTCCGACTGCTGGATTTTCTTATGTTATTTCATTCATTCATTCATTCATTCATTCATTCATTCATTCATTCATTCATTCATTCAAAAGAGTGTTCTTTGCAAAACCTCGCTCCCATAACAACCTTCCGGAAAACTTCTCGATCACCAGCAAGATGTCCCACATCCGATACATCCATCTGGAGATCATCCGCCACATCCTGCACCCATCTTCTCGTTGGCCTTCCTCTTCTTCTCTTCCCGGACATATATCCCTCCATGATTGTTCTCTGCAAACTTTCATGACGTTTCAAGTGATCAAAATATTTCACTTGTCTCTGTTTTATTCAGTTCTTGTCGAATAAATGCATTCGTTCTTTTATGTATCCCAGATAATCTTAGAACGCTTCTATATCATTTATATTCAAAACCATTTATGCGTTATTCAACTTGTTTAGTAAGTGTCCATGTCTCACAAGCGTATGTTGCAATTGGGAAGATGCACGCTCTTAAAAATCTAGTATGTGTAGGTCTAACTGTCCCTTTCCACACTTCATTCAATTGTTTTAGTTTTTGAAGAACAATAGATATTCGAATTTTAATTTCCTTTTTCGTGTCACGATCGTTGGTAATTAATGACCCAAGATATTCGAAAGTTTGCACAATCTCCAATTATTCCACATTAACATACATTTTTTTTTCTCCATAATAGTTTTATCTGTATGCATGATCTTTATTTTTGCTACTTTAAGATATAAGTTGTGATTTTCTCTATACTTTTCGGTTGAAGTTATTAGTTGTTCTATACCATTCTGTGATGTGGATAGTAATTTTGTATCATCAGCATATCCAATTTATGGTATTTCATAATCACAGACATGTAGGGCATCATATTGCTCCCTGGTTATATCGTCTCTGAAATTTCTCATTGTATTTTGGGTATTTTAGATCACTGCATGAAAAAGACTGTCTGTGGGCAGGCTGCCCCACGGAAAGAGACCAAGCCGTATGGGGTAACACTCGGTCCAATGAAGGCGATCCTCTTCTCTTTTAAACCCTGTCAACTCTTTTGATGGAAAGAAAAAATTACTGTACATGAATTTACACATAATGTTGAAGATCAGAGATGTGAAGAAGTGTCATCGTCCACGATAATAGACACAGCTCTCGGCCATGATGATGATGATTTATTTCTTTATTAGCCCGTGACTCTATTCCCAAACAGATGACGAAGCCACACAATTAGAACCCCCAACCCGTAACATCCAATAAAGCGAAAGAAAACAACAAAACAAGAATACATTGATGACGCTTTAAGAAAAATCGCAGAAGGAGGCGATATTACAAAATCGGCCTGCTCTGTGAGGTGTATATTACAAAATAATTTGAATAACTTTTTAATTAACGGCAAAATTTTCAATAACCCCCGTCAGATTACCACTTTCAGTGGCTGGAAACGTCACGTGACAACCCATAACGGAAGCGGAAAGTCCTCTGTCGGCCATTTTGTTAGTTCTTCTGATCTGGGGGTAGCCAAGTCAATGGAGCAAATAATGGTTTATTTCACGTAATGACGCCAGCGCCGAGCTTCCACGTCTATAGGGAGGCAGGATATAGTGTCAGAAATACTAATTGAGACAGATGTCTCATTCCCATCTCCCCCCTTTTTGGGGAGATGAGGGTCTTTTATCCCGTTCCGGGTCCCCACGGCCCCATGTCAAATTTTCCCTGTCGTCAGTTTTTGCCTCCGTCCATATGAGAGTGTCAATCTCCAGTAATGAAAGCGGTTTCATCGAGTTTCTGGCCCTAACTGTGGAAGAAATATGCGAAATTAAACATCAGCCGTTTTATTGACTTCCGTGACTGACTCGCGAGCGACAGGCCGGCGAAATGAGGCCTCCTCTCAGCTAGGGTCGGTCAGCTATGTAAGGTCGGGTTCCAATTCTTCGGTCTGTTTAGTCCCACCACGTAGCCGCTTCCTTGGGACGTGTCCGTGATTAACTGTCAAACTAAAGGAGGGTGTTCTGTCCATCTATGTGTCTGATTGTTCGTTCGTTCAGCCTTTTTTTTTCTACCTATTCGCCCGTCTTTCCATACGATCGTCTTTCAGTCAGTCTCTACATTTATTATTCCAACATAACTCTTCTGTATTTATGGTCTGTCTGTCTGTCTGTCTGTCTGTCTGTCTGTCTGTCTGTCTGTCTGTCCGTCCGTCCGTCCGTCCGTCCGTCCGTCCGTCCGTCCGTCCGTCCGTCCGTCCGTCCGTCCGTCCGTCCGTCTGTCTGTCTGTTTGTCTGTCTGTCTGTCTGTCTGTCTGTCTGTCTGTCTGTCTGTCTGACTTTCTGCATATCTGCTTGCTTCATGTGTTATTTATAGACAGACTGGCCATAGGAATGCAGGAGGTGAACGCATTAACAGCCTCTGATATAATAAATATATAAATTGGAGGACTTGGCGACAACTGGCATGATTGAGGGGGAAAGAACAAGGGGAAGGTAGAGAAGTAAATATCTGGATGGCTTGGCCGCGTGATATGGTCGAGGCAAGAAAACAGAGCTGATCAACGACTCTGGTGATCGTGTGAGATGGCGAAACATGGCCGCCCACGCTTATTGGCATGGCACATGATGATGATGTAATATAATCAAACAATAATATTGTTGGGTCCTGAAAAAGGTTCCTGCTTTGGGTATGTGATTGTGTAGGTTTTAATGCACGGAGGAACATCTAGGCAATCTTTCCCTCACTGTTACAGTCGACGAGACCAGGAATTGAAACCTATCCTGACAGTGCTGATGACTTTGCCAATGCAGTTTCCCACCAACTTCGGTAGCGCACATGCTCTGTGGCATAATACCAGCAAATAAATACAATTAACTCTTTTAGGCCAATGGAATCAACTTCATTGCACCGGGTTGTATCATATAACTCGGTCTCTTTCCGCTGGGCGGCATTGTACAATCACACTATCCAGTGTGTGACGAAACGACTAGATTCAGTCTGTCCTCTGCATTATTTCCCTTTGGTCGGAATACGACGGGTTGGTCTCCCTTGAAATTGTGACTATAACTAGGGAAATCCCCGGTAAAAATAGTCCATGACGTCAGACGCCCGGAGAGTTTGAGAAAGATCTCGAAGCTTCACGAAGGGACTGGGCAATGTGCGTACGTGATATTGTTGTCACGTTGGACCCACAATTGCTCGGGGCTTACGGAGGTTTGAATTTCTGCGTGATCCATGGGATTTTCTAGGCCCGACGAGGCAATTGTGAGTGCGAACTTGGCTATCCGAGATCAGTCGCCGTTCAGATATCGTCAAAGCCAGTCGCGATTCACTGGCTGCTAGAAATTGATGTCATTACGTCCGTCAGCCAAGCGGGACATCTGCAGTCAAGGAACGTGGTGATCAAGTATCTAAGGTATTTTCTTCCTACCCTATTAGTTAACTGATGTGTGTAAATAAAACGCCGGCAGTCGAAATACGGTTAATCGCCGACCGAAATAATTGTCTCCGCGGAGCACATAAATTGTCCGTCGCTTGTCTACATTTATAATTAGCTGCTATCGATCGGCTAGCTAATGTGGCGTGTTAATGTCACATTTGCTTAGCGGTGGAAAATTGATGTTATTTTAGCTGATATAATCAAATGTGTTAGATTACAATTATAGGCATTGTTAGGGAAATGTATGATGATGTTATCACTGCTATGTGTAAGTAGACTTGGGTAATGTACTAGCCTTGAAGCAAATGTGTTAATTATCTGATTTAGTGATTACATACTCCGGGCGGTAAGGAATTTTGACATTAGTTAAACTGTGATGTTAGAATCAATTAATAGTGATGAGTTATTAGCATGAGCTCGCTAGTGATGTGCCATTTGCTTAGCTAGAATTGGATTGTAACTTATGCCTTATCAGTGGTGTGTAATTCCTGGACACAAGGTGTTTATTTCCATTGGGATATGAAGGTAAGTATTTGCTAAGTTAGGCAACCAGTGCTATTTCACCTTTATATAGAAATGTCTTATATTTATCTGATAGAGGTAGATAGGAATTACCGGTGGATTTCTTATATCATTACTAGTATATATGCTGCCCGCATAAGTGAATAGGCATGCCTGAGCGTGCTTTTTAGGTCTGTTGATAATGTGCGGGCGTTACGAACGACAATTAATTTGCCTATCCGACCAAAGTGATTGTGGGTAACGGATGGTTGAATTTACATACCCGACAGAGAGCGATGTGTCGCCCGGTACTCAAGGCCGTTGCGCTAATGTAGAGCCGATCTTCGAACAGAACATTGTCTATCTCTACTGCTCTTCTCTTTGATAAACCTGATTCGCTTAGTGGAGTGACTTGTTCACTAAAGTGAGGAAGTAGTAGTGACATAGGTGCTAATTGGGCAGAAAGTGTGGGACTGGAGATTGAGGGGATGGGGGCTGGATGCCACTCGAAAATGGATGACGTGGCCTAACGTGCCACGGGACAAAGGTGCTCTTGGCCCACAGCAGCTGTGGGAAAGTGTTCTCGGTGGATGGCCACCATATCTGTGCTAGAACAGCACAGAGTTGACCGACATGGATGAAGGTCACTTAATAAAGATCAAACCATGTTCTGGGACGGAGATCCCAGAACTGAAGCTTTGGCTGTGTTATGAGTTTGTTAGTTAAGTTTAACAATTAATGATTTATAATTTGTTGATACTATGTTAATGAATTATGAGGTATATAATTTATTAATGTTATATAGTTATTAATGAGTTATGTTTAATTAATTGATCAATGGGTTAAGTGATTGATTAATTGTTGAGTTATGCATGTGAGGAGGATATGTCCGGCTGGGCACCTCCTAGATAATGTAACCGCTACACTGAAAGATAAGTAGGTGTATTTTAGGGTTGTGGTTGGTGATAAAACAGGAGTGGACTAACCCCAGGTAGCGGATATGTTGACAGAGTCCAACAGTCTACGCTGGTGCTATCGGGCTATCTGTGGCCCAGACGAGTTACTTGAATATACACTTGTGTACTATTGCTTTCTCTTGCACTCTCATGCCTGTACATTGTAGTGAAGAGTTGATCTATGATGTTGATGATCAAAGGTATAACATATATGTGATATGTATATTCCTCTGAGGCATGAGTCATTGTTGAGATGCAGTGTAGTCCTTGTTGTAGTTGAGTACTCACACCACCCTCCATGTTTCAGGATCTGTTATAGATATATATATATATATATATATATATATATATATATATATATATATATATATATATATATATATATGATGGAG
The DNA here is from genome assembly GCA_963921405.1 of Cepaea hortensis. Classification (NCBI taxonomy): domain Eukaryota; kingdom Metazoa; phylum Mollusca; class Gastropoda; order Stylommatophora; family Helicidae; genus Cepaea; species Cepaea hortensis. The sequence goes on along the minus strand of OY992876.1, from coordinate 91,607,543 downwards.
ATTCATGAGTTGGACCATGAACTCAACGGGACCTGCTCGTTCCAGTGCCAATCAAGATGATGTTTGAGGCATTACTGGGAGCGGTCATCTGAATCTGCCAAAGTCAACACTTGAAAGAACTGAGTTGAGAATAGCACGGTAAGTCCATGCTAAGACCGCCGCAACGAGTCCGACGAAGATAAAGTCAACCGATCCAGGTAGGGTCCAAGACTGAAGTGTCTATTGATTCCCGCCAGTAAGGTACTGGTACTGTCCTAACTCAGGGAGGACCTTGGTACTTTCAAGGCAATGACTTTCAGTTGTGTTGAGAAGAGTGATCTCTGTTTACCAGTCATGACATTGGCCAGTTTATTATGTTTCCGGCCCGGCTGGGTCGTCATGGGACACATTGTATAATTTCATTTGAACTACGGTGTGAATTTACAGTTGTGATCCTTATTGAAGCCTTAAACTTGGTCAGGTGACCGACAGCAGGGATTGGATATTCCAGTGAACATCGGAGTGACATTCTTGTTTTTGTAGGGATCTACCCAATTCCTAGGTGTTGATGGACAGACTTGGTGAACTGTGAAGGTAGTTGATACCTACCGAACTGTGTAGTATAGAGACATGTTCAGTTCTAACATTCACCTGTTGAATCATGCAATGGTTACATTGTGGTTATAGGGAGCCAGCGCTCCAGTGATTGGTTGCAGATAAGTGTTTCACATTAACTTGAGAGACCGAAGAGCAACCAGCAACTAGTGTATTGTGCTACAGTACTTTTCTTCAGTTGGGGACATCTAGGATTCTAGAGTCGGCCCAGACATCATCAGCGGAACTTGTGATTTATTACGTCATCGAAGGATGACCCTCAATTTTTGGTGAAGTGTCTGTCAGGCATTAGTCCTACGCCTGACCAGTCCGAGATCTTTCTCACAGTGGGAGGAGAGAACTTTGGAAGGGTCTATGCCTTGGAGGTCCTTTACACTGGAGGTTACTCGGGTGAGTCGTTAACTACGACGGGACAACCTCACGAACTGAAGTCACATGCTCTGGGATGAAGACTGACCATCAGGAGATTTTCTCGTGTACATAGTGCCTTCTATCCAGGCTTTCAGCCATCCTTATCTGAGTTACAGTTGACGTATTTAGAAATTAAATTTTGCTTTGTTAGCCATGGCTTTGCGTATTAGTATGACTGCTGTCTTGTCCGAGCCCCCTGTGGGTAGGAATCCATAAGTGGGGCGGGGAAGGTCAGCTGTCCCGGCTTGTGTGGGGCCTTGTAGATGTAAAGTCCTATTGGGGTGGTCGGAGCAAAGGCTGGGGATATTAACTATAGTAACATACCTGTCCAAGACCCGGGGGTATTGTTACACAGTGCCACCCATCGGGCGTTGGAGCGCCAACTATTGATCCCACCGACTCTTGACGGCAAAAGTGGAAGATGATGATGATTATGATGATGATAATGATGATAATGATGACGGTGAAGATGATGCTGATGAAGATGATGATGATTATTGTGAATAACAGCAGATGGAAGTTGTATTAATAAAGTTTAGTGTACAATAGCCAAATGCAGCATTTCACAAGATGAAGACTATTCTCTGCAGGTTATTTCAGAGCTATAATGAGGAAATCCTGATGTAGGGAAGCGAATTATGGACAATTCAGCAGACAAATGAAGAATTATGTTGAAGCTGTGAAGAGGTAGTTTTATAAAAGAATGATGAGAACATCGTAGAAGTGTAGAAAGCGGAACATCGGTGGCATACTGGTTAGTGCATTTGCGTACCAAGAAAGCAGTCTGGGTTCAGTTCCTGGATTTTATTTTGACTTCTGGTTCCCAACATGGAGGATACGCGGTTGAGCTGTTAAGGCCTCTATTGTGTTTATACGTGTGGCTACGGTTTGCTTAATCATTTTCTTACTGTTGGACTGGTAGTGCATGGTTCCGTCGCCATGCTACTGAATTGACTGAATGGAGCGACACTGTGAGCTGAGAAATTTTGTGTGGAGTGCTTTCATATCTGCCCGCTGTTGTTTGTAGCGTGAACTGTATGTTCAGAACTAACAAGGTTACCTTATGAAGTAATGTGTGGCTTCTGGTTTTCTAGTGACTGCCGCTTCCATCGACGATGAACTATATTTTTCGTGGAGGACTTTTATGTTGGCATTGTGGGGGACATGTGCATAGTATTCCCGTGTGGACTGTTGGTTTGTCGAGACTCCTGTTTGTTCCATTTTTCACATGGAGCAGTGAGAAACATTTTGTGTGATATTCACTGGCACAGGAGCGGGGCAAAATGGGGCGATTTTTTGCCGTGAAGCTAGAACTGCGACTGACTAACTAACTAACTAGGGTAGACAGAGCAATACATCTATCTTAAGTCACTAAGTTGCTGGGCACTCACATTGGAATTGATAACTAGAAACAATGTATTCCCGTAGCGAATTTAAACACATAACCCACAGATCATATGTTGCACGATTTATTGCCTAGCATATTTCGCGGTATGAATTAATCGGTTCCGGTCGGTTTTATGCAAACAGAAAGAGTTCGTTGTAAATTTGAAATTACCGTGGGGGTAACAAATGCTCCACATTCGAACAATACCTGTGACTATGTATTTTAAGTGTTTCAGCGGAAGTATTATTAATTTATTCACTTCATATGATACAGTGGAGTCCACTAAGTCGAACTCGGATAAGTAGAATTTCGCTTAAGTCGACGTTACTGGCTTGGTCCCGGCCATTATCCTTCTTTATCATTGTATAAAAAGTCCTGATAAGTCGAATTCGGTTAAATCGAATTTTCAAATTAGTCGAATATTGAAATGAATACCGACTATATAAGTGTTCACGTTAAAGTCGAACTGTTCATTTCACACCTCCTTTGCCCCCCCCCCCCCCCAAAAAAAAAAAATTTTTTTTCGCGACAAAAAATATTTAGTCAGCCCGGAGAACAACAATCGATACGGCACATACGATATCTCGCTACATGTCAACAATGGCGGCCAGTGGACGAAAGCTTGCTACTTTAACTTTAAAAAGAAAGATTGAGCTGTTGGAAGAGGTTGAACATAGTGGGAAAAAGGCAGTGAATTTAGCTAGAGAATTTGGTATTCCAACATCGTCACTTTCCGGCATTTTAAAGCATAAAGACCGCTACAGAAAATTGTTTTTCGATTGTCAAATCGACGGTGACAGACAGCGAACTAGAAATGCCGCGTGTGATTTTATTGATTCTGCCCTTTAAAAATAGTTCACTGTGATTAGATCGGCAATTGTACCAGTAAATGAGCCTTTACTTATTGCGAAAGCAGAAGAATTTGCACGTCTTGGAGGTCAGACAGACTGGAATTGTAGTACTGGCTGGTTGGGCCGGTTAAAAAAAAAAGACATTGCATCATGAACAAGAATGTGTATGGAGAGAAACAGTCAGCCGACGAAGCAACGACTCACTCATGGATAGAAGACGTGCTCAGACCTGCTTTAGCTAAATATAATTCTGCGGATGAAGATGACTGTGGGCTGCAAGCACAACCTGTATCGCAGTCAGATATTTTGGGATGGATTGGCAAAATTGTCATTTACATGCTGCAGACTGGGTGTTCAGATGATGCAGTCTCGCCATTTTGTGCCTTTAAACAGGCCATGGAAAGAAATTTATTACAAGTCAAGAAGCAAAGCAAAATCCCTGACTTTTTCTTTAATTAATTTGGAAATTTTCAAAATTAAACATTTCTGATATTGTATTGCTATTTATTTGTTCACTAACTGTATTTCCTAAGTGGTACAATCATTTTACTCAATGCTACTGCATGGTATTAGTGTAAATTAGTGTAAATGGGTGCAGTCTGGATAAGTAGAATTTCTGATAAGTAGAATCAATTCCTTCAGCCCCTGTGACTTTTACATATCCAGACTCCACTGTATATAACTCTGCAGTGTGCACCTGACGAGATGCAACGAAATATGCCAGGCAATAAATCGTGCACCATAATGTTTCGGGCTTCTGTGTTAAATACAGTTAGATTTGAGACACGGAGACAAAGGTTCTTTAACATATGGTGTAGGTATCTGGGTGGTTTTACATCTGATCATTGTTTCAGTAGCACAAAATGTTTGGCTTACAGTCGTTTTAAGTCGATCGTGTATTCGTTAGAATACATTGTCTCATCGAAAGGTCAGCCGCAGCAACACTTGAAGTTTGGGCACCGATGATTATGGGGGGGGGGGTGGATTTGGGTGGCTGGCAATTAAGCTTGATGAAGTCGGCTGGATATTTATGAGATAGTAGAGCCTTGTTAAGGGTGTCCTGTCCTCCTGTCATCAGAGCAAGTCTTCCCGACTCGATTAAACAACGTCTTTACCAGTCCATGCTTATATTGTTAAAGTTCAGGTAGTGACGCGTCCATGCTCCTTTTCGATTTACTGCTCTTTATATGGTTCGAAACACCCCACGCCAGATGAGTTTCAGACCGATACGTTGTGGTAGTGATAGTGATCAATACAGAAAGAGACGATCTTGTTGGCTGGGTTAATGATAACAACAATTCAGAAGGATGTACATGGAATCATAGATACAGTGGATGTAAACAGTGAAAATAGGACCCCATGACAGATGAGGTATCAGACCGATAAGTTGCCGTAAGTAATACTTCACTTAGGATATCCACCTCTTTTCCGGATCCAGACACGGAATATTTCATTATATAGCTCTATATGACGTCACACGATCCGGTGAAAATGGATCCGGAATATTTACTTACATAGTTCCACGTGACATCAATTTTCTAAGCATATAACTCATGAATAACCAATCGACTGGTATTTTGCAATATTACTTGCCTTTATTTATTTATTTTTACACTTGCATTTATTAATATGGCGGAAATTTATTGGTTGTAGTGGCGGTACTTAAGCACTATCATCATAGAGGTTTCAGATCATTATATGAAAACTTTAAAATAGTAAAGATGATCGGTATTATTGGTTGCAATGGGTATGGCTTAATGACATTCGTCGTTAGGGGTGGGTAGCAGTTATTAGTGATCTGTAGAGGTCGTAATAGTTTAAACACTATCATCATAGAGTTAAAAATGAAAACCTTAAAAATGTAACGATGGCTGGTATTATTATTTGTAGTGGGTATTTCTGAGTGACATTCATTGTTAAGGGGTGGGTAGTGTTTATTAGTGTTCGTTGGTGGAAGGTGTGTAAAAACTATCATCATAAGAGTTTTAAATGAAAACCTTAAAAAGTAAAGATGGCCGATATTATTGGTTGAAATGGGTATGGCTTATTGAAATTCGTTGTTAAGGGGTGGATAGCGCTTATTAGTGTTTTGTAGAAGTTTTAGAGGTTTACATACTATCATCATACGTGTTAAAAATGAAAAAAAATTAAAAAGTAAAGAATGTCGGTATTATTGGTTGTCATGGGTATGGCTTAGTGTCATTCGGTTGTAAGGAGTGGATAGCGGATAATAGTGACTGAAGAGGGTCATGGTAGTTTAAATACTATCATCATACGGGTTGGAAATGAAAATCTTTACAAGGTAAAGATGGCAGATATTATTGGTTGTAGTGGGTAGTTCTTAGTGTCATTTGTTATTAAGGGGTTGGTAGCGGCTATTAGTGGTCGTTAGTAGACGGTATGTAAATAAAATCATCATAAGAGTTACAAATATAAACCTTAAAAAAGTAAACATTATTGGTTGTAGTGGGTATTACTTAGTGAAATTTGTCGTTAAGGGGTGGGTGAGTGGAGGAAGGCTAGGTAAACACTATCATCACACGGGTTACAAATAAAAACTTCAGGAAATGTAGAGATGAACGGTAATATTGGTTGTAGTGGGTATTGCTTAATGTCATCGTTACTAAGGGGTGTGTGAGTGGAGGAAATGTTAGATAAAAGGTTCCGATCATTGTTAAGGGATGGCCGAGAGGCGGAATGGTTAGATAAATACTCCCTCCCGTGCTAAGGGATGGGATGGTCGAAATAAATTCGTCCATTCGTTGTTAAAGGGTAGATTTGTTAAGGAAAGGCTAGATAAGTGCGTCCGATGGGCGCCGTGCTGAGTGTATGACACAGTGGAAGACCTAAATAGTGCAAAAGTAAAGATGGTGGCGCGGTTGAGGTCTACTATCAACAGCTTCGACGCATATCTGAGAATCTGATCGGCAGAAGACCTTGGGGTTTTCCACTATATATCAAATCAAAAATGACCGACAGTATATCATACATTTTTTTAAATGTCTGTAGTGGGTGTGGCTTAAACACTGTCATGATAACATTGGCGATGTTTTAGAGATACAATTACCGTCCTCTGGCTGTGTGATGATTTAGAGCCAGCCACATGTCACATGTCTAAGGAATACACCCGGGACATGTGGCTAATGGCTTCAACAGGACCACGTGTGGGAACTACATTCATCCGATCACGTGAATAAGGATACATACGGAACATGTGATTAATGGCTACGATCGGACTACCTGGGGAGCGTCATACAATCGGTCACATGCATAAGGGTAAATCAGGTCAAAGATGGCGGTGCATCCCGTAACATGTGTATAGGTACAGCCGGGACACGTGTTTAAGAGGGGTACTAGAAAAATGGTCGTGTGTCGGTTATCGAACCGGGGGACCTAACTCTTGATGATCACCATGTGTGGGAGTGATTCCACTACCTTGTCAACAGTGAATCCGAACTCTAAAATGGTCCACCTTCTCTTTCATTCTATATCCGCTAGTGTAAGCCACCGAGTAACATTAAAGGACATGAAACTACTATCACGACATCAATAGAACAATATGCAGTTTCAAATGTAGTATACAGAAGTATACCCATTTCATCACAGTGTCCGACTAAGCTTTCTCGTATTCATAAAAGAGAGACGTGAGCGCCTACGCCAGGCTGGGGGAAGACTATCTTACGTAACATCTAGGGTCATACACAGACGAGTGTATCTGACGAGCTGATCAACGCCTACACTGTAAGAACCACCAGCGAGCAAATCATAGGACCGGGGAGGACATTGTCGCATGCAGACGATGTTTTAGTGTTTCTTCAGGGTAAGGACAGAGAACATGTTGCTGTAGAACTACAAACCGAAGTCAATCGCATAAGCACTTGGTATGTTGAAGCCGGGGCAATGGTCATCACAGGCACTGTTCTCTTTAAATAACCATATTGTCAACACCCCAAAGCCAACTGTAAATCTGGGTTCAGAGACGGTGGAAAGAACGCAGGCAAGGAATTACCTGGAGGATACGATTTCACCGAAGCCTAGCTTATACTGAGCACGACGACAAGGTGATAACAATGGCCAAGTGGGGTTTGGCTGCGATGCAGGTGATGGCGGCGGCAAACTGTGCGCAGAACCATCTATGTCTTCTTTACAAGGGGATGGTCCTTTCTTTTCTGGACTATGTGATGGCGATCCTGACTCTCAGCCATAAACAGATTGAAGGATGGAAAAGATACAGAACGAAGCCATGCGCATCATTCTTAGATGTAAACGAGATACAGCATGCAGGGCGATGAGCTACCTTCTTGAATTTTCAACCATGAGGGACAGAATATAAATTTGACAAGCACGTGCCTATCTCAGAGTCAACGCAAACACACAACATCCACTGCATAGCAAGATTAAGAAGGTAAAGGGCAGCACGTTAAAAAGAGAAAAGTCGTGGATGTGTCAAGCCGAAGACATTCTTCAGCAGGTGTGTTCACTTTAGGACTTAGAACCTGGTGAGAAGTAGGTACAAGTGCCAACGGAGTTCTGTACATCCTTTTCAGTGTGTATCCAGCTAAGGGAAATGCAGACAAGAAAATCCAGCTGCTGTGGAGGTGAAGTGCAGGCTCTGATCTTCGATAATTTTTTAAGAGGATGATGCTGCCATTTACACGGATGGGTCGGTCGATCGATGAGTGAGAAGATCATGGGCCTTTACGGCTCATGCCGAAGGGAAAACTGTGAAGGAAGAGTCTGACGCGTTTGCTTTTGCCACATGCAAACTGACTATGGAAGTCATGGCAGTAAGTAAAGAGATAACATGGCTCGAGAAACAGGCATTTATTCGGGCTTGTGTCCTTAGTAACTCAGTTAGTATGCTCAGGGGTGTAGAGATGAGGGTGGGTCTGAAGAGAGTGGCTGCTGTCTCTGGAGCGGTCTCGGCTGACAAAGATTAGTTTCATCTTCGTGCCAGGGCATGCGGGCGTACAAAGGAATGAGCAGTATGACAGGATTGCAGGTAGGGCTAATGTGGAAGGCTGACGAGCCATGGACCAGGCAGACATTATGAATGCTCTACGAGAAGTAAGTAGTTTAAGACTGGGGATCTACAACTATAGTAAGGCTGCGAGATCAGCAAGGTAGAAGAGGTGTAGCAAACAAAAACACTACGAAGGAAACCAAAGAAGAGTAACAAGGCAAAACAGAACTGGTGTAGTGAGCCACAACGCGGGATTTTCTGAGGAGTGGATCCGAGCGCTTATGGGCTGAATGGTTCGAAGTGCAATGAGGATTATCTGTCGACTGACTGACTGACTGACTAACTAAGTAACTAACTAACTAACTAACTAACTAAATAACTAACTAAATAAGTAACTAAGTAACTAACTAACTAACACTGACGAGTGTTTAGCGCATTTTAACAAGTGTATAATATTACACAAGAACACAGCAAGCTGTCCAGGCTCAACCTTAGGCATCAGATGTAACACGACACTTCACGATCTTGCCTGAACTGTGATGTTATTGTGGGCCAGATCAAGCATTTAACTTTAATTAATTCTTCTGTGTGTCCATGGGGGTCTTTACATATTTCCCCAGAAACCTATTTCCAATGCCAATATATGTTTTCCAGCTTGTCTGCTCATTGTTTACGTTTCACACCCAGACAAAAGTACAGATTATATGTATCACTTCAACATTCACATAAGAAAGTATGTTAGCCAAAGTATTCAATATGTTGGTTAGATACAGAAATATTTCGACCAAACTTATAAAAAGTAGGAAAATGTTTTACTCAAACTAATATAACTCTTTGCCACAATAAAAATATCTCAACCAAGCTTATAAAAAGTAGGAACAAATGTTAGGCAAGATAATAAAAATTTTGACCAAACTTATAAATATTTCATCCAAACTTACGAAAAGTAATAAACTTGTTTTCCAAAATTGGAATAATATTAGTCAAACTTATAAAGATATCCTCCAAATGTATCATTCATTGGCACCTTTCCGTCATCACCGACGATAGTTTGGTACATTGTGCTTCAAATAGGCTTAATAACTACGATCCATGGCGGTGGCGAGTGTGGCTGGTAAGGCCAATTCTTGCTGCAAATGTTTGCCCAAAGTAAATGTTTGCCCACAAGGTCATTTCCACCATTTTACGTCTCTCACGCTCTGTATGTGCTTTATCTGCAATCATTTTCTCCTTTGTCTTTATTCCATTTCTGATAGTTGCCCTCCATGCAACACGTTCACCAAGTAAAGAAATATCTCGTCCAAATTTATACAAAGTAGGAACATTTGTTAGCCAACTGGGAAAAATATTGGTCAAACTTATAAATATCTCTTCCAAACTTATAAAAAGTAGAAACATGTGTTATCCAAATGAGGACAATATTGACAAAGTAAAGAAATATCTCGCCTTAACGTTTACAAAATAGGACTATTTGTTAGCCACCAAAAAAAATACCAAAAAAACAACAAAAAAACAACAACAACAACAACAACAACAAATTGGTCAAACTTATAAACATCTCGTCGAAACTTATAGAGCGTGGACAATTTGTTAGCCAAAAGGGAAAAATATTGGTCGATCTTATAAATATCTCGTCAAAACTTAACAAAAGTAGGAATATCTGTTAGCCATATGGGGAATAAAATATTGGTCAAGTAAAGAATTATCTCGTTAAAACTTATAAAAACTAGGAACATTTGTTAGCCAAAGAGAAAACAATATTTGTCTAACTATAAATATCTCGTCGAAACTTATAGAAAGTAGGAAAATGTGTTAACCAAATGAGAAAAATATTGGTAAGTAAAGAAATATCTTGTCCAAACTAATAAACAGTAGGAAAATTTGTTAGCCAAATGGAAAAAAATAATCGTAAAACTTATGCATATATCTTCCAAACTTATAAACAGTAGGAAAATGTGTTCGCCAAATGGGGAAAATATTGACCAAGTAAAGAAATATGTAGTCTAAAGTTTACAAAAAATTGAAAATTTGTTAGCCTAATTGGAACAATATTGGTCAAACTTATAAATATCTCGTCGAAACTTATTAAACGTAGGAAGATTTATTAGCCAATGTGGAAAAATATTGGCCAAGTAAAGAAATATCTCTTCTAAACTTTTACAAAGTAGGAAAATTTGTTAGATTAATAGGAAATATTGGTCAAACTTATAAATATCTCGTAGAAGCCTTTAAAAAATCGGAAAATACGTTAGCCAAATGGCGAAAATATTGGTCAAACTTACAAATATCTCGTCGAAACTTATACACAGTAGGACAATTTGCTAGCCAAATGGGGAAAATATCGGCCAAGTAAATAAATATATCGACCAAATTTATAACCAACAAGGAAAATTATTAGCCAAATGTAAAAAGAATATTGGCCAAGTAAAGAAATATTTCAACCAAATTTATAAATTTCTCAATCAAACTTATAAAAAGTAATAAAATATACTAGCCAAAGAAACAAAAAATGTTGGCCGAATTAAGACATATTTCAATCAAACTTATAAAAAGTAGGAAAATATGTCGGCCAAACTAAGAAATAGGTATGGCAAAGTAAGAAATATGTCGACCAAACAGAGAAAAAGGTGTTTTCCAACATTAAAATTTCACAAAATTTAAAAATTAAATTTCCACATGAACCACGCAAATTGGAAACAATAATGAAAAATGTAATTTTTAAACTTTGTGATATTTTATTATTGGAATTTTTGTTTTCATTCAAAGAGAGTGACTTATTACATAAGATATATAGTCGAGAGTATCGACTAAAGAAGCACCTATACAGACTACACACGCATTTCTCCACACGCTTGGGTTTTCTTTCTACAACAGAGTGTTTGTGTATTTCATAGATAACTTCACTTTTTTTTCTTTTAGCAACAAGGAAGCCAAACCTTCGTTGTACACGAGCTCCAATTAAATTCATAACAAAATTTATGGCAATGCAGTCTGTGGCTCCACCTGACATAGTGTCGATATCATCTGGGTATTCGTCATCACAAGAGCAATTTCCTATGGTTGTCATCTTCATATTTCCATACGACAATGTATACTACACAAACCTTCCATTGCTCCAGCTCTCAACAACACGACGATCTTCTGGAAGTCAAGCAGAAAAAAACAAACATTTCTTACTTTGTCCACCTCTATCTCACTTTGGTATTTCACATCCGCAATAGCGTCAAGTCTTCATCCAACCATCAGTGGCTGTTATGAAGTCGACTTTTCTTAAAACTGCGTCTGCCTTATTGATCCTCTGAATACTACCTACAACGTCTTCTAACCGACGTTCAACGTTTCATACCACTTAACACTAACATTCTTTTGTATTACAGCACAAGATGTTTTCTGCTGATCGGGCGAATTTCCCAACATATTGGAGACAAATCGTCTGTCCCTTATCATACTTGACGTTTTTTTAAGACAATGAATATGGTCATTGACCAGTATGGTCACTGCTAAGAAGGATATCAATGAAAAACGATCAACTTTACAGATGCCTATATAGTATGATTCTACTCAAAATTATAATGAGAAGAATAAGAAAGACAATAAATGTTGACACTTGGTGAAGGGCAGTTTGTATGTGTGGAAGGGAAAGGAACACAATAGGAGAGATATACATTATGAACACTAATAGAAAGATCAAAATAGAAGAGAAAAGTCTTAACGGAGTGGATAACTTTATATACTTGGGGTCATTTATAAAAACAGATGTTAGGTACACAAAAGAGCTTTAGAATAAAAAATGGCAAACAAATGCTGTATTTCAGGAAATTTCTTGGCCAATCTTTTTTCCCATTCGTCTAAAACAAGATGTTTATTTTTAATTAAATTTTGAGGATATATTTATAAGTTTGACCAATATTTTTGCAATATGGCTAACAAATTTCCCTAGTTTTTATAATTTTCGACGAGATATTTTTTTACTTGGCCAATGTTTTTTTTTTTTTTTCTTTTCTATAACTAATTTTGCTATTTTTTATATTATTATTATTTTTTCTTTTTAAATAAATTTGTAGGATATATTTATAAGTTTGACCATTATTTTTTTCCCAGTTGGTGAACAAAATTTCCTACTATTTATAAGTATAGCCGAGATATTTATAAGGTTGACAAATATCTTCCCCTTTGGTTAATAAATTTTCCTACATTTTATAAGATTGGGCGAGATTTTTTTTTTTTTTTTTTTACTTGGCCAATATTATTTCTCATTTGGTTAACAAATTTTCCTACATTTGTATAAAATTGGAAGACATCTTTATAAGTTTGACCAATATGTTTCCCATATGGTTAACAAAGTTTCCGACTTTTCATAAGTTTTATGAAATATAAGTTTGGTCAAAATTTTTATTATTTTGGCTAACATATATTCCTACTTTTTATAAACTTGGTTGAGATATTTATATACTTGGCCAACATTTGTAATACTTTGGCTAACATATCTTTCTTATGTGAATGTTGAAGTGATACTTATAATCTGTACTTTTGGCTGGATGTTAAACTTAGAATAATGAGCAGACAAGCTGAGAAACATATATTGGAATTGGAAATAGGTTTCTAGGAAAAGATGTAAAAACCGCCATGGACACACATTAGAATTAATGAAAGTTAAATGCTTGATCTGAGTCGTGATAACATTATTGTTCAGGCCAGCTATGAAGTGTCAAATTACATGAGATGCCTAAGGCTGAGCCGGGACAGCTTTTTGTGTTCTTGTGTAATAGTATACAATTGATGAAATGCGCTAAATACTTTTCAGTGTATGACCAATAGCTGTTACGTATAGATAGTCTTCCCCTAGCCTGCGCAGGCTCTCACATCTCTCCTCTATGTCTACGAAAGGTTTAGCCGGACACTGTGATGAAATGGTTATACTTGTATATACTATATTCGAAACTGTCTTTGTTGTATTGATGTCGTGATAGTAGTTTCATGTCCTTTGGTGTTACTCGGTGGGCCACACTAACGGATTTAGAAAGAGAGAGAGAGAGAAGGGAGACCATTTTAGAGTTCTGATTCGCTGTTGACGATGTTGTGGAATCACTCCCACACATGGTGATCATCACGACTTAGGTCCCCTGGTTCAGAAACCGACAAACGACAATTTTTCTCTAGTAACCATCTTAACGACATATCCTGGATGCACCCTTACACATGTTACCGGATGCACCGCTATCTTTAACTTGATGTTTCCTTATGCATGTGACCCATTGTATGTATCTCCCCCATGTGATCGGTTGAATGTAGCTCCCGCCTAAGGGGTTCTGTTGTAGCCATTAGCCACATGTCTCGGAAATACTCCTTAGACATGTAACCATGTGGCTCGCTGTACCGTCACACAGCCAAAGGACGAGAATTGTATCTCTAAAACATCGCCACTGTTATGGTAACAGTGTTTTAGTCGCAGCCAATACAGTGAGTAAGAACCAAAATTGTAATATACTGTCGGCCCCTTTTCATTAGATATATAGTCGAAAAACCCAAGGACTTCTGCCGATCGGATCCGTACATATGCGACGAAGCTGTTGATATTAGACCTCATAACTTGTGCCGACATCTTTACTTTTTTCACTATCCACACCAACCACTGCGTCATACACTAAGCAACGGCGACCATAGGACGCACTTATCTAGCCTTTCCTTAACTAACCCAACCCTTAACAACGAATGGACGCATTTCTATCGAACACCCCATCATTTAGCAAGGGACGGGCCTATTTATCTAGCCATTCCGCCACTTGGCCACCCCTTAACAATGATCAGAAACACTTATCTAGCCTTTCCCCCACTCCCAAGCCCTTAACAGGGATGACTTTAAGCTACACCTACTATAACCAATACTACCGACCATTGTTACCTTTGTTAAAGTTTTCATTTGTAGCTCCTAAGATAATAGAGTTGTCCTAGCCTTTCCCCTCTCACCAACCCCTTAAAAATGAATTTCTCTAAGCCAAACCCACTACAACTAATAATAACGACTATCTTTACTCTGTTAATGTTTACGTTTGCAACTCGTATGATGATAGTGTTTAAACCACTACGACCCTCTGCAGATCACTAATAACCGCTATCCACCTCTTAACAACGAATTTCATTAAATTATACCCATTACAACCAATAATACCAGCAATCTTTACATTTTTAATGTTTTCATTTGTACCTCGTCTGATGATAGTATTTACACACCGTCCACTAACGACCATTAATAACTGCAACCCACCCCTTAACAACGAATGACACTAAGAAATACCTACTACAACCAATAATATCTGCCATCTTTACCTTTTTAAGGTTTTCATTTGTAACTCTATGATGATAGTGTTAAAACTATTACGTCCTCTACAGATCACTAATAACCGCTTACCACCCCTTAGCAACGAATTTCACTAAGCCATACCCACTACAACCAATAATACCGATCATCATTTCTATTTTAAGATTTTCGTTCAACGATTTGAAACCTGTATGGTGATAGTGTCTAAGTATCGCCCACTACAACCAATAATATCCACCATATTTATAAATTCAATAATAAAAAAAATAAAGGGCAGTAATATTGCAAATAACCAGTCGATTGGTTATTCATGAAAATGGAATTATGGAAAATTCACGTCACACTGAGCTATATAAGGAAATATTCCGTCTCTGTTTCCGGAAAAGAGGTGGATATCCTACTTGAAGTACTATTGTCGTAGTGTTCGTGGTAACTAGACAAAGAGACGTTCTTGTGGGCTGGGTTAATGATAACAAGAAGTCAGAATGGTAGATACAGTGGTTGTAAAAAGGTAAAATTGGGCCTTAGTTTGAATAATAGAAAGACAGAAGGCTTGGTGATAAAAAAAAAAAAAAAACGGTTGTCCTAAATGTGCAATTAAAGTAAAGGACGTTATTTTGGGGCATGTGCAGAAATTCAGATATCTAGGCATATGAATAACATCAGATGCAACGCTTCACTGAGATAAAGAACAGAATAGGACAAGCAAGACCTGCATTCTATTAAATGACGAATGTCAAGTCATTGCCCTTGAAAGTTAGAAAAGGCGTTCTTGAATATTACATCGAACCAGTTTTAACATACGGCTGTGAATCCTGGACAATTAGTAAACAGGCCACACACACACACACACACACGCGCGCGTGCGCACGCACGCACGCACGCACACACAAACGCCACGGAAGCCGTGGAGATGTGGTTTTATAGAAGAATGCTGAAAATTAATTGGACAACCAATATGAGTAATCCTTCCTATTCGAATGATCTTCAAATGTGCCTTGCGATATATTGCTTCCATTCCATAGATGTAACGGGTGGTTCTTGGACTTATACGAGAAGCAAAGAACTGCATCTTTCCTAGCTGTTTGCAAGAAGCGATTAAGGATGGTTGGAATAAGACTACCTACCCTCGTCCCGCAAAACATCTCAGCTGCAAAATACAATCAATCATGGTTAATTCTTCAACAATTCTTTGTGAAAGTTGGTTGGGAGCACGTTCTGCTTTGAGAGATGAAAGGAAAGGACAGAAGAAGAAAGGACAAACAAAAAAGATGTCATTACCTTCAAAAAGTTGAGAACCTTAGCATTAAGTTAACTCACCCCCATCCCAGGAATTAACTACGGGCGTATGTATTATCTCCCTTTGAAATGACTCGCTGATATTGATAGGACTATGCAACTATTTTCTGAAACCCGGCGCTCCTCTCATTGGAAGTTTTCCATTTCCTGTATTCCCTGTCTCTACACGACAGCCCGTGTTTGCGAGGATGAAGTTATTGTCCGTTATAATTCAGAATTTGCCACACTCCGCTACGAGAATCTCGTTCCAAATATGGCCGCTGTTTTTGGGAGATTGCGTATCTGGCGATCAAAGATGGCCGCGATTTTAATGGTCGTGTCCCGGATTTCTTGAACTAGTGACGTCTACATCCCAAGCAGCTTAATTAGACGTGGGGGATAACGTCTGGGCTCGTTCTGGACGGATCCCTGATCTGTTGGTTGTCCTTGAATGAGCGTATTAAATGTGACGGGTGAATTTGCGTTTCGTCGTCCCCTAAAAGAGGGGAAGACTGCTAAGCTATTCATCCATGCATTCAGACCAACAAAACGTGAAGGTTATAAAGTATCACAACAACATAGCAGGTTACTGCTTCATGACTTGTTTACATTTCTGTAATTTCAGATGCACACGGTTGGACAGTAATGGTGTGGGCATACCTAGCGTCATTGACAAGGTGCCTGGTGGTTCTATGCTGTAGTCAGTTAATTACATGCCTGGTCGTTCTATGTTGTGGCCAGTTGATTACATGCCTGGTCGTTCTATGTTGTGGCCAGTTGATTAGATGCCTGAATATTCCATGTTGTCGTAAGTTGATTAAGTGTCTGGTTGTTCTATGTTGTGGTCAGTTGATTACGTGCTTTGTCGTTCAATATTGTGGCCAGTTGATTACATGCCTGATTGTTCTATGTTGTCGTACGTTGACTAAGTGTCTGATTGTTCTATGTTGTGGTCAGTTGATTACAAGCCTGGTCGTTCTATGTTGTGGTCAGTTGATTAATTGTCTGGTTTTTCTATCTTGTGTTCATTTGATTAGATGATTGGTTGTTCTATGTTGTCGTCAGTTGATTAGGTGATTGGTTGTTTTATGGTGTGGTCAGTTGATTAATTGTCTGGTTGTTCTATGTTGTGGTCAGTTGGTTAGGTGTCTGGTTGTTCTATGTTGTGGTCAGTTGGTTAGGTGTCTTGTTTTTCTGTGTTGTCGTCAGTTTATTAGATGTCTGGTTGTTCTGTGTTGTCGTCAGTTGATTGAGTGTCTGATTTTCTGTGTTATAGTCAGTTGATGGCATGCTTGACTGTTCTGTGTTATAGTCAATTTGTCAGTTGATGACATGCCTGGTTGTTCTGTGTTATAGTCAGTTGATGACATGCCCGGTTGTTCTGTGTTATGGTCAATTGATGACAGGTTGCTCTGTGTTGTGATCGGTTTGTTAAATACCTGATTGTTTTGTGGTGTTGACAGTTGATCAATTAACTGGTGTTCTGTATTGTGTGAACACATTTTTATAGAAATATATGTCCTGTTTTGTGGTCATTTGCTTAAATGCCAGGCTGTTCTGATTTTAGTAATTTGATTAAATGCCAGGCTGTTGTGTGTTGTGGTCATTTGATTAAATGACTTACTGTTCTGTGTTGTGGTCATATGGTTAAAAAAAAACAAACAGACTGTTCTATGTTGTGTTCACTTGGTCAAATGTCAGGCTGTTCTCTGTTGTGGTCATGTGGTTAAATGACAGATTGTTCTGTGTTGTGGTCACTTGGTCAAATGTCAGGCTGTTCTGTGTTGTGGTCATGTGGTTAAATGACAGACTGTTCTGTGTTGTGGTCACTTGGTCAAATGTCAGGCGGTTCTGTGTTGTGGTCATGTGGTTAAATGACAGACTGTTCTGTGATGTCACTTGGTCAAATGTCAGGATGTTCAGTGCTGTGGCCATTTGGTTAAATACCAGACTTATGTTAAAAAGAAACGGTTGCATGACCACATAATATCATTTTGGTTTTCAAGCTACAGAAAAATCTCGCAGCTAAAACATACGACAGTCTGCGGAAGAAGCAGAAGGTGGTGGTGGATGAGGAGGAGGAGGAGAAAAAGGTGGAGGACAAGAAGAAGAAGAAGAAGAAGAAGAAGAAGAAGAAGAAGAAGAAGAAGAAGAAGAAGAAGAAGAAGAAGAAGAAGAAGAAGAAGAAGAATAAGGAGGAGGAGGAGGAGGAGGACGAGGAGGACGAGGAGGAGGTAGAAATAAAGCAGTGTGGCAACAAGAACTTGAAGAAAGCTTGAAAACCACAATAAATAGAAGAGTTAAATTGAGACGAACAAGAATTAGATAGCTATACAAGTGGAATGATGACGTCAACAGACGGACTGAACAATACTCTTACGGAGTGTGCAACAAGGAGGAGAGGCAGAGAGTAGTACACATCCACAGCAGCTGCCCAGCATAGTGGAGACGACGCTTAATTGATTGATTTGAGGTAGATAAAGATAATGAGAGGTTGAGAAAAGGATGGAATGTTGATGAATAAATGAAGGCAGTCAATGTGTAGTTTAGTTTAGTTTAGCCGACGTATCAACATCACAGCACACGTGTGTAACCCATACGTGCTCCGTTCTACTCCTAACTCAAGCGTGAGTCCGGAGAATCTCAGCTCAGTGCACGAGCTCCGTAGCACCGGCGAAGATCCTGAAATACTTTGGGTAGATGTTTAACTAGACCTTTTGCCCGGGCAGCGTCGTTAGGCTACTCTTTTTCAATTTAAGTGCGCAACAATACACACGGGCGTCCGATCACACTACCCAGAGACCAGGGGAAGTTTTGTTACTAGAAGTCCACTTGAAAAAAATGCCGGCCACCACCGGGGCTTGAACCCCAGACCTCCAGCACTCGAGGTGGACACCATACCTCGAGACCCTCAGCCCCCCCCTCCCCAGCCGAGGCAGAGAGTAATTAAAAATCCACTCAGCCAACCTTCATAGTGGAATCGACGCCTAATTGATTGATTTTAGGAAGATAAGGAGAATGAGAGGTTGGGAAAAGGATAATGTGTTGAATAAGGAAGAATGAACGACGGCAGACAATAAGAATGGAAAGAAATAATCATTAAAACAAGAAAGCGTATTCCACATGTAAATTCGGCTTAGTCTACATTTGAATGGCAAAGTAACAAACACTAGAAATTTACCGTTCATTTACAAGTGCCATTCCTGTAACTTTTCACAGTTCTCTAGTTACGCCCCCGTCTTTCAGTTCCTGAGTTACCTCCACTTTGAGTTGTTTTAAACCGGAAACAAATGATCGAATTTAACCCTGGAAAATGTAACCGTTTCCAGATTTAAACGTCTGATCTACGGCCCAAAGTCTACAGCAACTGACAGAGATAATGCCAAAATGAAGGAAGGGGGAAATGACACAGTCTAATGTAAACATTTTCTCCAACAGCCAGTGGATAATGGGAAATTTGAAAATTGTCGCGTCTTTAAAATGGCCATTCGTCTGAAGATGGAAGTCATACGAGCGGAAGGTGATCCCAGGTCCTCCCTTCTCTCCTCCCAAATGTGACCTTTTATTTTCCACTCTTAGCATCTGAGGATATCATCGTCATCTGCTTCTTCATTTGGTGTGCGGGGACCTGTCAACGACTTGCCTGCTCGGTCTGTTTCACAACCGATAGCCAGCACGCATTAATTTGTGTTTATTTTCCGCTCTTGGCTCCATAAAGAAAAACTAATCTAACAGCGAAGTCTCCTTTGCCGTTAAAGAGTTAAATGGCGATTCCTGGGAACTGGGCTTGCGATAAGCGCCCAAATAGCGCATCCGTCACGACGCGTGTTTGCACGCAGCAATACGCATGCTCAGTTCTGTTCATTT
>OY992876.1:91546453-91583953 GCA_963921405.1 Cepaea hortensis | reverse complement strand
TAAACGGACTGATCGCAAGTCAAATGGTTTGGCTATGAAAGTAGGTTGGTTACCAGCTAACAGTATACCACAACAAGCAATGATGTACAGACCAGGGGGAAGCAGAGGAAGAGGCCGACCACATAAACGATGGACGCAGGGAATAACAGTCTATGGGAATATCTATACATGAAGCCCATAAGCGGGCACTCTCCCGCTCTTTATACTTCACCTCGACACCGCAAGGTACAAGAGGAACATAATGAGATGAGATGAGAACAGACAGACAGACAGACAGACAGACAGACAGACACTCAAACAGACAGACAGACAGTATTGAATTGAAATGAATTTAATTGAACTTTATTTTAAAAGGGTTACAAACTGGGCACGTAGGCCCGTCTTACATTCGGCCCGTCCAATCACTCATCTTTCGTTCATCAACAGAATATGATACATTCACATAGGAGAAAAAAACATTGTCATATGAATGTTGAAAGTATAAACAATGCATATTATCATGTTATATGACACATCCCCTCCCACACACATCCCGCAACAACTTACACATACATCCCTCACCCACTTACACATTACCCACCCATATCAACAACCCCCACCCACCAAACATCCCTCCTACCACTCACACATCCCCCCACCAAACCAGACATCTCGAATCCACCCACACACACATCCCTCACCCACATCTCCACTCACACACTTCTCCCAACCCACTCACACATACCCCAACCCACACACACACTCACCCATACACACATGCTACACCCACCCACCAACACACCCCCAACCACACACACATCCCGCACCAACCCACACATATCCCTCTCCCAATCACACATCACGCCCCCCCCCCCATACCCACACATCTTTCCATCCACACACACATCCCCAAACACACATTTCCCCACCCACCCACACATTTCACATCCACCCAACCACACACCCCACCACAACCACACATACATCCCCAACCCACACACACATCCCCCACCCACAATCATCCCTCACGCATACACACATCCCCCACACCCTCTACACACGCCCCAACACACCCACACACAAACATCCCCCACCTACCAACACCCACACATCCCCCAACACCCACACACACAACTACCAACCAACAACCACACAAAAACACAAACTCAAACACACATCCCCTCCCACACATTCCACAGACAGACAGACAGACAGACAGACAGACGGACGGACGGACGGACGGACGGACGGGCGGGCGGGCGGGCGGACAGACAGATAGACAGATAGATAGACAGATAGATAGACAGATAGATAGATAGATAGATAGACAGATAGATAGATAGATAGATAGATAGATAGATAGATAGATAGATAGATAGATAGATAGATAGATAGATAGACGTCAGTCCTGCTAAATACACTTTCAAAAATTACTCATGAGCAGGAAACCCACTCCAGGTCCCCGTTTAACAATCTGTCAGTCAAATCGCCCCGCCTCCCAATCAAACACACGCTACATGCAATGTACCACGTGCTGCTATTGGCGGGAATCCAATCGATCGGCGCGTGAATACACGGCATCAACTTTGACTCAACACCGCTGGAAATGCGAAGAACGTCATCAGAGTTAGCTCACTAGTGAAAAGAGGGGGGAAAAAAGAAATTACCGGTGTCGATTTAATTCCAACCCTGGAAAAAATTATCCCCTGGATTGTTTTATCACTTTGAAGTATTGATGTGTGTTAATCAAATTTCTATGCTATATTTGCATTTTTGCTTAAGAATCAACTTTAAGACGAAAACCATGTACTGGTGGCGATGTAGGGGAGGTAGATTTGAATGCGGAATGCGTTTTCTGTTCGAGTCAACTAGCGAGGGCTTCAGCGAGCGATGATATGAGTAAAGCTTTAAATAAGGTGTTTGGCCAAGCTGAAATTATAACTGTTGAAGCGTGCCTGTTTACATACTTCAGGTTGCCGAAGTCGTGTAGTAGGTAGTGTGTTTGCCTGCAGATCAGCGGGTATTGGTTCTTTTACGAGAAAGGAGGGTTAAACGACCCCGGGGTAACTAAACGGGGCACCTGAAAAATTTCTTTGAAAGCATTGGTAAATATAATCCCCTTTACTTAATTTACAGTACTGATAGCGGTCAAGAACAGGATCTGTAACATTTAGTAGATGCGGTGTGATGTATAGTGAACAATTAGGGTTAGAATTAAATTGTAAGAAGACACAGATTATGGTCGTCACCAGGAAGTAAGAAATACCACAATGCAATATATAAGTTAATTGGAATATTCTTAAACAAGTGAATCGGTACAATTATCTCGGAACAGTTATAACATCTAATGGAAGGTGTCTTGAAGAGACTAGAACAAGAATCTCTATGAGAAGGTAGCCTATTGCAAGATGGAAAAAATACTGACCAATAAAAGGATGTCAATTGAGAAAAGAAGGTCTCCCTGGCCAAGGTGTTAACGACACTGTTCGTAATCCCATATATCCACGTGGGAAAAAAGCAGCTGTTTCGCGCCGCGCTGGTAACTTACGGGGGTATGTCAGCCGGTCGTTCAGAAAGCAATGGCAAACTACTGAACGTAAAACTTGCCTAGTACATCAACAGCAGCTGAAAAATTATGGTGTTGACTGCGACGTCCTGTAAGGGATATGCAACAACAAAAACAACACATTGAGAAAAAGTGTGTTGAAGCGCTACATAGAACCTATACTTTTGTATAGATGTGAAACGTGGACAATGAACAGACAAGCTGAAAACCATAGAGGCGTATGACGGCAACAATTTTCTGTGTAGTCACGTCGTTCGTATTTTGTGTCTAGGTTTAAGCATTATGTAATAAGCACTCAATCGGGACGCAGAGGTGTTTCCAAGGCATCAGGGCCGGGTTATATACTGGCCAAGACCTATTGACGCGTCCTCGTCGAGCGTCTGGGCAATAGGTCCCTTCGGGGTCCGGGCTAAAGTCAGTAGGATCGCCGATTCCTCCGAAGTCGGAGAGTGTCTGCCTGTACGGTGACGAACCACCAGTCTGCACACACCAATAAGCCAGACATGGGACAACGGATACTCACGCAAACCTCAGGTCCTGTATGACATCACACTGATGTTGGACAACAGGATGCCTTCATCCGACATACAGGACTTCGCATTGGAGCTCAAGCCAACGAACACAAGCAAGCAAGCAAGCACTCAATCTGAGGATCGAGCCGCATCTGTAATTCTATGAGCCATTCCACCATGAGGACATCATGTCAAACCAGGTGGTGACACGAACACTGTTCTCCTACTAAGAACCAGTTTGACTAAGTAGAGTCAGGCCATAGCAAACTATTATCATAAAAGTCATAGACCCACACAAAGAGAAGTACGTGACAACACACCTATCTGTGCCCTGCCAATATGAACAAGCCAAAGAATAATATAACCACGGCTAGGATTCTTCAAAGTAAATACAACCTGCAATCGCGCCGTGGCAGAAGGCAAAGAAGCAAATATCTGGATGGCTTTACCACATGGCATGGTCGAGACTAGGACAAGGCTTATTTACATGACCGACAACGTTTATTGGCATGGCACATAATGATGATAACTTATTTGTTAAATCTGGATTCTAAATGTTGCTGTTATGTAGCCGGGGGTGCAGTGTTAGGGTGGGCGTCCAACCTTGCATAAATACCCCATGGCTCGTGCGATCACCACTTCTACAGCAAAAGTCAAACTCCTGGCATTCACGTGGCAGAACTGTTTTAACTAACAGGAGAAGGGGCGACGGCGAGTCTCTGGCGTCGGAAAATAACCAGAATGCTCTGAATGTGTATGTACGTACATGCATGCGCAGACACGTGTGTGCGTGCCTACACATCTAAACTCGAGTAAGACCACAGGCTGCTCTAGTAAAAGAAAGATGCTGAAGAAGGAGGAAACCAGCCAGGAGGCGCGCCATAGAAATCAGGATACCATGCAATTACGCCATGAGATATGTCGATTACTGCAACGAGTTATGGTGCTCGCTCTGCTTTGGACCCCCAAGCAGGTGCAGTGCCGGGCCTATTTCTCGAAAGGGACCAGCCAAAACGACTGGGGGTCCTTCTAGATGTGCTGTGGAGCCAGGGAACCTGAGAATAGAGTGTCTGTCCCTACCAAACAAAGACTAAAATTAATGCACTGGAATGAGGAGGTAATTGTCACGAAATGCCGCTTTTACAACCCAGAATATTATCATGGACTTCAACATCTTAGGTACCACTTAGAGAAGAAAAGAAAACATGAGAATGAATGTATTCTCTACTAGCATGTAAAAGACCACTGAACCGTGACGCAAGTGGGCTCATAATGGCTTTGCAAGTAAATAAAACCGCCCAGGCATTACGCAAGCAACCTGGTTTATCACCAGAATTGGAAAACTGGTCTACCCCAGAGCCTAATTGCTCCTTTGACATGACACATGATAAGCAGGGCTAGGAAAATCTCTCAACCACGATGGCTGACCACTGTGTGAAACAGACCAGAGACCAAAGGTGCGAACTCACTGATAAGACTCCTGGGGGTTAAGCAGTGGTAGACTGACTGGGGCCTCTCATCCACACACAGTGTGAAAGGCAAGCTGAACAGAGACTGGCCACTGCCCCAGGTGTGAAGGCCAACTATCCAGAAAGAATTTATGATGGACATGCTGGGAGATAATTCAGTCTGCACCACAAAAAAATGTGGGAATTGAAATTGCTCAAACAGGAGACTACCCCAGTCAATGGTGGGAACCAGACCCCCAGATCAAATAAGGCATTTAAAACCACAAGAAAGTGGTAATTGAATTAAACGACTTAAGGAGATAAGGAAAGAATGTATATGCTAGAAGATTCTAATACTCAGATCAGGAATGAAAAATCTTCGAGCAGGTGAGAAGAGAGAGTAAATGTAGATTTCTGAGTAACTATCTAAGTCTTTTAGATGTATGTACTGATTTTCAGTCTAAACCTGACCTAGGTTATTTCAAGAAATATCATTGTCTAAGGTTACTTGAGTGTGCACTATTCTTTCTCAGTTCAGTGTACAAAATCATATTGCTTTAAGTGTTACTCTTCTGAGAAGTAGGAACCTTATGTGATCGGCAGATCTTGGCTAAGTTCTAGATATACTTTTATGTGTCTTAGCAGATGCTTGTCAGTTCTTTGTAAACTAGCCTAGTTGCCTTTTGGTGTGTGAATTTTTGTTGTACAGAATATAGTCAACTGACTATTTCTTTAATTCTTACCACAACAGTGGCTAATTGGTGAGTAAACCAGGCAGATCAGCAATATGGCTGTTCTGTGTGGTCACTTCAGTTAGGCTTGTTGTATATCTCATTTTGTAGCTATACAATATTATTACTAATTAGTAATGCATGATGCTATTATGTTGAGTATCATTATATGTCCATTTTGAAGTAATATAATGTATGTATATTGGATGTTTGATATAGTTGAATTGTCATATGCATAATTTTTGTTATACTTTGGACATGCATTCGGCAGACTTTTATTTGGTCTGTAACGTATATGGAAACTATGTTTCCCAGTTTGTTGTAGACAAGGATATGACTTCCTTTTTTCATTCATACTATGTATGTAAGAACAACCTTATATGCCATTTTGAATTCGCATACCTTAGGTTTATTTGATTATGATTTGTTATATGGTAATTCACTAAGAATAATTTGGTGTTATGCTATTGTGTGCGAATTGGCCCGTTGGCTATTTATTCGTTTGAAGCAGAGGTGTAATGGTATAGACATTACCCACAATTGGTATAGGGTATATGGTGCTGAACCTTTTCAGTGTATTGAGGATGAGCGTTCACGGTAATTCACAGAAACCTGGCACAGATACTGGTCAAGGCATGTAAACCCGGAGACCAGGTACTCTTATGATACCACTACCGACCCTTTGATCGGCAAAACCAACTTTGGACGTGAGGGACTACATGTCTGTTTGTATTAGGGACATGAACTTATGACACTTCATGCATCATGACGGACGTTATAAGGGGGCAGAAAAGTAATTACAGGCGTTTGAGACGATTGAAAAGTCCTCCCTAGATGAGACCGTAGGACAGAGATATGTAGGAACCGGAGGATAGTTAACGCAGTAGAGCTGGAAGATAAACTTGGCCAGACCGGTAATTGTGTAGGGGTATGATATGATGAATGTATTACTAGGATTATACTGATGTAGAACTAGATATAACACATTCTTGACTGTTTCTTCCAAGCTCTCATTAAGTGCGCCTATGTATAGATCTCAAGTACTAGAGACTACTATGTAGTGCCAAGACTGACAGGCGTAAGAATACCAGCAAGCTGTTTCTACTGGAGAGTAGCCGATCTGGACCACAGATCCAGATAGGAGACAAGTAACATTGAAGTTATGTAATTTTTGTCATCACCATCAATATGTAACATAAATTCACCATTATCATCACGATAATCATCTAATAATATTGGTAGACAAAAAATGTTGTAGTTTATTTTAATTCATAGTTCAATTGTTATACTTTTAATTCCAATTGTGCATACGTGCTGTGTGTGTACATTGGTGGGGGTTTACAAAGACACCAAGGAAGGGAACAGTCAGGGGAGAAAAACCTGCAGTGGGATAGTTGTCGATTACTCTTAAATCTAGACTTAAAAATCTACCTCAGCTAACCTTCTCCTTCCCATTCCTTAGCATATATTCAGCACAGTTCATTTCATTTTGTTACGAGCCACTCGGAGCTGTACGTTGAATATTCATGGGCTTAATCTGTAGTTCAGCCATATAGATTTTGTCCCTAGTCAGTTTCTGACTATTTGGGGTTGCTCGGCAGTAAATATTACTTTCATCTAGACGGTGGCGCACCCCGACCTCTGACAGTAATCCGCAATACAAAAATAGAACTAGAAAACATCTTGGACCAAGAAAAGGTAAGTGTATGTTGCTTGCAAGAAACTAAGCTCAACGAAAATATAACCTTCAAAATCAGAAACTACCATGTTACCGATCTGACCGAAAGGACACGAGAAAATGTGTGATACTGGCCCTTGAAAAAAAATAACATATCTGCCTCGCAAATTGAAGTTTACATGGAAGTGGCTGAGTATCAAACTTAACACAGGCACTACAGATCTACATCTGATCAATTATTACTATCCAAGTGACCGCCAACAGGCACTGGACACACTACTATTAAAAAAAAAAATGATTGTATGGTGATTTCAACAGCCACTCGCAGAGCTGCGGCTATGATCACATGGACCAGAGAGGAGAGAGACTGGATGACTGGCGCGATGAGAATAGATTCATATTCATTAGCAAGCCGTACCACATACCTTCTACCCGAGATCATGGCACACTAAAACTACACCTGACCTGGCTCTTCCCTCACCAGACCTGGAGTGGAACATCACACGAGTTGTAATACAACTTGGTGGCAGTTACCGTAGGCTAGTCTCTCTAAATGTAGAAAATGAGCTTGTAAGTGAAAGCAGCACCCTCTCGAGGTGGAACTAAGAGAAAGCAGGCTGGGCAATGAATTAGGAGCGTCATTTGAAATCCGTTCGTGCGACACCACCGTAATTGCGTACTTTGAACATGATCACGTCATAGTCATGTGATAAGTACTGACCAATGAATACAAGAGCACGTGCTTATCGTCCCGATGCAAGGGCTTGCATAGATTGTGTTTCTGACCGTTGAGAAAATGGCCGGGTTGTTCCAAAATCCGCCCAAAGAAGCTCAACGAGCGTTGAATCAGTTTCTTTCATTTGAAGGATGTCGACCAGTGGACATTCATCGAAGAATGCAGGCAGCTTACGGTAACAAATGTGTGTCCAAGACACCAGTGACAGCCTGGGCACGAATGTTTCGGAAAGGACGTCAGTTCATGACAAATCTTCGACGGCCGGGTAAAGCGCATATTGTTGCAATAGAAAAACAAACACCACCACCAAAATTGATGCGGCAGTACAGATGAACCGTTGTCGAAGCATACGTTCCCTAGCGAAAGAATTTGATGTGTCAATTGGGACAATTCAAAAGGTCGTTCGTAAGAAACTGAATATCGGAAGGTGTGTTCACAGTGAGTACCACGGATGTTGACCGACCACCAAAAATGAGGAACGCATGGGATGGTGTTTGAACCACTTGCTGCGTTACAGAGTGGAGAGTGATGCATTTCTCATCCGTATAGTGGCAGGCGATAAATCATGGTGTCACTACTTTGAGCCGAGCAGCAAATGAGAGAGAGAGAGAGAGAGAGAGAGAGAGAGAGAGAGAGAGAGAGAGAGAGAGAGAGAGAGAGAGAGAGCATGCAATGGAAGCATGCTGGATCACCAAAAGCCAAAAATTTCAAGTTACAGGTTTCCGCTGGTAAGGTCGTTCAGCTAAGTTTCTTGCAAGCAACATACACTTATCTTTTCTTGGTCCAAGATGTTTTCTAGTTCTATTTTTCTGAGCGCATTTTTTGACCATGAAGGGCTATTGTTGGCCGACTTTAAAGAACCTGGTGTCAACGTCAACTCTACCCACTACTTGGAAACACTAGACAAGCTGCAAAAAGCCATCAAGAATAAACGACCCGGTGCCAATGAGCTGTTTGGTAGCTCGCTGTCTCAAACTCACTGACAGATTTAACAGGAACATTGACATACGATGAATATGCACATAATGACGTCTTTGGTAACCTTCTTTTTATTGTGGAAACATATTTCAGCAAACAGAATAACATGGTCCCTTAGATGTTGGAGGGCGTGTGATACATATACAAAAATACATATTCATTCATGCTGAGTAGAGTTCGTTGATTTGAAGAGCACTCAATCGTTTCATTTGCACAGTTATTCAAGTCCTATTACGATTTCTGACTGTAAGCTAAGGTCACACTTACAACAGTCTGATCTTGACGTCTGGAGAGCAGTATCGCTGGGCTGCCATACATTCGGTAAACTGCAACGAACTTTTGAGTGGCTATTCACTTGGTCGTACACGCTGGATGAAACATTTCCGATTCTTGATGAAGAATCATTACACTAGTGGCGTTGATAATCTTTCACGGCTTCAAAACAGTTTTACGCCTTCCTCAGTCAACTCCCTGACCTGACTGAATAGACCAGGCAGCCGATCTCGTGATCCCAGCTGTTTTGATCACGTGATATAAATCTTTCTAAGTGATCCCCCTTTCTCTCGTGACTCATCATCACTATCTACTAAAGGTCTCGGCTTCCCTTGTTTTTCCAGTGCTAGCCAGTTAACTATCGTTAACTTGAATTACACTCGCTTTTTCTTCATTGCTCCTGTATTGTACACATTCTACTAATACGCAGGACTAGTACTGTAGACCCTGCATAGCTACATGACAGTGTGCCTCTCGCCCCTTTTGTTTTGAAAATGGTGCAACCATTTTCATAGTCTCTTCGGTTTCTTCTTCATATGACATGTAGCAATATTGACAGTTCTTAGTCATTTCATAAACACATTGTATATGCATATATTCCTACATAGATATTCTATCCTTGTGATAATATGATGGTATGGTATCCAATTAAACACTACACAAAATCAATGAAAAAACATTAATATTATTATTTATATCGGGCACACACTTCTATCTACTCCCCTTTTAGACGTCGTGTAGCCACAGCTTGGCTAACTATCCTATGAGTTTCATAAGGTCCCGTGGCCTCTCCATAGTAGTTCCTCATTTTCTTAAAGACAAGCATCCCCAAACCTAATTAGGCCATTACGCCCGAATGAGGGTATGTGTGTGATTAACAGGTACCATTATCCTATGTATTATTATTTTTGTTTGGTATGTGAAATGTCTCCATATTATGCATATGACGTGTTCCTCTGCTGTCTTTGCCAACTTGTCATTTCAGGTTACCGTTAGACTTTTCTTTGCTTCATCTGTTTGATATGTGAGGTCTGCTCGCTTAGTAGATATTTATCGTGTGTACTTCCGGGCTTGCTTGTAGTGTTCATATCCTTAGCTATGAATGTCTATGACCTGTGATTGTTTACTTCTTCTTCGTAATTCTGGGTGTAGTTCCTTCTAATTATAGATCAATGTTCCTTATGTTGACAAGGTGTTAGTGTGTGTTCTTACTATAATAATAAATACATGTGTGTTACCTCAAAATTTATAACACTATGTTATAGTATCAACAATATAACTAGATGCTACCATGCAATAATATTTTTCATTGCCATTTGTTTCTTCCCCATTGTTGCTTCATTTTCTTCGCGTGGATACCATTGTAGCTAACTCTGACTTGTGTCTCTCTGTATTAGTCTTCAGTTCTTTTATGAAGTCAGTATCTTTACTGTTGTTCTGCTATTACAAAAAGAGATTGCTTATTAATCTACCCTTAGCAATACACAATCAAAATGCACGTAACGTTCATCTGTATGAAAAGCTTATCCTATAAACTAATTCATTCATTCATTCAGTAGCATGTCCTTTGCAGAACCTCGCTCCCATAACAACCTTCCGGAAAACTTCTCGATCACAAGCAAGATGTCCCGCGTCTGATACACCCATCTGGAGATCATCCGCCACATCCTGCACCCATCTTCTCTTTGGCCTTCCTCTTCCTCTCTTCCCAGGCATATACCCTTCCATTATTGTTCTCTCCAAACTGTCGTGACGTTTCAAGTGACCAAAATACTTCAATTTTCTTTGTTTTATCGTCTTTAATAGCCATCCCTCCTTAATATTCAACTCTTGAAGTATGGATGCATTTGTTCTTATAATATATGATATAAACTAATACAACAGGAAAATTGTGTTATCATCACTCTAACATCATTGTAGCATGTGTGATGATATGTTTACAAGTGAAATTCACAAAGATATGTTTACAAGTGAACTTCAAAGCAAAAAAAAAAAAAAAATAAATCAGAATATTTGCCACAGAATCAATGCGATATATGTGATGCTATGTTTGCATTAGTACTATGTCATACATTTCCTCATTCTCTCACTCTTTCATTCCATTGTGACCTAGTAATTGTGGTTGATATTGTTGTATGTGTTGTCATTTAATTAAAAGTAGACAGTGATGTTATGTGTCTTGTTGTTTTAAAATACACCAGGTTTCTCTTAATTGCTTCTGTTTTGTTTTTATGTTGAATATTTGTGAAATTGTCGATGCTTATTATTATACCTTTATATTTTATTAACATTCATTCTATGATGTATCGATGGTAAATGAATATGTTCCTAAATTTTATGTTGGATGCTAGAATGATATGGTCATTTCAATGAAGGTATGATAACTGATTAAGGATTTATACATTACATATATGTGTTCATATTATGATGGTATGATCACGATTGGTAGAATATTAAAGATATATGATTTATGAAGTAATTTTAATAAGGAATGAAAATGAAAGTACTAAATTAAATTTCAGTAGGTGTTGTTGGTCCTATCTGTTTACTCAGTACCGTTAGTATTTGCTGGTGTCGTTTTATAGCTCATCAACGCTTCTTCGGTAGACACTCGGGTTGCGTGCACAAAATTCAACCTTTTCCAGCTTCATCTTTGAATCTACTGTGGTGCTTACATGGTCCAGATACTCTCATATTTGTCTTCTGCACATTCTGGTAATTTATAAATTGAAAAAGTATGTACATATCTGAATCAATTTAAATTAATTAACATAAATTGTTGAATTGACTGCTACAATTTGTAGACATTTTATACGTCAGTTCAGAAGTTTAACTAATACTCGGATAACTGTATCTCCACTTTAACATTAATGTACTATGAATACAACAGTGTTGGATTGTTTAACGACTGTCTGCTACAGTCTACTTAGAAGATCTGCTAGGTTATTGTTGTTACCAGGTATGTGACAAATATCAGAGTCTGAAATTGAATAGGAACTTGAATCAGTCTGCAAGATGAAATATTTTGAAATGTCAGGCAGTTTGAGGATGGGTTGAATACTAAAGAGTTGTTTAATCTGTTGACTTGAAGAATGTTATAGCCTTCAGTTGTGTACATACTGCCTACAATACATTTAGTACTGAGCTTAGTCTGATATATCTCAAGCAGAGACAAGTTAAGCAGGCGTGATCAGTAGAGGCAAGTATAAAGTGTTTTCTGTACTGCCATTTCTATTCACCTAAGCAGTTTGTAAACTATTTCTTGGCTTGTGAGCAGATGTTTGTAACAGCCTTATGACCATGGGTCAGAATTAATTTAATTAGTATCATAATTTTAAATAAAAAATCAAATGTGATTACGATGTTCCACTGCTATTGACCTGTGGAATCGATATCGGGCACAAAGGGCGAGGCAGGATCTCAGGGTGGGTTCTGAGTTCCTTAGAAAATGCCTCATATGCTCGGAGACGCGTCTGCCAAGCGAGTCAGGGGCGCTCTAACTCCTCCCCAGCGTAGGTTGAAC
Organism: Cepaea hortensis; assembly: GCA_963921405.1. Taxonomy (NCBI): domain Eukaryota; kingdom Metazoa; phylum Mollusca; class Gastropoda; order Stylommatophora; family Helicidae; genus Cepaea; species Cepaea hortensis. The sequence continues at coordinate 91,571,529 of OY992876.1, read as the reverse complement.
CTGTTAGCTTTGGACAGCAGTCCATCTAGAAGACGGAAAACTTCAAATATAAACCCCCAAGTTCAAGGTGGGCCAGCGTGCTGAGGAACTGGATGGCCATGGGTAAACTGGTTGTGAAAGTTGGACGTCTGGCAGGCGTGTGGAGCGGCACCAGGAGTATGGACTCCTGCGGGACATCCCCTGCCTCTTCCCTAGCAAGCAGGCAATGTTAGGGCGACCGTTTATTTCCTGCAATATCCAAACTGCTTATGGAATTAATCCAACACGGGAATCGTCGCCGGAGCTACGGAGCACGTGCTCTGCGCTTGACACATCTTTCAGAGGCTAGCGAAGAGAGAGTGAGGAGGAGACGACGAAGAAATGGTGTGAGAAGAAGACATAGAAATAGGAGAACAAGACGAAACGTGGAGAGACTAGGTTTCAACTATGTAAGAGTGGGATACTGCAATTGTCGTAGTGCCAGGCAGAGAGGTCCTGTATTAGTTAGTTAGTCTTTCCTCTTGAGCCTAAGGCGGCGCATAGGGCAGAAGTCCTGTCTCTCCATGCCCGGCGGTTCGCTGCTATCTGTTGTAGATCTTGGATATTTACTTGGCCATTGAATGAGCCTTCTCTAATGATGGTTCTACACAGGGTCTCTCTTGGTCTTCCCCGTTTTCTTTTCCCTACCGGTGACCATATGAGGGCTTGGTAGGGGAGTCTTGTCTTGTCCATTCTGAGTACATGGCCGATGTAGTTCCAACGGCGTCTTCTTATGAAATTGGATACTGTATCTTGCTTAGTCTCTTGTCTTATTTGCGAATTGGTTCTGAATTCTGTCCAGTGGATGTTTAGAAGTCTTCTAAGACATTTGTTCTCAAAATTGTCTAACTTTTTATCTAAAGCTACCGTTGATTTCCAACTTTCACATCCATACGTTAACACTGGAATCACACAAGAGTTGAAGATTTTAAGTTTTGTGTGTTTGCTGAGTGTCTTTGACTTCCAGATGTTTGACAGTTTATTGAAGGCACTAGATGCCAGTGCGAATCTAGATGATATTTCTGGTGTTGAGTCCCCTGTAGATGTCATTTTGCTTCCTAGGTATGTGAAGCTGTTGACTTTTTCAAGAACGTAGCTGTTCAATTTGGTGTCATCTGAACTGTTGGTAAGATCAATAGTCTTTGTTTTTGTGGTGTTAATTTGGAGACCAAAATTTGGAGTGTCCTGTATTGGAGAGGCTTATATATGATTGTGATGTCCTCATGCTCCAGGAGCTAAATACAGACAAATACCATTGCCCTGGGTACGCCAGTTATATAAACTCTACTGGGCAGAAGAGACATGGGCAAAGTCTGCTTGTGAAGAAAGGAGTGAAGCATGCGGTACTTGACTTGAGCCAGTGGAATCACAGTGCAAGCGATGTCAAGGGTATACAAATGGAGATTGGTGGCTTAAGTTGGAAAATCATAAATATATATGCTACAGTGGACTGTTTTGTCAGAAAGGAACATTGGGACTGGCTTAAGGAATTGGAGGTATTACCAGGTGATAGGCTACTCATATGTGGAGACTTCAATGCGAGGAGCAGAGATTGGGACAGTAGTGGAGAAAACCGACAGGGAATTTCACTTGCGGATGCCATGGTGGACTCCGATGTGGTCTGCATAAATGATGGTAGGCCGACTAGAATGGCAATGAGGCCTGGCGATGCAGACACAGCTATTGAATTGGCACTTGTCTCCCAGACATCAGTCCTTGATGTAAAGTGGACTATTTTAAATGACCATGGGAGTGATCACTTGTCATGCTCAGTCCGGATCTCTAAAGCCAAGAAAGTTAAGGCTGGGAGAGCGTGCAAGTCCTTCCGGTATGAGTGGACCGATAGCCTTCTTGGACGCCTTAGACAGCGGGCTTGCAACAGGAATGTTAAAACTCCCTTTTTGCAGCCCCCATGATGGACCCCAGAAGTAGACCAGGCTTGGAAAGCAAAGAGAGCTGCAGTGAAGCAGCTAAGGAAAGTGCGACAGACACCCCGAAGCTCACGAGAGGATGTGGACAACGCGGAAAATGTCAAGAAAGACAAGGTGGAGGTTTTCAAGCACTATGTGCAGAGGCACAAAGGTAAAATGGGAATGTTTCATGAAGGAGATTGGAGGTCATAATGATAAATTCTGGAAACTGCACAGACAAATTGAAAGAAAATATAGGCCTATGACAGTGGGAACAATTGATAGAGATGATGGTGTGCGCTTGACAACAGACAGAGAAAGGGGAGGCGTGTCTCCAGAGATATTTAGAGCAGACCAATCATAATGATGCGGACACCAGAGATGCAGTTAGAGAGGAATTATCTGGCACCATGAAGAATACGCATTATGAAGACATCATACGGATTGAAGATGTTAAACATATTTTGAAAAAGGCAAACGACACGGCACCAGGGCCCGATGGGGTTAGGTATGGCCACATGAAGGCTTTGAGCGATGCAGACCTGAAGGAAATGACCGACTGCTTTAACCAGAGCATTAGAACAGCATCAGTACCGCAGGATTGGGTGCACAGCTATCTCATCCCTCTCCCAAGACCATGCAAGGATCATCCACAGCTTAGTGGCTTTAGGATCATAACCCTTCATAATACATTTGGGAAGGTTCTAGAGAAGATAGTCGCTGTCAAGCTGCAAAAGTTCTTGGAAAGGGAAAAGCTTCTCCCAAGAGGCCTTGGGAGCTACAGGCCAGGAAAAGATACCTGGTCAACTGCAGCCACTTTTGCCTTTGATGTTTATGAGGGGTTCCAGAGTAGACAGGAAACGATGGCGGTAGCGCTTGATCGCGAAGATGCATACAATAGAGTTCCATATGATATTTTGATGACCGTACTGATGGAGAAGGGGGCCAATCCCTGGTTGGTGAACTGGATAGCAGCCGTCCTACATTCTCGCCGGGTTGCTCTCCGTCTGGGTGCATGGACCTCAGAGCCACATATTTTAACCCCGAGACTGCCACAGGGATCAGCAATCTCACCGGTGCTCTTTAACGTGTATAAGAGCAAAATTGCAAACCCAGAAGCACCAGGGGTTGGAAGGATACTCACATTTGCAGATGGTATTCTTGCATATAGGCAGGGGAGAGATAGGGAGCAAACAGCCCAGGAGCTACAGGCAACAGTAGACAGTGTGCACTGAAATGCACTGAAATGAGTGCTGTCATCCACCCAGAAAAGGCAGCTGTTTTGTGGTGCTCTCTGGACAACAGGATTGTGAGAGCTGATGTCCCTAGCCTCACGATAGATGGTAGAAGCGTCAACAGAGAGAACAAACTGAAGTATCTGGGAATCACATTTGACAGGAGCCTGTCCTTCAAGGACCACGTGGAGACGGTTGTGACAAGGTCTCAAAAGGGACTCAATGCACTTAACACTATGGCTGCAATGGACACAGAGCAGAGAATGCTTTTCACACTATACCAGCACTTGATCCTCTCAGTGATTGATTATGGACTAGGACTGCTCACTGTCTCAAAGAGTCGGCTTGTGAAATTAGAGCGCATACAGAACGAAGCGATGCGAGTCATTCTGGAATGCACCAGAGACACCAGAGATGCGTTACATCCTTGGTTTGCCGTCTGTTGCAGGTAGGCTCAAGGTGATGCAAGCGAAGGCATACCTCAGAGTAGCTGCAGACACAGATCACCCGTTGCATGAGGCGCTGGACGCCGTTAAGGGTCAGCGACTGATCAGAGGGAAATCATGGATGGCTCAGGCGAAGGATACGATCAAGCAGGTGTGTCCTTTGGAGAACATTAGGAGAGGAGAAGTGTGGGTCAGAGTGTCAGCGGAGCAGTCAGACTTGTGCAGAGTTATAATCACTTTGAGTAGGGAGTGCAGGTAGTGGCCAACAGGAGCCACGGAAGTGGGAATCCAGCAACTAATTCAGGATAATGCTCGCTCAGGTGATGTGATTATCTACACAGATGGGTCGATGTTGAGAGGTAGGAGAAGTGCCTGGGCGTTCTTAGCAAAAGCCAATGGTCGACGTTTGGTGCAGGAGAGCCTGGCATATGATACCACAACATATAGCTTAAGAATGGAGGTTGAGGCGGTCAGTGCAGCCTTCCGCTGGATGGAGAATACGACACACACACATCGTGATTGTAACTGACCCAGAAAGCATGCTGAGTAGGGTGAAGACAGGCAAGCTTCGTGCAGAGTGGCTTGCTTCGCTTTGGAAGTCACGGGTGAGTAGCATCGTCTGGATCTTTTTTCCGGAGCATGCTGGTGTGCTGGGGAATGCACAGGCGGACAGGTTAGCTGGCTCGGCAAAACTTGGTGGAGTATTGATGCATGACAAAGCAGATCTGGTTGCGACTTGTGGGAGCATGTGTACACCTCGGAGGAGCAAATGGATCACCATGGTCTGGCAAGAATGCAACAGTGAGGGGTGACGAGGGGATCTGGCCGACGATCAACGCTCAGAGGAAAGGCGAGACGGACATATAATCAGATTGCTACTGGTACTATCGGTGTTGGAACTCTTCGCTGGCTGCTGAGGATGGGGACGGAGCGCTTATGGGAATGCCCCGAATGCCGTGATGTCGGTTCCTAAATCAGTCAATCAATCAATCAATCATTCAATCAATCATATGGAATCGATATGTTGTTTGTTAAAATTAAGTGTACATTTGGCTGGTGCTAAGGCATTTAACTGGTTTTCTGCTATCCCAGTTCCCTTATCTGCTGTTTTTTCTCTCTTTTCTCCTCTTCTGATAAGCCTATGGCTCTCCAATATAATTCCCAGTTTGTTAATTTAACTTTTCCTATTCGTCTGTCTATATCTGCTGTTGATACGCCTGTATCCTTCCATATTTTTATCGCTGCGTCCGGATTGATTAAGCGTACGTTACGTCCTTTGGTGGGGTTTTGTTCTGAAAACCTGATTCCGTATAGTTGACACTATCCGTTTGTAGTATCTTTACTTTCTTCTTTGACCTTGGCAACTGGTGTGTACTCTCTCATCTTCCTCGGAAGATGACGAAGGTATATCATATGAACATGGAAAATAATTTTTTGCGGAACATGCAAACAGACCTGGATTTGTATCTGGCTTTGTATTCTTACCTTTGTGAGGTTCATCTTTTAAGTATGATGCAAATAATTGTTTCACCATTGCTGTGCATTCGCTAAATGATGAACTCAGCCGACTAAAATGTGAATTACAAAGATTACTTTCTCTGCTTCTTCCTTGCTTAAATTATCTTTGACGGGTCGTGAATCCCACTCAATATTCTTATCTATCAACCATCTGGGTATGTTAAGTGTGTCGGTATTATATTCGACATTAGTTGATAAACCTTTGTAAGTTCTTGCTGTATCTACAACTTGCTTTTCCTGTGATAATTCATTCTGACACGTCCTATATAGGTCTGTTAATGCGTCTAAGTCGTCGTCTGGTATTTTAATATTTTTGTCTTCTGGTGGGAAAATTAGTGATGCACAATTTGCCTCTTCTACTTTAATGTATTGTTACTCCCATTTCTCTATGTCTTGGCTGCTCCACTCTTTTAAGTCTGGGATGTTACCTACTATTAATTCTGTTGTCGGTTGCAGTAACACTGCAGCTGTTACCCGACCTTGGTAATACGGGCAGTTGATGTCAGCCCAAGCCACCATATACTGTTCTAATGCTCCAATAAATGTCCCGCATGCACCATCTCATCTGTATAGTATTCGTCTTTAACCAATTTTCGGTCAGCCCCAATAATTGAAGTCCCTGTGTCTCTTATCATTCTAACTGTTAGTCCGATAACTAGTGCTAGTCGTACGTCTAGGTTTCCGTCCGTTATGTAAGCAGAGTTAGCTTCCTGTATGTAAGCCTTACTGCCACCCTCATCATAACTGTAATTTCTATCCGTTGCTATGTTAACTGCGTTTGCCTCTTCATATTCATCGGGTTCACTGCTGGTGAACAAGAATGCCGCGTTGGCCTCTTTCCATGTCTTCCTAATTTTACAATCTTTAGAAGTGTGCCCGTAGCTATTACAAGCGAAGCATTTAACACTGTTCTTGTAGTATGCGTACTTACTGACTTTCTTTGATGTTAAGTTCTTAATATAAGCATCAAGTCAGGGTTCCTGTCACACATTTCAAGGGAACCATGTTGCAATTTACAATGAGGGCCATGCATTAGGTAACCTTTTCTGCCTTTTTCTGGTTCTGTTTGTGTGTTGCCTCTCACATAGTATGGTCCTCTTCCTCTGTATTTTTGAGCATACTGCTGAAATCTACTAAGTCTAGCATTATATCCCTGATTGGATAATCTGGCAGCCGTCCCTATAACTAAATCAGGCTATCCACAAAGGAGTCGACTCCATAATGGAGTCGACGATGTATGTGTCACTGCTTTGAAACCCTGTTTTTCCAACAGCTCCATCAGGCTCAAAATTGAATGCCAATTAATCAACTCTCTGGGATGCGTCCATCCAGCAGGTATCAATACTGTTGTGGACGCCATTGTATAATTGTGGTAACTTCTCCAACTTTCTACACTGTCTATCACTATGCTGTCCCCCCTCCTTTATATATTCATACCTAACTGTCTCCACAACCCTATTTTTTCATATCAGACTATTTTTGGAGACAGAAATCCTATCTAGCAACCTACTATACCTAAACTCTGCAGCCAAAGAGTACCTTTGCAACTGGCAAAGCCGCCTTTTTCTGCTACCACATGGAAATAGTGTAGTGGTGCTTTTTGCTTTTTGTTTTGTTGTATTTCGTTGTTTATCTATCTGTGTTGTCCTGTCCTTGACAAAGATTCTAAGAATCGAAACGTCGACCGTCCTGTGTGTCGTATTGTACGCTTTTGTGTGTATTTTATTTTATTATTCATTTTATATATTTATTGATTGCTTCTGATTTTCGATTTTCACTTGTATTCCGGTATACGGTGGATCTCCTTGTAAGGTATGTGTAACGTGTTTGTGTTTAGTACGTTTCTTCTCGGAGGAGCTTAATATACGTATTTGTTTCCAATTCTAATCATTTCCTCCACCCGATGCACAGATGCTTCTGTTGCAATCGCAACAGGACGACCAGATCGGATTTCATCCACAAATTTAGAGCGTCCTTGAGACAATTTTCTTCCCAGCTATGCACTGCTTTACGGGACAAACATTTGCCAGCATAAACAGGAAGCATTTCCTCGTGAATGTCCTTTGCAGGGGTCCTTTTGTCCAAAAATAAAAAAATAACGCACAACAGCACGTTGTTCATTGGTTGTACACACTGTAAGTACAGTCGCCATTTTGTTTATGCGCTGCGCGCATGAGACACCTAGCGCCATCTCACGAACCGGAATAAAAAGTTAGATGTTGCTGTCACCTAATGACACCTGTAGAAAACACCAACTACCTTTACCTGCCATACCACAGAACTGTGTGACTTACTTATTGACTCACCCTCTTACAAGCACCGCACCAACATACTGGTCAGAAACCTGAACAACGACAAAGACATAAATAAAGTAGTTGAAGAGTGTGGGAAATGCATACTACGGGCAGCACGAGAAACAGTACCAAGAGGAGCTCGTAAACAATATAAACCGTAGTGGAGAAGTGACCTGGAACGGTTGGATATAGATGTGGACGTGTGTAGAAAGCAAGCACAGGCCAAACCCAACCAAGAGCACCACATTAAATACCAGCACGCAAACGCCAAATTTCAAAGCGCCTAGATGCAGGCTAGACAGTTAGTTAGTTAGTTAGTCGACAGATCATCCTCATTGCACATCGAACCATTCAGTCCATAAGTGCTCGGATCCCCTCCTCAGCAAATCCCGCAGCGTGTAGCGGCTAACGATGCCAGTTCTGTGTTGGTTTATCAATCTTCTTTGGCTTCCTGAGTAGTGTTCTTGTTTGGCCACCCCTCTTTTAATTTGCTGCTCTAGCAGTCTGGCCATTGTTGTAGATTCACAGTCATCACTTGGTTCTCGCAAAAGTCTTACTTCTCGTAGAGCATTGAGAATGTCAGCCTGGACCATGGCGCGTCCGCCCTCCACATTAGCCTCACCTGCGAGCTTGTCAGCCCGCTCATTTCCTTGTACTCCCGCATGCCCTGGCACGAAGATGAAACTAATCTTTGCCAGCCTAGACCGCTCCAGAGACAGCAACCATTCTCTTCGGATCGACCCCTCCTCTATCCTCTTGATCATGTATATTGAGTCGCTAAGGAAACAAGCCCTAGTGAATGTCTGTGTCTCGAGCCATGTTATTGCTTTACTTACTGCCATGACTTCCATGGTCAGGCTACTTGTGGTTTCAGTGAAAGCACTAGAGTCCTCCTTCACAATTCTCCCTCCGGCCCGAGCTGTAAAGGCCCATGAGCTTCTCACATGTCGGACGACCGACCCATCTGTGTAGGTGATCGCGTCACTGTCTAGCGAATTCTCGAAAATCAACGCTTGTACTTCAGCCTCCACAGCAGCCGAATTTTCTTGTCTGCATTTCTATCTAGTTGGATGCAAACTGAAATGGATGTGCAGAAGTCTGTTGGCACTTGCACCCACTCCTCGCCAGGTTCTAAGTCCTCAAGTGAACACACCTGTTGAAGAATGTCTTCGGCTTGACCCATCCACGACCGTCCTCTTTTTAACCTGCTGCCCTTCACCTTCCTAATTTCAATATGCAGTGGATGTTGTGTGTTTGCGTTAACTCTGAGGTAGGCGCGTGCCCTGCAAGCTTGTATTCTCTCTTCAATGGTTGGAAAATCAAGAAGGTAGCGCATCGCCCTGCATGCTGTATCTCTTGTACATCCAAGAACAATGCGCATAGCTTCATTCTCTATCCTTTCCATCCTTTCTATCTGCTTATGGCTGAGAGTCAGGATTGCCATTGCATACTCCAAAACAGACATGACCAGCCCCTCGTACAGAAGACATAGATGGCGCTGCTCGCAGTTTGCTGCCGCCATCACCCGCATCGCAGCCAAACCCCGCTTGGCCTTTGTTATCACCTGGTCTAAGTGCACATTATAAGCAAGGCTTCGATCAAACCGTATCCCTAGGTAATTCATTGCCTGCGTTCTTTCCACCGTCTCTGAACACAGCATTACAGTTGGTGTTGGAGTGTTGACAATATGATTATTCAACGAGAACCAAGTCACTGTTGCCTTTGTTGGGTTGACCATTGCCCCAGCTTCATCACACCAAGTACTTATGCGATTGAGTTCGGTTTGTAGTTCCACAGCAACCTGCTCTCTATCCTTACACTGACGATACACTAAAACATCATCGGCATATGACAATGTCCTGCCAGGTCCAGTGATCTGCTCACTGGTGATTCTCACTGTGTAGGCGTTGAACAGTACCGGAGATAATGGTGATCCCTGTGGTAGGCCAGGATATATTGTTGTTGGTTCCGAAGTCCAACTGCCACATCTAAAAACTACTTTCCGTTGGAAGAGGGCTGCAGGGATCCAACTAAGGAGGAATGGACTTACTTTTAGTTCAAGAAGCTGAAACATTAAAAAATCCAATGGTACTCTGTTGTATGCGTCCTCAAGATCAATCGCTGCAGCAAAGGTTTCAATGCCTGAGTGGAAACCTTCATAGACATCATGGGCAAAGACTGCTGCATTGGTCCAGGTTTCTCTTTTTGGACGGTACCCACCCAGGGTAGGTGGGAGAACACCTTGCCTCTCTAGCTGGCTTGATATCTTCCTGGCAATTACCTTCTCCAGCGGCTTGCCTATTGTATTCTGCATGGTTATAATTCGATATCCCTGAATTTTTTTGTGGTCTTTGTCAGGCTTCGGCAAGGGAATCAGATAGCTGTGTAACCATTCCTCCTTGATGCTAGCACTCCCTATACTGTTGTTGTACATCTCTGCTAGTTTCTCTAGCTCATTATCGGTACACTTATTGATGTCGTCGTATCTTATGCCATCAGGACCTGGAGCGCTGTTTTTTGATCGTCGAAGTACAGCCTTTCTTTCTTTCACTGTCACTGTGTCTTCATCCGAAGTGTTCTGGGTCTTGCATCTGTCTGAGGTGACCTCCTTGGCCAGATTTCGGCCTCCCATGTCTGTCTGGTTGCTCTGCTCAAGATAGCGTTCAAAGAGGGCTTTGCCCTTGTCCTCGTCAGTCCTCTGCCAGATGAGGTCAGCACCTTTGAAGTCAGAAATGCTCTTATTCTTGACTACACCACTCATGCTTTCATGTAGTCGCCAGAACAATTTCAGTGACTTGTCTGTGCTTACTCTTTGACACACCTCTGCCCATTTTTAGCTTTTAACCACCTTGACCAGTTTCTTGAAATAGCTTACTTTTGTGTGCATCTATCTTTCTAAGTGCATGCAGGAACTAGGATGACCAGCTCTGTTCTTCTTGGCATTTTGCCATCTCCTTACAGCACTACGCTTATCCACCCAAGCCTTCTCCACCTCGAAATTCCACCACGGTGGCTGCTCCCAGCTTTTATTTCCTGCCCTGAAACTTTCTGCGCTTGTCACGTCTTATTTTACTCACCACATCTTGCCCTGTACTGTCATACTGGAAAGTCTTTACCTTTAGCTTGTGCTGCCTGGTTCTGCCTTTCTCCACCAATATGATGCACGGGTGGTGGTCGCTGCCGTGGTGTCCTAAGACACCCCATCTACACACTGTAGTGAGTGAAGGTGAAACTAGCGCCAGATCAATAGCACTGTCCTCATCGCCTGGACGGCTTGCTGTCCTGGTGACACAGCCACTGTTGATACAAACCAGGTCAATGGTTTCAAGTGCAGTCTCGAGCTCCTCCCCCTGTGTATTGGAGGAAATGTTTCCCCATGATCTGCCTTTAGCGTTGAAGTCACCACAGAAAATAACATTTCTCTCGTGGCCTAATATGCCACTTAAGCACTGCCACTTCTGAGCGTCCATACTCAGATTGCGGGCATAAACATTAACCAACACGAATGGTATACTGGAATGAACTCTCAACGCCTGTATTTGTATATCGTCACTGTCCCAACTGGACATGTCTAGCTCTGACGCCACCATGTTGTCGCGAACGAGAATCGCCATTCCCAGATGTCGTCTGTTGTAGAAACATTTGAAGCCGGCAATTCGGAGTAGCTGATCGCCCAGTCTCGTCTCCTGGAGTGCTACAATGTCGTTCGTGTAAACTAGGGTTTCTAAAATAGAGCCCCGTTGTTTTACACTGGCACAGTTCCAATATAGAATACGGATATTCCTGAGTCCTAGACGGTGACACTTGAGTCTAAAACGTCTCAAACCACCACGCTTACCTTGCTTCTTTCTCCCTGCGCGGCTTCCACGCTGCCTCGTTAGGTTGACTGCTGACTGCTCGGAGAACACATGTTGTTCCGCCATGTTGAAAAAAAAACGAAACACAGAACCCACACACGCTGCTAAAGATTCACTCAAGAATGGCTTCACTCGATGCACGAACTCCGTAGCACCCGCGCAGATCTTGAGTAGAAACTCCTGGTTTTACATCCTGGCACACCAGTTACACGCAAGAGATGAATAAATCCATCTCCTACGCGAAAAAGTTAACGAACACAAAACAACCCGACCGTCCGTCGCCATCTTGAAACCGGAAGCTAGACAGAAAAGCTGGCAGGAGAAAACAGAGTCACTGAACTTTGAAAGAGACACAGGGAAGTTGTGGAATCTAATAAAATAACTTAACGATGAGGACACATGGAGGAACTCAAGAGTTGCACTACATAAAGACGGAAACATCTTAATAGGAAAGCAAGCAGCTGACCGTATTGTGAACTCATTCGCATAAAGTAACAATAACGAAATTAGTCCAGAGAAACAACAAGAAATTTGAGAGAAATGGTAACATACAGGGCAGAATAAAGTAGTATATGCGGTTCTGGACGCACCTATTACAATCAGCGAACTAGAGCCAACAATATCAAAACTAAAATTGAGAAAGTCACCACGAGCTGATGGTAACTCCAATGAAATGATCAGGAACCTAGGAACAGAGGCCAAAGCAAAGCTGTTGCAGATCTTCTATAACAGCTGGACCTTAGGCAGCGTGCGTTCCACAAGCCTGGAGAGAAGCAATCGTGATCATCATCATCAAGTGCCTTGCCAGCTGGCGTAGACGTTCATGGCTCTCCGCAGATCTCGGTCGTTGGTGTTCTGGATCAACTATGCTGATGGTATTCCTTTATGCCACAGTCTCAATCATTCCAGTACCATTTCTCTTGGTCTGCCTCTCTTCCCCTCGATCTTTCCAGTTGTCACGATGTTCCCCAATGCCTCTATTCTCATCACATGACCGAAGAAAGATGTTTGTCTCTTCCTTATTGTTGTATATAATGTTCTAGTTTCATTAGCCTGCATCTCTGTTGCTTCTAATTTCTTCTTAATTTGTTCATTTACATTCCAAGATTTACTGCCATACAGCAAAACTGGTTCTACATAGCATTTCAGCACTCTCTTTCTTACATTCAGTGATAGTGACTTCATTCATTGGCACCTTGCCGTCTAGACAGACGATAGTTTGTGCTTCAAAAAGGCATAATAACTATTACCCATGGCCGTAGCGAATGTGACTGATAAGGCCAATTCGCGCTGCAAATGTTCGTCCACAGTGGGTGCATGTGAACACAAGGTCATTTCCACCATTATGCACCATCTTACGTCTCACGCGCTTGGTGTGTGGCTTATCTGCAATAATTTTCTCCTTTAATTTCCATTTCTGATGTTCGCCCTCCATGCAACACGTTCAGCGGCGACTTGCTCCCAGTGTGCATTATCAATGCCTGCATCAATCATGTCCCGCTTACACACATCTTTGTATCATAGTAGAGGCCGACGCTGAGATCTCTTACCCATCTGTAATTCACCAAAAAAGATGTCCTTTGGTATTCTACCTTCATCCATCCTCCTAAGATGTCCTATCCATCTAAGACTACGAAGACTGAGCATAGAATACACCGTCACACAACCTGATCTTTCCAATACTTCAGTATTTGTGATTTTTTCTTGCCACTTAATACCAAGAATTCTTCGCAGACACCGCATATGAAAGCTGTTTAAACGTTTCTCTTAGTGTGAGTAAGTTGTCCAGGCTTCACTGCCATAAATAAGAGTACTTAGGACACAGGCTTGATAGACAAGGACTTTTGTTTTTGGATAGTGACTTATTGCATAAGATACTCTTCCTTTTTCTGAAATGCGGCCTTTCCTTGCCCTATTCTGCTCTTAATCTCTGTTGTACGTCTTCCATCTGATGTTATAAATGCTCCTATGTACTTAAAATTATCCACTTGGTTAAGAATGTTCCCTTCTATTTCTATGTCACATTTTGGTGTCACCATTTTCTTTGATATCACCATTGTTACTGTTTTCTTGATATTCAAAGAGAGTCCTTTCCTTGCACTCTCTGTTACTACAATGTCCAACAATTGTTGTAGGTCTGTTGAATTATCCGCCAACAATACTGTATCATCTACATAGCGTATATTATTTATGTTATAACCTCCAACTAGTATTCCTGGCATCTCTTTGATCTCTCTCATTATTACTGCAATCGTGATCCATCCATCCATCATGTGCCATGCCGATAAGCGTGGGCGGCCATGTACTGCCATGTCACGCGATCACCAGAGTCGTGGATCAGCTCCGTGTTCCTGTCTCGATCACGATCATGTCACGTGGCCAAGCCATTCAGGCTTTTACTTCTCGGTCTTCTCCTTGGTCTCGTTCCTTCGATCTTGCCAGTCGTCACCAAGTTCTCCAATTCATTTCTTCTCATAACATGCCCAAAAAATTTTGACTGTCTACGTCTAATGTCTCTAATCAGTTTACGATCTTCATGTGTTTCTTGAAGGACTTGTTCATTGGTTTTTCTGTCTGTCCATGGTATTCTTTGCATTTTCTTCAGAAACCACATCTCCATAGCCATCAGATGTTTTTCAGCTTGACTGCTTATTGTCCACGCTTCACATCCATACAAAAGTATAGGTTCTATGTAGTGTCTTCAACACTCTTTTTCTCGTTTCAATTGATATCTTGTTATTGGTCAGTATGTTTTTCATCTTGCAAACCGCTACCTTCGCAATGGCAACTCTTATTATAATCTCTTCAAGACATCTCCCATCAAATGTTATGACCGCGCCGAGATAACTGTATTGATTCACTTGCTTAAGAATATGCCCATTTACTCGTATATCATATTGTGGTATTTCCTTCTTCCCAGTGACGACCATAATCTGTGTCTTCTTAATACTCAGTTCTAACCCTAGTTGTTCACTGTGTGCAACAACCGCATCTACTAAATTTTGCAGGTCCTGTTCATTGTCTGCAATCAAGACTGTATCATCTGCATATCTAATGTTATTGATGTATCGCCTCCATTGTTGATTCCTTCCATATCTTCTATATGTCTGAAATTATTTTCACTGTACAGGGAAAAAGATCTGGAGACATTACACATCCCTGTCTCACACCTCTTTTAATAGGCTGATATTGACCTACATTGTTATCAATTCTGATGGCAGCTTGTTGTTTCCAATATATGGTTTTTACAAATCTAAGGTCTTTTCCATAAATTTGTAGATCTTCAAGCATCCTTATAATGTCGACATATATCACTTTATCGAAAACTTTTGTGTAGTCAATAAAGCAAAGATATAGATCTTTGTTTACTTCTATAGAACGTTCAATTACTGTTCTCAGTATATACACAGCATTTACTATGCCCTTGCCTTCTACAAACCTACATTGTTCTTCTCCTATGTGGGGTTGTGTTTTCTTCCTGACTCTTTGCATGATAATTCTCAGCAGAATTTTCGTGATGTGGCTCATTATACTAATTGTTCGATGTTGATTGCATTCCAAGGCTCCTGATTTTTTCGGGATTGCAATAAATATAGAATTACATAATTCAGGAAGTATATTTCCTGTATCGTATATTGCGTTCAGCAGTCTGGTGACTTGGTCTATTCCATATTCTTCTAAGACATTGATCATTTCTACTGTGATGTTATCAGTACCCGGGGTTTTGCCAGTTTTCATATGGTTAAGAGCATTCTGAACGTCCATCTTCAAAATTGATGGTCCTTTATTATTATTCCGATGACCATATTGTTCTTCTCTTGCTTCATCATAAAGGTCTTTCACATAATCTGACCACGCATGTAAAATCTGATCTTTTTCTATTATGATTTTGCCAGCTTTGGTTTTTAGGCAACCCGTTGATGTGTGTGTTCTTTTGTTAGTGCTGTCATTAATTCTTTTGTGCATTAATTTGGTATTCCGGGTGTTGTGTTGGTTTTCACTTTCCTTGCAATTTTCCTCAAGCCATGTTTCTTTTGCTTCTTTGCATAGCTTCCTAATTTTCCTGTGAATCTCTTCATATTTTTCCTTGTTATTTTTTGTTATTTCTTCTTACTTCCATGAGTTTTAAGATGTCTTCCGTCATCCATTTTTTGCGTCCTATTATCTTTATTTTTGGGATGGTTGTTTCTGCAGCTTGGTTGACTGATTCCTTTAATATTTCCCATTGGTCACTGACCTCTTGAAATAAAATTTCCATATCGGACAATGCATCGAATCTGTTCTTTACCTCTACGTTGAATTTAACTTTTATTTCCTCACTCTTCAATGCCTGTAGATCAAATTTTGTGTTTCTTGGTGGTGAATATTTGATTTTCTTTAATTTTATATGTAAATTGCTTAAGATTAATCTATGGTCGCTGTAGCAGTCTGCGCTTGGTATAGTTTTTGCGACTTTTAAAGCATTTCGAAATCTTCTGTTGATGAGAATGTAATCAATCTGATTTCTGATTTTTTTATCAGGACTCCTCCATGTCCATAATCTCCTTGGGTGCTGTTGATATCAGGTGTTTCCAATAATCAAATCATGCTCTTTTGCCCACTGTACAAGTCTGCAACCTCTTTCATTCTGTTCCCCTAGTCCATACTTGTCCACTATGCATCCGTCCTGTTGATTTCTAACTTTGGCATTCAAGTCACCCATTATGATATTTTCTTCAGAATTCTTGCATTTCTTGAAGGCTTTCTCTAAATCATTATAAAATTCATCAATGCTGTCATCACTACTGTCTGCTGTTGGTGTATAAACTTGTATGACATTGACATCAAAAGACATCTCCCATCAGATGTTATGGCTTTTCCGAGATAACTGTATCGATTCACTTGCTTAAGAATATGCCCATTTACTGGTATTATCACATTGTGGTCCTTCTTCCCAGTGATGACCATAATCTGTGTCTTCTTACTATTCAGTTCTAACCTTAATTGTTCACTGTGTGCAACAACCGCATCTACTAAATGTCGCAGGTCCTGTTTATTGTCTGCAATCAAGACTGTATCATTTGCATATCTAATGTTATTGACGTATTGTAATCGAATGTTGATTCCTTCCATATCTTCTATATTTCTGAAAATATTTTCACTGTACAAGGAAAAAATATCTCGAGACATTACACATCCCTATCTCACACCTTTTTTAATAGGCCGATATTGACCTTCATCGTTATCAATTCTGATGGCAGCTTGTTGTTTCCAATATATGTTTTTTTACAAGTCAAAGATCTGTTCCATCAATTTGTAGATCTTCAAGCATCCTTATCATGTCGACATGTCTCACTTTATCGAAAGACTTTGTGTAGTCAATAAAGCAAAGATAAAGTTCAAGCCCAGTTAATATATTTGCAAATGGGATTTTTCATGAAGTACATTTAAATGGGATCCTTATCGAAGTATTTGCAAATTTGAACCACTTATGACATATCGCGTTTTTATTGTTTGTGTTCTGACTAAGACAACTTATATCTTAAAATAGAAAAAAAAAAAAAAAAAATATAATGCATACAGATAAAACTAATATGAAGAATCAACTATATGTTAAAGAGGGAAAATTGGAGAGGGTGGAAAATTTCGAATATCTTGGGTCATTAGTTACCAACAATGGTGACACAATGAAAGAAATTAAAAGACGAATACCTATTGCTCTTTGAAAACTAAAGCAATTGAACAAATTGGGGAGTGGGACAGATTCATTCATTCAGTATCATGTCCTTTGCAGAACCTCACTCCCGTAACAATCTTTCAGAAAACTTCTCGATCATAAACAAGATGTCCCGAGTCCGATACACCCATATGGAGATCATCCTCCATATCCTGCACCCATCTTCTCTTTGGCCTTCCTCTTCCTCTCTTCCCATGCATATACCCCTCCAATATCGTTCTCTACAAACTTTCATGACTTTTCAAGTGACCAAAAAATTTCAGTTTTCTCTTTTTTATCGTCTTTAATAGCCAACCCTCTTAAATATATAGCTCCTGAAGTATGGATTCATTTGTCTTTTCTTTACCCAAGATATTCTTAGAACCCGCCTATAACATTTGTATTCAAAGGCATTTATGCGCTCAGCTTGTTTTGTAAGTATTCAGGACTCACAGGCGTATGTTGCAATGGGAAAGATGCATGCTCTTAAATATCCAAGTTTTGTAGTTCTATCTGTCCCACTCCAAAATTTATTCAGTAGTTTTAGTCTTTGAAGAGCAATTGATAGTCGTCGTTTAATTTCTTGCATTGTTGGTAACCAATGACCCAAGATATTCAAAATTGTCCACGACCTCCATTATTTCCCCATTAATATATATTTCTTTCTCCATAGTAGTTTTATCTGTATGCATTGTCTTTGTTTTTGCTATGTTAAGATATAAGTTGTGATTTTCACTATTTCTTTGGGTTGAGGTTATTAAGTTTTCTATATTAGTCTGTGTTGTGGATAGTAATACTGTATCATCAGCATATCGAATCTCTGGTATGTCATGACCACCGATATTTAGGGCATCATATTGCTCCCTAGTTATATCATCTCTGACAATTCTCATTATATTTTCGGTGTACAGGTTAAACAAAAAGGGTGACAGCACACAGCCCTGACGGACTATTTGCTTGATGTCAAACCAATCTGATGTCTCGCCACCTATTCTAACTGCTGCTTGTTGGTCTAGATAGAGCATTTTTATTAGTTGTACTACTTGTGATGGAAAGCCCATATTCCTCATGATTTCCGACAGTTTATGATGTTGTATACAGTAAAATGCCTTTGAATAATCCACAAAACATGAGAATAGGTTTACATTAAATTCTCTGCACTTCTCTATTATTAAACGCATTTTGAGAATGTGATCTCTTGTTTCTCTTCCTTGTCTAAATCCATGCTTGAACCACGTTAATCTCTTCTTCTATTTTCTTACGAAGTCTTGCCATTATGATTTTTAATAGAATTTTACTTGCATGACTGATCATGGCAACAGTTCCATAGTTGATGCATAATTTCATTTTGCCCTTCTTTTGGTATTGGAATGAAGATAGTTCTCTTCCAATCTTTTGGCCATATACCACATTTCCTTATCTTTTTACATAATGCGTGATAGATTTGTATGATTTCTTCCCCACCCGCTTTAATTAGTTCAGCTGGTATCTCATCACATCCTGGTGATTTTCCATTCTTCAGGTTCTTTATTGCCCACGCAATTTCATCTAATGAGGGTTCAGGTCCTGTCTCTGCTGTCATTGGATCATGTATATCATGCATATCGTCACAGTCATTCATATCATACATTCCACTGCATTATTCCTGCCATCTTTCTAGAATTTGTTACGATTCTTTTAAGGTATTTTCCAACTTGCCACAGATAACATTTAATTGAGGTTGAACATATTTTGTCAGTAACTTAATTTCTTTGAACATTTCGTAATCACATCCATTCTTATGATATTGCTCTATTTTAATACAACAATATTGTATATATTGGTTTTTGTCTTTTCTTGTGTTCTTTCTTATTTCCCGGGTTAAAGATTTATACTTCATCTTGTGTTATTAGATTCATCTGCTTTCTTTTTCAGTTCCCTTCGTTGTTTTATTAATTGTAACGTGCATGGTGTAATCCATGGCGTATGTTGCTTAGTCCTGGTCGGAAATCTTTGGCTGCTGTTATCAAGATATCTCTAGCTTGTACTGCCAGTTCATCAGGTGTCATTTCCTCTTGTACAGACATCAAGACCCCAAAACGATTCCTCACTTCTACGTCGTATGTATCTGGTATTTTTGTGAGATCAAAACGATGTGGCCTTGGTCCTCGGGTAAGCTTTTTGAGTTTTAATTTCAGATCTGCTTCTAATAACGGGTGATCTGTATCACAGTCTGCACTTTGTAGGGTTTTTGCAGATGTTTTGTTTGATCTCCATCTGAAATATAATCTATCTGATTTTTGGTAATACTGTCCGGGGACTTCCATGGGAAGAGTCTTCCTGGGTGATCGTTAAAAAGTATGTTGACTATCGTTAACTCATTTTCTGTGCAAACTTCAATTAATTTGTCACTTACATCATTTCTATTTCCCTAAGTGTGACAGATAGAATTACAAAATTTAGATTTGAAGAGCA
The DNA here is from genome assembly GCA_963921405.1 of Cepaea hortensis. Taxonomy (NCBI): domain Eukaryota; kingdom Metazoa; phylum Mollusca; class Gastropoda; order Stylommatophora; family Helicidae; genus Cepaea; species Cepaea hortensis. The sequence continues at coordinate 91,552,102 of OY992876.1, read as the reverse complement.
TGCATCTTTCCCATAGCAACATACGCATGTGAGACCTGCACACTTATTAAACAAGCTGAACAGCACAAAAATGCCTTTGAATATAAATGTTACAGACGGGTTCTAAGAATATCTTATATGCAGAAAAGAACAATTGCATCCATACGAAAAGATATAAATATTGAAGAAGGTTGGCTACTAAAGACGATAAAACACAGAAAATTGAAATATTTTGGTCACTTGAAACGCCATGAAAGTTTGGAAAGAACAATCATGGAGTAGTATATGCCCAGAAAGAGAGGAAGAGGAAGGCCAAAGAGATGCTGGGTGCAGGATGTTGCAGATGATATCCAGATGGGTGTATCGGACGCGGGACATCTTGCTAATGACCGATAGGTTTTCTAGAAGCTTATTATGAGAGTGAGGTTCTGCAGAGGGCATGCTACTGAATGAATGTTCTGATTAAGGTTTAGCCCCAAAGTCTTCTTTGTCACTTGTGCGTATGTTCATCTAATTCTGACCAATTCCACTTCTCGTTGTCATTCATTTACTCATTATGTGCATCATCGTCATCATGTACCATGCCGATACGCATGGGCAGTCATGTTTCGCCAACTCACACGATCACCAGAGTCGTGAATCAGCTCTGTGTTCTTTTCTCAACCATGCCACGAGACAAAGCCATCCACGTATTTACTTCTCTGGCTTCCCCTTGTTCTTTCCCCCTCAATCTTGCCACTTTTATTTCTTCTCATAATGTGTCCAAAAATTGTGACCGTCTACGTCTCATTTCTCTAATCAGTTTACGATTTGCATTTGAATTTTGTAGGACTTGCTCACTGGCTTTTCTATTTCTCCATGGTATTCTTTGCATTTTCCTCGGAAACAACATTTCCACTACCATTAGATGTTTGTCAGCTTGTCTGCTCATTGTTCACGCTTCATTCTTACAAAAGTAAAGATTATATGTAGTACTTCAATTCTTTATTTCTCGTTGCCATTGACGTGTTTTCATTGGTCAGTATGTCATTGTATTCAGAGGATGCTGAAGTGGATGAATATTCTCCCATTCGTTAGTTGGTAACGCAAGCATCCACTCCGTCCTCGCCAACGATCATTCCTGCTACTGCTAAACTGAAGATCGAATCCCTGATTGCATCAGTGGTTGCCGCACGTGGTTCTCAATTTGTGTTTCCTCGTGCAACGTACAATCATCTATAGGCAGCATCAGTCTCTCTTTTTTTGTGGTTATTAATGGTGTTATTATTCTCCAGCTAACTGATTCCGATTTTGTTTAATTTCTGTCCTCTTTAAATTGCATTAAGGCCACCCCTTTACTATGGGGAGTTGGGATTTTTCTTTTGCATGATCTGAGAACAACATTGCTTCACCTCTGCTTGGACACTCTGCGCTGCTTCAAAGGTAGACAACACACCACAAGCTAAACGAAACAAAGAATACTCGTAACAAGCTTCATGAAACACATGTAGCCTACACAATCCATACTAAACACAGATAGATTACACCTCACAAGCTATTTGAAACACAGGTAGACTACACTCCATAAACCACACCAAACATTGGCATACTACCTTTCATAAACCACGCTAAACACAGCTTGACTACACCCAACAAACCACATTAAGCACAGGTAGTCTATACCCCACAAACTACACGAAACAAAGGTAGACTACACTTCACAAGCTGTTTGAAACACAGGTAGACTACGCCGGACAAATTCCACTAAACACAGGTAGACTACGCTTCATAAACCACACCAAACACTGGTAGACTACGCTCCATAAACCAAACTAAATACAGGTAGACTACACTTCATAAACCACACCAAACACTGGTAGACTACACTCCATAAACTAAACTAAATACGGGTAGGCAACATCCCAAACACCACACTAAAAAAAAGTTAGACAACACTCCACGAGCTGCATGCAACACGGGTAGACAAACACCACAAGGCACACGAAACAAAGACTACATCCCACAAGCTACACGAGACAAAGTTAGCCAACACCCCCACAAACTACACTAAACAAAGGTAGACAACACCCCCACACGCTACACCACACGTTGATAGCTATTCAATTTCAAAGTGCCCCGACTTTATTTAGAAAATGGCTGGTCTAACTGAAAATTTCTGCTCCATATAAAAACACCTTCAGCTATTATAATCAAATCAATACAGGAAACAATTAAAAACTTCGAGAGAACGCCCAACAAACTTAAATCCATTGTTTTCGCTAGCTAGTTCTGTTTAAAAGACCACACGGAAAGTACAGCACCACTCGTTGTTACGATCGGAATATGATGTAATCATTTCTAGTTCAGGAGCTCATGAATTATGCATGTTTCCAGTTCATCTATTTGCTTGATCTGCCTTTATTCTTCTTTTAGATGCCAGGAACCGGGGGCAGGCAGGCGAGTTCGCTTATTCCAAGAGAACTATATTCTAAGCCCCGAGGATAGAGATGCAATATTGAAAGTGAGTCGTTACCATTCATGTTCCTGTTTGCGTGTGCGTATGTGTTACTTTACCTGTCTGTCTACGTTTATCTGGCTTTTTTCTTTCTTTATTTGTTTTGCAGGTATACTGTCAAAACTGTCATCTACTGCCTATAGTATCTTGCGGTGTAGGCCAGGGGGGTCTTGACCCTGAGGAATTAAGTCCGCCTAGCTAGTGCAGTCGCGGCGATTGTGCAGGCTAGGTTGTTTTTTGTTTTTTTCGACAGAAAATAATCCACACCTTACCGAGGAATCGAACCCGGATCTCCTGAAGGACGACCTGGCACCCACTCCTTAACGGTATACTGCCGGGGGTAAGTAAGAATTCTATATGAAGACGACAGCAAGACATGGGTAGTGATGAAGTGGGCAGTATTCGATTGTGGAATACCTGTGCGGGCTGTTGGTTTGTCGAGACTCCTGTCTGTTCCACTTTGAACATGGGGCAGTGATGAGCATTTTGTGTGATATTCACTGGCACAGGAACGGAGCATAATGTGGCGAACCTTTGCCGTGAAGTTGAAACCGCGACTAACCGACTAACTAACCAAACCTGGAGATTACAGTACAGATAAGGTAACTAAGGAACGATCACAGTGGGGACAAACATACCATTTAAAATATAGACCAAATAGTATACATGAGTTGCGTTGAGACGAGCTGTGTCAAAAACCGACATCACAGCGCTCATAGATTTCCCTTTCCAGCTCCGTTTCATATTCAACAGCAAGCGAAGAGTTCCAATACTAATGGCACCAGCTGCAATCTGATTATATGCCGTATGGGCTTTCATCGGAGCTTTGAGTGTCGACTAGATCCTCTAGTTACTCTCTGCCGCACAATTCTTTCCAGGCAATGATGCTGTATCTGTTCTTGTACACTATACACATGATCCCACGGGATTCTGACCACATCTGTCTTATCATGCACTAATAGCCCACCCAGAGGTGCAGACCCAGCCAATCTGTTCGCCTGCTCGTTTCAAAACACACCAGCATGTCCTGGGGAAAAGATCCAACAGATGCTCCTTATCTTTACATTTTAAATCCAAGCTTTTAGTAGTTTGCCATTGCTTCCTGAACGATCGCCACCCAAAAAATTTCGTAAAAACCAACGCAAGGTGGTCTGCTGCCAAATCACCCGCAGCTGTGTTTCGGACGCGGGTATGCGAGATTACGAACTGCGTCCGTAAGACCTTCTCCACGGAGACGGCTTCCACTTGTACATTCTTGAAATCAATCAATCAATCAACGTGCCGTCTTCACAATGAAGGTTGGCTGCATTGGATTTCCAGCACTGTCCTTCTCTCGCCTTGACTGTACATTATGTAAAATTTCTGTTCGTTCATCTTCCCACGTGTATCGTTGTCTACCTCTTGCTCGCTTGCCTTCAACCTTACCATCCAGTATGAATTTTATACGAATTTTATACCATTTACAGTAGCCGATATATTTCACCTGCTTCATTTTAATCTCTTTCTTCAACTCTCTTGTCATTCCCAGTTTTTTTCTGGAACCTCTGTAGCTGATTTTTGTTTCCATGACATATTACATATTGGTACTTTGCTGTCTAAACAAACGATCATTTGGTAAATTGTGTCTTACAACCCATGGCTGGGACCAGGGATAAAGATATACAACACATTCTTCTGTATATCCACAACTCCAATTCTTGAATTATCTTAAACAAGCTAGCTCGGTTTAAACACAAGTGTAGTCAATACACAATACTTCTAGCAGCAGTGAGCTCAATTGTGCGTGTGGATTAGTTTTCCCTATTACCAGTGCCCCTCGACATCAGGCGAATACACTCCGACTTCAGAGGTACTTGTAATTAACGTCCCCAAGTCAAAGACAAGAAGTTAACATTTTAGCACAACTTTCCTGCACAGGGGTTGAACCCGCTACCTCGGCATCAGCACACCGGGTGTTTAAGAACGAGCTCTCTTATCCATTCGACTACGCTGAACTCCATATAACATATTCTCTAAATCAACATCTAGAATTCTTGAAATATGTAAAAACGTTTGTTTTAAATAACACAAATAAATATACCACAACACGATAGGTACATCCCATTACAAAAATAAATAAACAAATAAATAAAAATACCAAAATGCAGCCAATCATTGAAATCTCGCCATATGCATTAAATGATTTGCTTTGAGATCGCAGAAACCAAAGTTTGTACACTCTCGGAGAGACCTGGTAGTTGGTAAAAGGAAGGAATGCGATCCAGGACTCCCTACCACCCAAGACGACTTAAAGAGATGTATGTTTCACGCTACAAATGCTGTTCCGGGGTTCCACGCATGTATTTTCTAAACAAAGTGTCAGCGAGAACTGTTTCCAGATACTTGTTACAGGCGTAGATAGTTTCTTAAATGGCGGGAGTTTGTCTTTGAAGTTTGGAAGTCTGGCATATAGGGGGTTGTCACTGTAGAGGGTTGGTGTGGCAATAGGGAGGGAGAATGTTGGGGAAAACCTGGTGGTTAGAGGAGTGTTGTGGGTTTGGGAATTTAAACAGGTGTTTATTGGAAATTGTGGGTTTGTGTGGTGGTGGTGGTGGTGGTGGTGGTGGTGATGGTGGTGGTAATGGTGGTGATGGTGGTGGTGGTGGTGGTGGTGATGGTGGTGGTGGTGGTGGTGGTGGTGGTGGTGGTGATGGTGGTGGTGGTGATGGTGGTGGTGGTGATGGTGGTGATGGTGGTGGTGGTGATGGTGGTGGTGGTGATGGTGGTGGTGGTGATGGTGGTGGTGGTGATGGTGGTGGTGGTGATGGTGGTGATGGTGGTGGTGGTGGTGGTGGTGATGGTGGTGGTGGTGATGGTGGTGGTGGTGGTGATGGTGGTGGTGGTGATGGTGGTGATGGTGGTGATGGTGGTGGTGGTGGTGGTGGTGATGGTGGTGATGGTGGTGGTGGTGGTGGTGGTGGTGGTGATGGTGGTGGTGGTGGTGATGGTGGTGGTGGTGATGGTGGTGGTGGTGTGGTGGTGGTGATGGTGGTGGTGGTGGTGATGGTGGTGGTGGTAGTGATGATATGTTGGTGGTGAGGTGGTGGTGATGGGTGGTGGTGGGTGATGGTGGTGGTGGTGGTGGTGGTGATGGGTGGTGGTGATGGTGTGGTGGTGATGGTGGTGGTGGTGATGGT
>OY992876.1:91476453-91543953 GCA_963921405.1 Cepaea hortensis | reverse complement strand
AAGAAGAAGAAGAAGAAGAAGAAGAAGAAGAAGAAGAAGAAGAAGAAGAAGAAGAAGAAGAAGAAGAAGAAGAAGAAGAAGAAGAAGAAGAAGAAGAAGAAGAAGAAGAAGAAGAAGAAGAAGAAGAAGAAGAAGAAGAAGAAGAAGAAGAAGAAGAAGAAGAAGAAGAAGAAGAAGAAGAAGAAGAAGAAGAAGAAGAAGAAGAAGAAGAAGAAGAAGAAGAAGAAGAAGAAGAAGAATGAACGAACGAACGATCGAACGAACGAACGATCGATCGAACGAATGAACGAAAGAACGAACTTTATTTTCAAAGGATCAGGGGCACGCAGCCAGTCTTACAATCCCCCCCCCCCCCCCCCAGCCAATAGTGCATGATACATTGACTTAGGAATAACACATTGTCAAATGAATGTTGTAAACATAAACAATGCATATTACCATGTTATGAGACACAGTCCCCACTCACCACACATCCACCACCCCCCACCCCCAACAAAACACACACCTCCAGGCACACATGTATGCCCCACCCACCCACTCATACCCCACGCACACACATCTCTCCACCCACGCACACATCCCCCAAACTACACACTCACCCACCCACAAATCCTTAAAATCACACACCCACACACTCCCAACAACTGAGCCAAACACACATCCCCCAACCGCACATTCCCCCACCCACACACAATCCCCTGCCAACCCACACATAATAAACCCACCGACAACACCCCCACATACACTTTGTCCGCCCATACAATCCCAACACCCTCACACATATCCATCACCCACTCACACACACCCCCTCCACATACATTTCCCCACCCACACACACACATCCCACAACCATCCCCTATCCCACACACACAGTCACCCATCCACAAATCCTCTACACATCCACCTACACATTCCTAATCACCCATACCCAACTACTCATCCATCAGCCACACACCCCCACCCACACACACATCCCCACACACACATCTCCAAATCCACACACATCCCCCACACACATCCCCCACGTACTAATCCGTCAACCACTCACACCCACACATACCACACCCACTCATCAAAACATACATCTCCCACATACCCACCCATACTCACACATCCCAACCATCCAGCCAAACACACATCCCCCACCCTCACACATCCCTCACCTACCCACACATGCCACACCAAACCACACCTCCCCACCCGCACACACACAGGCCCCACCCACACATGCGTCACCCACACACGTATCTCCACACACCATCCCCCACCCACCCACATATCATCCACCTACAAACACCCTCACCACCGACACATACATCCTCCACCCACCCACACTTCCCCAATACACACACACCTTCCACCCACACAGACGTATCCGCTACCCACACACATCCCCATACCCGTCCCGTCACACCCATCCCCAACCCACACACATTCCCCACACACCAATTAACCCACACATCCCTCACCTACCCACCCACCCACACACACACACATTCCCTACACACCCAACCACACAACCACAACCCACCAACACCCACACACTTCCAGCCATCCACCCAAACATCTCCCACCTGCACACACACATCCCTCACCCACACACACATCCGCGCAGGCAGGCAGGCAGACATACGTACATTCGTACAAACACACATACAATCCTGCAAACATATTTACAACATCTATACAAACTCTCACAGTTATGTACGCATTCAATAACACATCAACACATACTCCCTCACAATCACAAACTCACTAACTAAAGTTTACTTATCTACCCACTCATTCACCCACCCATCTATCCACCCACCAAGTAGAAGAAGAAGAAGAAGAAGAAGAAGAAGAAGAAGAAGAAGAAGAAGAAGAAGAAGAAGAAGAAGAAGAAGAAGAAGAAGAAGAAGAAGAAGAAGAAGAAGAAGAAGAAGAAGAAGAAGAAGAAGAAGAAGAAGAAGAAGAAGAAGAAGAAGAAGAAGAAGAAGAAGATAATGAGAAGGAGGGGGAGAAGAAAAATAAGAATGTGGAGTAGGAGGTTGACAAAGAAGAGTAAAAGGAGTAGGAGGAGGAGAGGGGGTAGGATAAGAACATGACGAAGAAGGAAAGTTAGTAGTAGTAGTACCCCGACATACCAGGTTCGAATCCCGCTGCATGCCGTTTGGCAGCATATCGCTTTTCTCTGATTTTCGTAGAGGTATGGGCATCTGTGGTAAGAAAGTAGTGACAAACTTTTTTTTCCGCATATCCTTTACAATACATCGCTGTCAACATCAGCATCTTTCAGCTGATTGTTGATGTTTTGGCAAGATCACGCTCAGTAGTTTGACATTGCTTCCTGAGCGACGGGCTCACATACCCCATAAGTTACTGACGCGGAAAAACCACTACCAATTCTCGCGCACGTCACGTTACTCACTAGTGTATACGGGATTACGGAGAAAATCGTGTAACATCCTAGACCAGGGAGACCGGCAGTGACAAACTACTGAACGTAATATTGGCGAGAAAAAACACAAGCAACTAATAAATGCTGGGGTAGACTGGCGAGACCACAGTACCGTCTTCTTCACTTTTGTATTTATTTCAGGCAGAGAGAAAAACCAATGAGCAAGACCTATAAGAAACAAATTAAAATCGTACACTGATTAGAGGAATTAGACATAGACAGTCACAGTTGTTTGGAGAATAAATACATTGGAGAACTTGGTGACAACTGGCAAGATCGAGGAGAAGAGAATAAGGGGAAGGCAGAGAAGTAAATACCTGGATGGCTTGGCCATGTGGTGTGATCTAGACAACAACACACAGCTGAAATATGACAGCCTACTCTTATCGGCAGGGCACAAGATGAATGAACTATTTCATTAAGGGCACAACATTGTTCTTCATTGAATCGTTTTAGAACTGTTTTATTTGTGGTCAAGATCATCTGTCCAATCTTCTGGAAACTCCTATTGCAAAAACCTCAATTGTATGCTCCATTTGGTTAATTAAGTTCCTAGTTTCCACTTATTACAGTGGTGTTGAATAGTCATAAACATGTGTCTTGCCGAAAAAACTTGAGCGATCATATTTCACATTCTCACGCGATCGTAGATCAGCTCAATGTTTTTGTCTCGACCATACCACATGGCCAAGAGAACTGGGTATTTATCTCTATACTTTGATCTTGCTCTTTTTCCATCGTTCTTTTCCACCTGTTGTTACTTAGACCCAACCATTCCCCAGAGTTACTCCTCATAATGTGCGCGAAAAATCTTGATTGTGTACATCTAATTTCTTAAAACAATTTACGGTGTTTATTTGCTTCCTGTAGGACTTGCTTATATATCATTGGCACCTTGCCGTCTTGACAGAGGATAGTTTGTGCTTTAAAAAGGCATAATAACTTTTACCTATGGCGGTAGCGAATGTGACTGATAAGGCCAATTCGCACTGTAAATGTCCGTTCACAGTGGGTGCATGTGAACACGTGGTCATTTCCACCATCATGCACCATCTTACGTCTCACACGCTCAGTGTGTGACTTATCTACAATAATGTTCTCCTTTGTCTTTATTCCATTTCTGATGTTTGCCCTCCACGCAACACGTTCAGCGGCGACTTGCTCCCAATGGGCATTATCAATGCCTGTATCAATCACGTCCCGCGTATCAAAAGAAGTGCACCATTGAAAACCTTGACTGGAGAAATCATAACTGATAAAAAACAGCAGATGGATAGATGGGTAGAGAACTATTTGGAACTTTACTCAAGTGAGACTAAACTAGCGGATGATGCCCTCAACGCCATAGAGGCACTACCAACTCTTGACCGTCTGGACACACTTCCCACCATAACAGAAGTTAAGTGTGCTATAAATGAACTTGCACCTGGCAAGGCTCCAGGTAAGGATGGGATTCCAATAGAGGTTATCAGGATTGGGCAAGACACACTCACTCTACAGATCCACCAGCTAATAGAGCTATACTGACGAGAAGGACAAGTCCCACAATGATTCAAGCATCATAACACTGTACAAGAACAAGGGCGATCGGAGCGACTGCAACAACTATAGAGGTATCTCACTTCTGTGTATTGTTAGAAAATATTTGCCAGAATTGTTCTGCGCAGACTTCAAGTCCTAGGAGATCAAGTGTACCTCGCATCACAGTGTGGCTTTCGACAGAATCGGTCTACCATTGATATGATATTCTCATTGCGACAAATGCAAGAAATATGCCGTGAACAGAATCAACCACTGTTTATTGCCTTCATCGACCTCACAAAGGCATTTGATTTGGTCAGTCGTGAGGATCTTTTCAAGGCACTAAAGAAGATTGGCTGCCCACCAACTCTTCTGTCTATTGTGGAATCGTTCCACACAGGCGTGAAGGGTATAATCAAGTTTGATGGTGCAACTTCTGAAGAGTTTGAAATCAAGAGTGGAGTTAAGCAAGGTTGTGTACTAGCTCCCACCCTCATCTGCTATTTGGCTGTTTGACAGAAATCGGATCTCTGTTATAGATCTGAGTGCTGCTCTTGGCCTACACTCACCTAATTACGGTCAGGATTGAGTTGCTCTCACCATGATGTTCTCTACTCAACAGGTTCCACTTGAGTGTGAGATGATTTATTACGAAGAAGCAGTTTCAAAGTTTTATACAATGATGGCACACGGAATGAAGACAGAGGTTACTGAGAGGCTTTTACACGGGGCTCAGAACCTAGTTGGTCTGCAGAAACCTGCCTTCTGCTGAGCCGGACTTGATGAACATAAGTGTTGTGTTTACTGAGTGATAAGCTTCATCACCGAAGATTCATAACTCATATACCAAGGACACACACACACACACACACACACACACACACACACACACACATATATATATATATATATATATATATATATATATATATATATATATATATATATATATATATATATATATATATACCTAGAAACATTAATAGGCTGTTTGTTAAAGAGGGGTAAAGTCTTATAATCAGAGACTTGTGAACAGTAGATTTTCCTAAGTGACATTTCAGTTAATTGAAAGATTCTCTGTTCAACAAACATTATTAAACAGAGTAACTTCACCGTGTTTGTTAGAGTGAAGACCAAGATCGAACAGTGTCTAACTGATGACCAACATCCTGTTTGTTCGAGCGTTATCGGAGAAAGTCGTCACGTGGACGGAGAAACATCTTCTGGGTGAGGTTCACTGTCCGGAATACATGGTGCTGTTGTGTGCTCAGCACAGTGATGTAACTAACTTTGCTCCTGATTCACGGGTCTGATTATACATACACATTAGAATATTCGACACACATTCTACACATTACACACACACACACACACACACACCTCTCACACACATACTCTTTGTTTTAATAAATTAATTGTTGTATTTATTTGTTAAAGATAGAGTTGTTGAGTATGGTGTGTTGGAGAAGAATGAGAGGTGGCATAATCCAGGGGTGAGTGAGAGTAAGAAAGAGGTGTCTACAGACTGAGGGAGGTTTGTGGACGGATTCTGGTATTTTCTCTAGGACAATAATATTGGGTTAGAAAATGGTGGGTGTTGATTCCCCTCACTCCAGGGATGACACTATAGTAATAAAGGATTACTACGACAATTATTGGAGGCTCGTCCGGGATCTTTGGACAGCGGGATCTCTCGTAAACGTGATCTTTTGACAGCGGGATCTCTTGTAAGCGGGATCTTCTGACAGCGGGATCTTCTGACAACGAGGTATTTTGACACGGGATCTTTAGTTAGAGGACGGAGATATTGTTAGAGAGGGAATCCAGCTAGAGTGAATGTGGATAGGGGTTAAGACACATATCTTACCTGTTCATACTTCAAACGTCTGCATAAGTCTGTGGTCCTGATTCTGCTCTTGTCACTGAGTGATTGTGTTGTGTTGTGGTCGTAAATATATAGATTAACTGTAATTGTTCATTATCTATATATTTATCTTGGAGTTAATCTACACTCTATCTGCTATCTTACCTCTCGGGAAAATGGCCACTCATAAGCTAGATCTGGCAGAACTATAGGCAACGGGGGAAGCAATGGGATTGTCGGGGTCTACACTAACAGATTACATACAGGAGGTGGAGAGGGATTTTCGCCAAGCATAAAGGGAAAATAGGAAGGCCGAGATGGAACTGAGAAAGATGGAGTTGGAGCAGGCTGCCAAGAAACTGGAAGCTCAACAGGCAGTTAAGAAACTTGAAGTTGAGCAAGCTGCTAGGAAACTTGAAACTGAGCAGGCAGCTAAGAAACTTGAAGCTGATCAAGCAGCTAAGAAATTTGAAGCTCAGCAAGCAGCTAAGAAACTTGAAGCTAAACAGGCTGTTAAGAGATTGGAAGCTAAACAAGAAGCTCAGAACGAGTACCGGATGCGGGAACTCGAGCTTAAGAGGCAATATAGTGGGAAACTGAGGGAGCAGTGGCAGGTTCCTCTCTCCCTCGCTAAACACCAGTAGGTGGGCATAGCTAGCATGCTATGAAGTTCCCTCTAGCGATCTACGAGGAGGACAAGGAGAAGATTGACCAGTACCTTCAACGCTTCGAGGCTATGTCGGTTGCAATGGGTCTGGATCGTGACAAATGGAATATCAAGCTATCCCAGGGATTACGCGGGACCGGTTACGAGGTTTATTCTCGCCTGCCGCCAGGACACGAGAACAATTATGACGAGTTGAAAACGGCTCTGCTGAAACGATTCGAGGTTACGTCACATACCTACTGGAAAAAATTTCGAGGAGCGAAACGAGAACCGGGGGAGTTGTTCGCCGCCTATAGTCTGCGTCTGAAAGCCTATCTCCATAAGTGGATGGATTTGGCTGGGTTCGCGCATGACTATGAGAGTCTAGAAGAGCTCATGGTAGTCGACCAGATGCGAAAGCAAATGTCGAAACCTCTCAGGACATTCTTGGGAGAACAAGGGGCGGAACGAATCGACATGGTGACGAAATTGGCAGAACGGTTCGTCGAGGTCCATGGGGAGGCAGCAGGAAACCTTTCTCCAAACACCAAAAGTCAGGAAAAACATAACCTGAAGAAAGCCAAGAGCACGGGAACTAAAAAGGTGGAACCATATGTTAAAACTTCAGAGGAGAGTTTGGAGAAGACGAAGGAGGGAAGCTAGAGCACTTCGAGCTCTACACAAAAACGACCGTGGTCGGAGAAGTGGTGTTCGATTTGTAAGTCACCTTCTCACAATACGAAGGATTGCAAATCGAAGGCTAAGAACCCTCACTTCGCGGCATGTCAAGTGACTTCAAGGGAGGTGGACACTGACAAGCCAGGGTCGAACAGGAAGCTCGCCACCAGGAGAGCTCACTAAAGTCCGGCACTAGAAAATCTAGGACAGGGAAGTGGTGCAAACACTGCAGGTCGAATACGCACAATGCTATTGACTGCAGGGGAAAGTCAGGAGACTCTCAATTCGTCGCGTGCCCCGGGAAACCTAAGGTGGAGCCCACCGAACAGGTCGATGCCGAGGAAGAGACTCCAGACCAGGATACACCACCTGTAGTGGAATTGGTAGAAGTTAACCGTCGTCAAGTGTAGTGTTTGTACGACACAGGACTGGACGGGGATGCCGTGATTTCTGCGGATCTGGTACATCCAGAACAATTCACAGGTGAGACCATGGAGATACAGCCTGCACAGAAGAGTGCTGTAGCTATGAAGTTGCCCATCGCCAGAGTGGAGATTCGGTCAAGATATGTCACAGGCACCATCAAGGTTGCGTTGTTGACCGATCCTATTTTTCCCGTAATCCTCGGTTGCCGGTATGTCTTTCTGGGAATGCCCAGGGAGCCAATCCATATGGGAGCAATACAGACTCGCTCTCAGACGAGAAGGGATGAGGCAGAAGCAAATGTGACTAACCCACTGCCAGGGGAGTTGCGAACTGCCCAGAGTGAGGATGCTACTTTACGTTCTTGCTACAAAAAGCTGCAGAAAAGTGCTGATCCACCCAAACGGGGGCAGTACTATATGAAGAATAGGATATTCTACAGGAAAGCCGGAAGGGGAGACAACCTACATGGGCAGTTGGTGGTCCTGAAGGCGCACCGCTCCCAGATTCTTCATATGGGGCATACCATCTCATTCAGTGGACATATGGGTATTGCCGCCACGATGCAGCGGATTTCCTGCCATTACTATTTGCCGGGAATGACAGGTGATGTGCGTCGGTATTTGAAGTCATGCCCTGAGTGCCAGAGGGTGGCACCGAAACACTGGACAGCGCCGGTGGTCTTGGGTGAAATGCCCATCATGAACTCTCCTTTCGAGAGGGTAGCCATCGATATTGTGGGTCCACTTCCTAGGACTAGGAAGAGGAACATGTACATACTCACCATGGTGGATTGCTGTACAATGTGGGGTGAAGCCATACCGTTGCCAACGATTGACTCGAAACGAGTGGCGGACGCACTGATGGAGGCCTTTACCAGATTAGGCTTCCCTGGTCAAATTCTGACGGACAATGGGTCCCAGTTTTGTGGAAAACTAATGGAGGAGGTATTTAGGGTGTTCCACTCTAACCATATCCATACCATCCCTTACCACCCTCAAGCCAATGGACTAGTAGAGCGTTTCAACGGCACGTTGATGACAATGCTCAGGAAACTGGCACAGGAAAAACCTAAAAAGTGGGATGAATATATCCCAGCAGCACTTTTTGCTTATCTGGAAGTACGTCATGGCTCAACAGGACTACCACCCGCTCCGTTGCTGTTTGGTCGTCCAATCAAAGGACCGTTGGAAGCCATGTTGAGGAGTTGGGCTGAAGAGGGGACATCAAAAGAAGTGATCTCTTCTTTCAAATATGTGGAGGAACTGACAGAAAATCGTCACAAGGGATGGACTCTGGCAAATCAAAACTTGAAAAAGGCGAGAAAAAGACATGCGGCTTACTACAACCGTAGGTCTAAAGACAGATCTCTAGAGGTGGGAGACAAGGTCTTGTTACTACTCCCAACTGGAAACAACAAACTGGAGATAGGTTGGCAAGGACCATTTCCCGTGGAAAGGGTGATATCCAGAACCAACTATCAGATCCGGATCCGGGGAAAGTCGAAGATTTTCCATATCAATCTCTTTCGGAAATACGAGGAGAGACCCGGAGACAAAGCAGCTCACCTCATTGCAATGGCAGTTGCAGTGGAGACAGAAGTGGGAACCAAAGAGGGCAGGGAATATCCCCTGGTACACCAGGAAACCTACAAGGATGTGCAGGTTAACCCTGATCTGACTTCCCAGGAGAGGGAAAAGATAACCCAGGTTCTCGAGTCTCATAAGGAGATACTGACTGATAAACCAGGACGAACGTGGTTGGTGGAGTTCGAGATGACTTTGACCACCCAAGAGCCTGTTCGCCAGAAGGTTTACCCAGTGCCATTCTCTAAAGAAAAGGCCCTGGAGGAGGAAATACAGAAAATGTTGGAGGATGACGTGATTGCGCCATCCACATCCCCATACAATGCGGGGGTAGTTTTATTACGAAAACCAAGTGGAGAACACCGGTTGTGTATAGACTGCCGACTTCTGAACAGTCATACACAATTTCAGGTGGAACTTTTGCCGAATTCAACTCAGTTATTCGCGAGGCTCCATAAGGCAAGGTATTTCTCAAAGGTGGATCTGAGTCGCGGGTATTATCAGATTCCGGTCAAACCAGAGATTCGACCACTGCTGGCTTTCAGTACCCCCAGTGGACATTACGAATTTAAGGTCATGCCCTTTGGACTCAGCAATGCACCTAGTGTGTTTACTCGCATGATGAGGACTTTACTTGATCCTTTACAGGATCCGTCCATCATCTCATTCATGGATGATATTCTGATTTCCAGAGACAGCTTGGATGACCATTTACAATCCTTGGAAAGAGTTTTAAATAGGCTCAAGGAAGCAGGGCTTACTGCTCGCCCAAACAAGTGCATGATTGGTTACCAGACTCTGGAATTTCTAGGTCACACCATAACCCCAGAACACATTGTCCCAGAGGAAAACAACCTAGTGAAAATCAGAAGTGCTCCAAGGCCAAAAACGAAGAAAGATGTGCGATCTTTTCTCTCGTTGTGTGGATTCTACCACAGATTTATCCCACATTTCACTGAACTGGGAGCTCCATTAACAGAAACCTTGAAAAAGGGATTCCCGGACCAAATCGTTTGGACACCAGAATGTGAGAGTGCCTACAGTCAGTTGAAGGAGGCCTTGGTCAGCAAACCTGTGTTACAGCTCCCTGACCTTACCAAACCATTAGTGTTGAGAACGGATGCGAGTGGGATTGGGATTGGGGCAGCTTTGTTACAGGCAGGAAAAGACGATGCTTCAGTTTTAAAACCAGTGGCATACGCAAGCAAGAAACTTCTCCCGGCTGAGAGGAATTATTTGACCGTCGAGAGAGAGAGAGCGTGTTTGTCTCTCGTATGGGCCGTGCAAAAATTCCAGCCCTATTTGTATGGAGTTCAGTTTCGGGTTCAGTCGGATCATCAACCCTTGATGTTCCTGGCCACTTCTCAGAAGCTCAACGCCCGTTTGATGCGGTGGTCGTTGCTACTTCAGCCATACCACTTTACAGTGGAGTATATACCTGGAAAGGAAAATGTGGAGCTGATTTCCTGTCTAGACATCCAGCTCCTGAAGAAGAGGAATAGACCATCTGGATCGAACCTCCAAGAAGAAAGAGTTGTTGCGGACTACTCTCTTAGGAGGGGGCCTATGTCACGAAAAATAAACTTGATAGTTCGATCGATAAAAAAAAAGAGACATCCGTCTGCACAGGCACCGGCAACCCTTTGATGTTGTATAGACTGAGGAACAAAATTCGTCACGAAAACTGTCTGGACACGGTCGGCATTTCTGTATGATGTGGGTTTTTCGAGAAACGTACAATGGCGCCATCCGTCTACAAGGCGGGATTCAGCCTTTGAAGTGATAGACGGAATGTCTGGCTAGACGTCGGATGGAGTCTTGTGATGTGGAGAAGGTTCTCTAGATCACAGACAGGAGACAATTTCCCAGATGAAAGGGGGCACCAGCCAGATGTCCACATTGAGTTGGGAAAAATAAAGAGAAAAACAACTTCTCAACGCATCTGCGTCTAGACAATTTGGTGACGTCACTCAAACCCCGATATAAAACCAGTTGAGGTAAACAAGTTGGAGGAGTCGACCAAAAATTCTGAAGTGTT
Organism: Cepaea hortensis; assembly: GCA_963921405.1. Lineage (NCBI taxonomy): Eukaryota > Metazoa > Mollusca > Gastropoda > Stylommatophora > Helicidae > Cepaea > Cepaea hortensis. Next base: position 91,532,757 of record OY992876.1, on the reverse strand, counting down.
AAAGATCGGCGCAGTATTAAGAGTTGTGTTAATTGAAAGAGACTATAGTGTCAAAGTATTGATAATGTATCGGCGTACATAGATCCAGTCTGTGATTGCATAGTCTCAATCATCAACCGGAATAGGCATATGGTATTCTATTAATCATATCTTACTTAGAGTATGATTAGGAATAGAGTACAGAACTGTGCGGTGATAGAATGTATTATAGGTGCGGTGATAGAATGTTCTATAAGTGCGGTGCTAGAAAGTATTATAGGAGCGTCGGCACTAGTGTCCTATTGTATGGCTTTAACTAGCTTGTGTGATATATCATTTTACTCAGGGAGTTGCGGACAATGTAGTGGGATCATAATTAGAAAGATTGAGGATGGTTGGGAGGGAGGAGGGGAATGTGAAAAGGTAGGATCTTCCAGTAAGGCATCTGCTGGGTTTCTACCCGTTCCTTTATTCTTTCCTGGTGTTGCCATGTCTAAGACCAATGTGATGAGCTATTTGGCCGTTTGACAGAAATCGGATCTCTGTTATAGATCTGAGTGCTGCTCTTGGCCTACATTCACCTAATTACGGTCAGGATTGGGTTGCTCTCACCATGATGTTCTCTACTCAACAGGTTCCACTTGAGTGTGAGATGATTTATTACGAAGAAGCAGTTTCAAAGTGTTATACAATGATGGCTCACGGAATGAAGACAGAGGTTACTGAGAGGCTTTTACACGGGGCTCAGAACCTAGTTGGTCTGCAGAAACCTGGCTTCTGCTGAGCCGGACTTGATGAACATAAGTGTTGTGTTTACTGAGTGATAAGCTTCATCACCGAAGATTCATAACTCATATACCAAGGACACACACACACACACACACACACACACACACACACATATATATATATATATATATATATATATATATATATATATATATATATATATATATATATATACATACATCTACCTAGAAACATTAATAGGTTGTTTGTTAAAGAGGGGGAAAATCTTATATTCAGAGACTTGTGAACAGTAGATTTTCCCAAGTGACATTTCAGTTAATTGAAAGATTCTCTGTTCAACAAACATTATTAAACAGAGTAACTTCACCGTGTTTGTTAGAGTGAAGACCAAGATCGAACAGTGTCTAACTGATGACAAGCATCCTGTTTGTTCGAGCGTTATCGGAGAAAGTCGTCACGTGGACGGAGAAACATCTTCTGGGTGAGGTTCACTGTCCGGAATACATGGTGCTGTTGTGTGCTCAGCACAGTGATGTAACTAACTTTGCTCCTGATTCACGGGTCTGATTATACATACACATTAGAATATTCGACACACATTCTACACATTACACACACACACCTCTCACACATATACTCTTTGTTTTAATAAATTAATTGTTGTATTTATTTGTTAAAGCTACAGTTGTTGAGTATGGTGTGTTGGAGAAGAATGAGAGGGGGCATGATCCAGGGGTGAGTGAGAGTAAGAAAGAGGTGTCTACAGACTGAGGGAGTTTTGTGGACGGATTCTGGTGGTTTCTCTAGGACAATAATATTGGGTTAAAAAAATTGTGGGTGTTGATTTCCCTCACTCCAGGGACGATACTAAAGTAATAAAGGATTACTACGACATCATTGGAGGACGAAACATCAATAACATTAGATATGCAGATGACAAGGTGTGGACTGCGCCTGGCCCTGCAGCCAGCTGGGTTAGGATCGGCTAGCCTCTCACAGGAGGGGTGAACAGTGAAAATTAGTAGCCTGCCGATGACCCGCAGACTACACAAGTCAACCCCACCTCCATGTGGTGTAGACTGGGAAACCATGACCGCGATGTCATGGGCTAACGGGGATAAGGCTCGCCATAGGGAATGGACTCTCTATGGTCAGATTTTTTACCTAAACCTGCATCTGGCCAAGCAAGCCGGCAGGGGATCTTCATACTGCTCCTAGAAAAACTAAGAAGTATAAACGGACTGACCCAAATGGATATAGGCCCGACAATGTTAATGGACTACGAGATAGATCAGCGATTCAATAAAAATAGGCACAATGAACGTCTGCGGTTTTAATAGTAAAGAAGAAGAACTTATAGAAACAATGAAAGAGAGGAAAATTGGACTGATGGGAATAGCGGACACCAGAATAAAGGGGGAAGGCTGCGAGGAGATCCACCACAGTTACACGTTAGTCTACTCTGGAGTGGAACTGCAAGAAAGGGCAAGACACGGTGTGGGAATAATCATTAAACCACGGCTAGCAAGAGGAATAGTAGAAATAAAATATATATCAGAAAGAATCATAACAGTGAGAATACAAGAACAAACAATTAAAACATATATACAAACATACGTACCATGTAATACAAACAATAATGAGCAAGAATGCGAGGACTTCTACGAAGACATCCATGACGTGCTAAATAAAATAGATAAGCAGGACACAATCATAGTTATGGGAGACTTCAATGCAAGACTAGGACACAACAGAGCGGTCATAGAAAAATATCTTGGAGCATTTGGAGACCAACATAATGAAAGAAATGATAACGGAAGTAGACTGATACAGCTATGCAGCCAACACGACCTCTATATAATAAATACATTCTATAAACACAAATACTCACAAATATACACCTGGTATAAATGGAACGATCTAGATACTAAAAGCCAAACTGATTTTATATTAACAAGAAATAACAGAAAGAGAAATATATTAGATGCAAGGGCAGTGCACAATTTCAGTATAAACACAGATCATAAAGCAGTCGTTGCCACAATAAGAACCATTAGAAGAAGAAAACAAAGAGCAGGAAAATACATGCCATGCAAATCAGTAAACTTAAAAAACCTTAAAGACGAAGCAGTAAAGGAAAATTATGAGAAAGAACTAACTGAACTCTTTGTAAAATTACCTATAGAAGGAAAGACAGTAGAAAAAATAACATGTGGAACCACGAAAAAACGCAAAACACGGATAAGGAAAATAACAAGTTGGTGGAACGCAGAAATAAAGAAAGCTGTAAAAGACAAAAAGGAAAAAATTAAAAGTGGTCGAAGAGCAAACAGGAATGCGATTACATAGAATATAGAACAGCGAGAAGACATGTGAATAGAATAGTAAAGAGAGAAAAACAAGAATACTGTGAGGAGTATGGAGAAACTATAAATAAAAACTACAAGGAAGCAACTAGAAACTTCTATAAAAAGATAAGTGCAATGAGAACCAGAGGAGAACCCTTTGACCTAATTGAAATAATTAACAGCGAGTATGAAGAACCAATAAGTGAACAAAAACAAATCCTTATAAGATAGAAACAGTACTTAGAACAACTTCTCAACATCCCATCAGATGCCACAGGAATTCAAGAAACCAACACAGATGCCACCGAAGAACTAGAACCAAACATACTGAAAGAAGAAATTATAGAAGCCATCAGATTAGCCTCATTGAACAAATCACCAGGACAATATGAAATACCAAATCAACTAATTAAAGCAGCAAGAAAAGTATGAACAGCATGGCTACATAGACTATTCAATCATGTTTGGGTAGAACAACTGACACCACGAGATTGGGGAAACGCCATAATTATCCCAATTTGGAAAAACAAAAGCAGCAAAAGAGACTGCACACAATACAGAGGCATCTCACCGTTGAATCACACTGGGAAAATATTCTGCAAAATTCTTAAGAAAAGATCACGAACTATTATATAACCCCAGCTAAGCGAAACACAACTTGGATTTCGGAAGAAAAAAAAACAAACAAAGGATGCACAGATACCACTTTTGCTCTTAGACATTCATTGGCACCTTCATTGGCACCTTTCCGTCTTGACAGACGATAGTTTGGTACATTGTGCTTCAAAAAGGCTTAATAACTACGATCCATGGCGGTGGCGAGTGTGGCTGATAAGGCCAATTCTTGCTGCAAATGTTTGCCCACAGTAGGTGCATGTGACAACATGGTCACTTCCACCATTTTACGTCTCTCACGCTCTATGTGTGCTTTATCTGCAATCATTTTCTCCTTTATCTTTATTCCATTTCTGATAGTTGCCCTCCATGCAACACGTTCAGCGGCGACGTGCTCCCAATGTGCATTATCAATGCCTGTATCAATCATGTCCCGCTTGCACACATCTTTGTATCGTAGTAGAGGCCGACCCTGAGATCTCCTACCCGTCTGTAATTCACCAAAAAAGATGTCCTTTGGTATACTACCATCATCCATCCTCCTAACGTGTCCTATCCATCTAAGTCTACGAAGACTGAGCATGGAATACACCGTCACACAACCTGATCTTTCCAATACTTCAGTATTTGTGATTTTGTCTTGCCACTTAATACCAAGTATTCTTCGCAGACACCGCATATGTAAGCTGTTTAAACGTTTCTCTTGGCGTGAATAAGTTGTCCAGGTTTCACTGCCATAAATGAGAGTACTAAGGACACAGGCTTGGTAGACGAGGTCTTTTGTTTTGGCAGTAAGCTTCCTGTTCTCCCAGACTCTTTTTGCTAACATGTTAAGACCAGGGATGGCGTTATTGCCTCTCCATAGCACAAAGCCTGGGCTAAAATAAAGAAACCATGTGTTGCCCATGCAGCATGATCCCTCTCTCAGCCTGCCTAGTTCACTCCAGAGGAAAGTTGACACCTATAATCTGGAACAAGACAAGCTGCAGAAGCTGCCGGATCAGCAAAGCAATGCTCTAATTGTCCGCCTGTCGGAGCTTCGATGCTCTTAGACAACTTATAGAAAAATCAATCGAATTCAATGAAACACTCTGCTTAGCCTTTGCCGACCAAGAAAAGGCATTTGATAGAGTAGATCAGTGTTTCCCAACGTGGGGCCCACGCCCCACAGGGGGGCAATTTGACTGTTAAGGGGGGAAATTCGAAAATGGAAGAAATCGGCTGAATATAACAAAACGGGGAGACTTGAGACTGAAGTTAACTAAATTGGAACCTGATATAAGATCTCTTTGCAGCAAGCATCAAGCGCAAGGATCTCACTAAATTTAAATAATAAATAATTACTAATAATTAAAATAATATAGAAAAATCTTTCATTAAAATTATTTTGTACTTGAATTTCAGTTCTCCATTATATGTTTTGAAAATTTACTTACTGTGTTTGCTCAATAATTACCTAGTGCTTTCTTCCTAAAACCTATCATTCAAGTTTCTTTAGTGAACATTTCAATCTTTGAATATTAAAAATAATGTATATGTTGAAGGGCGGGGGGGGGGGGCATGGGGCGGGGGAGGGGGGCAATATGAATTTTAGAAAGGCTTAAGTGGGGCATGGTACAAAAAAGGTTGGGAAACACTGGAGTAGATAGAAACAAGCTGTGGGAAATCCTTAAACAATATGGAGTACACATCTAACAAACCCATGTACAAGCTTATACAACAACAGTGAATGCATAGTGAGAGCAACTGGGGGACACTCAAAACCCTTCACCATAAGATCCGGAGTACGACAAGGTTGTGTCCTGTCCCCTCTCTTGTTTATAACATATATAGACAACATATGAGGGGACTTCCGGTTTCAAGATGGCGACGGACGGTCGTGTTGTATTTGTGGTCGTTAACTTTTTCGCGTAGGAGATGTATTTATTCATCTCTTGCGTGTAGTTTGTGTGCCACAGTGTTAAACCATGAGTTTCTACTCAAGATCTGCACGGATGCTATGGAGTTCGTGCATCGAGCGAAGCAATCCTTGAGTGAATTTTTCGCAGCGTGTGTGGTTTCTGTGGTGTTCGGGTTATTCAACATGGCGGAACAACGTGTGTTCTCCGAGCGGTTGGCAGTTAACCTAACAAGACGGCGTGGGCGCAGGGCAGGATGCATGCGACAAGGTAAGCGTGGTGGTTTAAGACGTTTTAGACTCAAGTGTGACCGTCTGGGCCTCAGGAATATCCGTATTCTGTATTGGAACTGCGCCAGCGTAAAACAACGGGGTCCTATTTTAGAAAATCTGGTTTACAGGAATTAAATTGTAGCGCTCCAGGAGACAAGACTGGGTGATCAGCTACTTCGAATTGCCGGCTTCAAATGTTTCTACAACAGACGACATCTGGGAATGGTGAGTCTCATTCGCGACAGCATGGTGGCGTCAGAGGTAGACATGTCCAGTTGGGACAGTGACGATATACAAATACAGGCGGTAAGAGTTCAGTCCAGTCTACCATTCGTGCTGGTTAATGTTTATGCCCGCAACGCGAGTATGGATTCCCAGAAGTGGCAGTGCTTAAGTGACATATTAGGTCAAGAGAGAAATGTTATTTTCTGTGGTGATTTCAATGCTAAAGGCAGATCATGGGGAAACATTTCCCCAAACACACAAGGGGTGGAGCTCGAGACTGCACTTGTAACCATTGACCTGGTTTGTATCAACAGTGGCTGTGTCACCAAGACAGCAAGCCGTCCAGGCGATGAGGACAGTGCTATTGATCTGGCGCTAGTTTCACCTTCACTCACTACAGTGTGTAGATGGGGTGTCCTAGGACACCACGGCAGCGACCACCACCCTTGCAGCATATTGGTGGAGAAAGGCAGAACCAGGCAGCACAAGTTAACGGTCAAGACGTTCCAGTATGACAGTACAGGGCAAAATGTGGTGAGTAAAATAAGACGTGACAAGCGCAGAAAGCTTCATGGCAAGAAAAAAAGCTGGGAGCAGCTACCGTGGTGGAATCTTGAGGTGGAGAAGGCGTGGTTGGATAAGCGTAGTGCTGTAAGGAGATGACAAAATGCAAATAAAAACAGAGCTGGCCATCACAGTCCCTGCAAGAACTTAGAAAGAGAGATGCACACAAAAGTAAGCTATTTCAAAAAACTGGTCAAGGTGGTTAAAAGTGAAAAATGGGCAGAGGTGTGTCAAAGAGTAAGCACAGACAAGTCACTGAAATTGTTCTGGCGACTACATAAAAGCATGAGCGGGGTAGTCAAGAATAAGAGCATTTCTGACTTCCAAGGTGCTGACCTCATCTGGCATAGGACTGACGAGGACAAGGGCAAAGCCCTCTTTGAACGCTATCTAGAGCAGAGCAACCAGATAGACAGAACTACACAAGCCTTTCTCCCATCATACGTCCAGTCGAGTCCGAGTCCCAGAGCTGTCTGGCTATTTCTCGCAACGCGCCTGCCCACCTGAAGTGGCTTCACGAGGCCTGCGTGCGTCCTGCTTTGTCCTTGCCTGACCGCTGGCTGTCTCGTCAGCCGGCAACCTCGCAGGCAGGTAACCAATACTCGCCTGGCGGGCGTAACGATGTTACAGCATCCCCGCTAGGGACTATTCGCCTGGCGGGCGTAATGATGTCCCTGCATCTCTGCTGGCAATACTTTAGACTCTGACACGCTCCCTCGGGGCTTCTTCATGAAAGATGTTATCTTTCATGTACACTCTATATACAATACTGGGTTAATATTTTTAACCTGTCAGAGTCAACCTTTCTGTTATATACAATTATTTTGGTGTAGAAATACAAAAACACATATCTTGGCATAGAAACACATAAGAAATGGACATTGTATCTAAAGACATGTGGTGTTCAACCTTTAACACTCGTCAAGCTTCATCCTCTCGATGGCTGATTACCTTAATTGCATTATTGACCCAGTCAGATCGGTAGTAACAGCTTCCCAAGCAACTACCTCGCAGCCTTTCAAAAAAAAAGTAATAATATGCTTTTTGAGACAAAAAACATCTGGCAAGACTGTAATACGGCTTTATTATAAGTCGCATTCAATGCTCAAACTCTGACCTCATTTGGCCAGGAGTTCTTGTGTCGGTCTGCAATGTCGGTAACACTCTACCATGCCCAGTAGATGGCTTCTTGGCGTGTTAACAATCTGGCAACAACATGGCTATTTATATACAACACCTCATCATATACATTTCAATTAACGCCCTTGGTGTAATCATGTAATAACAATTAAATGAAAGGGACATAACTTCAAAAATTAAGAAATATAATATCTTACAATAATTCTTCTATTTCCTAGCGTCATAGCTTGATGTTTCTCCATACTAGCGAAAAAATGTCGGTAGTATGAATAAATTAATCAAGATATGATTCTAAGATTACACTAAATGAAAAATCTTAATACACAATTTGTGTATTCGAAATTATTGAATCGTAAATAGTTTAGAAGTGTTATAACTTTTTAAGCTTTTGTTTGTCGTCTGCTACTTTTAAACTAAATTTCTAAATCATCCGGAAGTACACACGAAACAGCTGATGTTGAAATTTGTAGAACACACTTGTTCCGGTCTGATGTAGTAAAACGGAATGTGCAAAGTTCTGATCGTTCATGTGTTGGTTGTTTCACTGGAAAAAATTCTGGATTTCGATTGACTGCAGTGGTGTAGATGTCAATGTTCAGGTCACACTTTCACACACGGAGTTAAAATATCACTGGATCAGTTCCAAATGCAGATACCACGGATAAATTGGATAGTTCGCTTGCGGTAAGTTCAGAGCGAATGTGGCACTGTTCTTGTTTCGTAATATATACAATTAATAAAGTTCTCTTTCTACCACACACTACACAATTATTCACGACAATCACTACATTAATAATAAAATTAAAAAAAACTATATATATTGGGAATACACCCTATCACATCATATAGACACACACAGCTTTCGTGAAAAAAACTTCACTGATGCATGGCTGTGTTGGTCTGAGTGTATTTTACACACTGCACTCAGACATTGGTGCTTACTGGGTCGGTCGGACAACGGGACAAAAGATCGGCAATCGTGTTGGTTCTGCCCGCGATGTGTCGAACTTCAAAGCTGTAATCTTGAAGTTTAAGAGACCAGCGAGCTATCATTTGGTTGGAAGGTACACCTGAATTGATAAATCTCAACGGACTACTGTCAGACTCCACAATAAAATGACGTCCCAGAAGGAACCTGGAAAATTTAGTTATACCCTCAACCAGAGCAAGGGCTTCCAACTGCGGTGTCGACCAAGAGCGTTCTCTTTGTTTTAATTTTCTCGAGAAGTAATATACAGGATGTAGGATGTTATCGTGTTCCTGTAACAGAACTGCTCTAATCGCTACGGAGCACGCATCTGTGCGTAATCTGAAAGAAATAAGACAATTTGGCAATTTGAGAATGGGATTCTTTAAACTATTCTCAGAGAAATAAGATAATACTTTATGGAATGCAAATTTTAGGCATTCATTGCTTACAATTTTCTCGGGTTGATCTTTTGTTAGTAAGTTAGTAAATACTTCGGTCAGTTCAGCAAAATCTGGTATGAACTGCCTATAATAATTGATAAGTCCCAACAAACTTCTGACTTGCTTTTTCGTAGTCGGAAGTGAGAGTTTTAGTATTTTGGACACAATGTTATCGTCTGTCGTGACAAAGCCATTAGATATTTTGTACCCCAAGAAGGATATTTCCTTATAGGCTATGTCTACTTTTGCAGGCTTTACCGTCAGTCCGTGCTGTCTAATGCGTTCAAATGTCTGTTCTAATGTCTTTATGTGGTCTGTCATCGTCTTTGTGTGAACACAAATGTCGTCTATGTAACAGATAATATTCGGTATGTCTACTAGTAGAAGTCGTGTCATACGTACGAATGTCGCTGGGGCATAGACCAGCCCAAATGGAAGTTTGCACCATTCGTACAGTCCCCAAGGTGTGGCAAAAGCTGTCAGATGTCTGCTCTGTTCGTCTACTGCTATTTGCCAGTAACCTTTCGTCATGTCTACCTTCGTAAAGAACCTAGCGTCTGTCAGTTCTGTCAATAGATCTTCAGAGTTTGCCATTGGCTCTAAATCTAAAAGAGTTATCTTATTTAATCCCGGTACTGTTCAACGCCTACACAGTGAGAATCACCAGTGAGCAGATCACTCGACCTGGTAGGACATTGTCATATGCCGACGATGTTTTAGTGTATCGCCAGGGTAAGGATAGAGATCAGGTTGCTGTGGAACTACAAACCGAACTCAATCGCATAAGTAATTGGTGTGCTGAAGCTGGGGCAATGGTCAACCCAACAAAGGCAACAGTGACTTGGTTCTCGTTGAATAATCATATTGCCAACACTCCAACACCAACTGTAAATCTGTGTTCAGAGACGATGGAAAGATCGCAAGCAATGAATTACCTGGGGATACGGTTTGATCGAAGCCTTGCTTATAATGAGCACATAGGCCAGGTGATAACAAAGGTCAAGTGGGGGTTGGCTGCGATGCCTGTGATGGCGGCAGCAAACTGTGAGCAGCGCCATCTATGTCTTTTATACGAAGGGGTGGTCATGTCTGTTTTTGAGTATGCGGTGGCAATCCTGACTCTCTCTACATTCGGCCCTTTCAATCACTCATCTTTCATTCATCAAATGTGCAAGTTACATTTACATAGGGGGAAAAAAAACATTGTCAAATGAAAGTTGTAAACATAAACAATGCATATTGCAATGTTGTGAGACACATCCCTCATCCACCATCACATCCCGCAGCCACCCACACATCTCGCAGCCACCCACACCCCCCCACCCACCACACCTCACCCACCCACCCACACATACCTCCACGCACACACACGGACCCAGGCAAACATACATGCCGCCACCCACCCACTGATCCTCCACCCACACACATTTCCCCACCCACACACACATTCCTCACCCATCCCATAACCGACACGCACACACCCACATATTCTCCACCATCCACCCACACACCCACAACCACCAAGCAATATACACATCACAAAAACACACACACATACCCCCGCCAACCCACACATCCCGCACCTATCCACACACACGCCCCGCACCCTCACAATTTTCCCCACCCACCCACACACACATCAGCCAACCTACACCCACTCACCAACCAAATATCGCCACCTCTCAACTACACACCCCCACCTATACACACATCCCCACCCATAAACACATCTCCCCACCTGCCCACATATACCCCCCACCCATAAACACCCAAAAGCACACACCTCCCACCCACACACACCCCACCACCCACATATACCCCACCCACACACATCCACCGCTCACACACATCTTCCCACAGACACACACATTCCCCACCCATACACTCATCTCTCACACACATCCACCCACTCATGTACTCATCCATCGACCACTCACACCCACACATCACCCAACCGCCCATCAACACATGCATCACTCATCTACCCTCCCACCTACACACACCCCAACCACCCAGCCAAACAAACATCCCTCATCCTCGCATACATTCTTCATCCACCTGCACATCCCACACCTCCCACATCTCTCACACATCTTCCCTCCCACACAAAACCCCACCCATAAACACATTCCCCGCACAAACACACACCCCCACATGCATTCCCTATACAGTACCCGACCACACATCTCTCACCCACACACACATCTCCCCACCCACCCTCACAACCTCCACCTACAAACATCCTCACCACCCACACATACATCCTCCACCCACTCACATTTACTCAATCCACACTCACACACTCCCACCCACACAGACATATCCCATTCACAGACACCCCCACACTAATCCTCCACACACATTACACACCCATCCCCAACCCACACAATCTCCTACTCACCCATTCACCCACCCAAATACACATTCCTTACCCAAACCCCCCAACCCACCAACACCCACACACTTCCAACCATCCTCCCAAATATCCCCCCCCCCCCCACACACACACATCCCTTACATACACACCAACACACACATCCTCACATCTAGACACATACATGATGCCTCAATGATCACTGAAACTAATAAGAACTGTCCCACACTTTACACACAGTTGAGACACTCCCGATTGTCGTGAGCATTCTCGCAAAAATTGTAAGAAGTGGAGAAAAACTTGTACATATACATTTTGTAGCGTAAAAATTAGTGATGCAATTCAACTCTCTCTCTCTCTCTCTCTCTCTCTCTCTCTCTCTCTCTCTCTCTCTCTCACTCACACACTAACTCTCTCTCTCTCTCTCTCTCTCTCTCTCTCACTCACACACTAACTCTCTCACTCACATCACAGTAATCTTATATTATAAATGATAAAGTTAGTTAGTTAGTTAGTTTGTTAGTCGCGGTTCCAACTTCACAGCAACGGGTCGTCCCCATTATGCTCCGTTCCTGTGCCAGTGAATATCACATAAAACGCTCCCCACTGCCCAATGTGAAAAGTGGAAAAAACAGGAGTCTCGACAAACAACAGCCTGCACAGATACACTGTGCATATTGCCGCCGCCAGAATGTCAACACAATAGTCCCCCACAAAACATCCATGTTATCTCTGATGGAATCGGCAATCATTTTCCATCTGGATGTTTCCTAGATGTTCACCCACACAGTCCACGAAAATACAGTTCATCGTCGATGGCAGTGGCAGTCAACCAGAAGCCCAGCAGCCACGCATTTCTGCATAAGGCAAAAACCGGTCAACTCTGGGACATAGCCAGCTGCCATCGCTTCGAACATGCAGTCAAGTTCCAAAAACCCTCTGGCAGATTCAAAAGCATTTCACACGAAACTCATAGCTCACAGTGTCGCGCCACGCACTCACTCAGTAGCAGGGAGACGGAACCATCAAGCCTCCTTACGACATGCGTGGTAGGCTAAAGTGTTGCTATTCTTTGCTTCCCTTATGGGCCCCGGCAACACAGGGAGTGATGAAAATCAAGTGGCATACAAAATGATAATATGAATGATGAGAATACACAACAATACAAGAGATACAGCATGCAGGGCAACGCGCTACCTTCTTGATTTTCCAACCATTGAAGACAGAATACAAGTCTGCAGAGCTCGCGCCTACCTCAGAGTTAACGCAAACACACAACATCCACTGCATAGAGACATTATGAAGGTGAAGGGCAGCAGGTTAAAATGAGGACGGTCGTGGATGGGTCAAGCCGAAGACATTCTTCAACAGGTGTGTTCACTTGAGGACTTAGAACCTGGCGAGGAGTGGGTACAAGTGCCAACAGATTTCTGTACATCCTTATCAGTTTGCATCCACCTAGACAGAAAATGCAGACAAGAAAACCCGGCAGCTGTGGAGGCGGAAGTACAAGCGTTGATTTTAGAGAATTCGCTAGACGGTGATGCTGTCATTTACACAGATGGGTCGGTCGTCCGACATGTGAGAAGCTCATGGGCCTTTATGGCTCAGGCCGCAGGGAGAATTGTAAAGGAGGTCTCTGGTGCTTTTCGGTTTCAAGATGGCGACGGACGGTCGTGTTGTTTTGTGTTCGTTAACTTTTTCGCGTAAGGGATGGATTTATTCATTTCTTGCGTGTAATTGGTGTGCCAGGATGTAAAACCAGGAGTTTCTACTCAAGATCTGCGCGGGTGCTACGGAGTTCGTGCATCGAGCGAAGCCATCCTTGAGTGAATTTTCAGCAGCGTGTGTGGTTCTCAATCAAAAGTCAGTGTTTACGTTTTTTCAACATGGCGGAACAACGTGTGTTTTCCGAACGATCAGCAGTCAACATACCGAAGCGGCGTGGTAGCCGCGCAGGGAAAAAGAAGCCAGGTAAGCTCGGTGGCTTGAGACGTTTTAGACTCAAGTGTCACCGTCTAGGACTCAGGAACATCCGTATTCTATATTGGAACTGTGCCAGTGTAAAACAACGGGGCTCTATTTTAGAAACCCTAGTTTACAGGAACGACATTGTAGCACTCCAGGAGACGAGACTGGGCGATCAGCTACTCCGAATTGCCGGCTTCAAATCTTTCTATAACAGACGACATCTGGGAACGGCGATTCTCGTTCGCGACAGCATGGTGGCGTCAGAGCTAGACATGTCCAGTTGGAACAGTAACGATATACAAATACAGGCGTTGAGAGTTCATTCCAGTACACCATTCGTGTTGGTTAATGTTTATGCCCGCAATGCGAGTGTGGACGCCCAGAAGTGGCAGTGCTTAAGTGGCATATTAGGCCACGAGAGAAATGTTATTTTCTGTGGTGACTTCAACGCTAAAGGCAGATCATGGGGAAACACTTCCTCCAATACACAAGGGGAGGAGCTCGAGACTGCACTGGAAACCATCGACCTGGTTTGTATCAACAGTGGCTGTGTCACCAGGACAGCAAGCCGTCCAGGCGATGAGGACAGTGCTATTGATCTGGCGCTAGTTTCACCTTCACTCACTACAGTGTGTAGATGGGGTGTCCTAGGACACCATGGCAGCGACCACCACCCATGCAGCATATTGGTGGAGAAAGGCAGAACCAGGCAGCACAAGCTAAAGGTAAAGACGTTCCAGTATGACAGTACAGGGCAAGATGTGGTGAGTAAAATAAGACGTGACAAGCGCAGAACGTTTCAGGGCAGGAAGAAAAGGAAAAAAAGCTGGGAGCAGCCACCGTGGTGGAGTTTCGAGGTGGAGAAGGCTTGGGTGGATAAGCGTAGTGCTGTAAGGAGATGGCAAAATGCCAAGAAGAACAGAGCTGGTCATCCTAGTCCCTGCTTGCACTTAGAAAGAGAGATGCACACAAAAGTAAGCTATTTCAAAAAACTGGTCACGGTGGTTAAAAGCGAAAAATGGGCAGAGGTGTGTCAAAGAGTAAGCACAGACAAGTCACTGAAATTGTTCTGGCGACTACATAAAAGCATGAGTGGTGTAGTCAAGAATAAGAGCATTTCTGACTTCCAAGGTGCTGACCTCATCTGGCAGAGGACTGACGAGGACAAGGGCAAAGCCCTCTTTGAACGCTACCTTGAGCAGAGCAACCAGACAGACATGGGAGGCCGGAATCTGGCCAAGGAGGTCACCTCAGACAGATGCAAGGCCCAGAACACTTCGGATGAAGACACAGTGACAGTGCAAGAAATCAAGGCTGTGCTTCGACGATCAAAAAACAGTGCTCCAGGTCCTGATGGCATAAGATACGACGACATAAATAGGTGTACCGACAATGAGCTAGAGAAACTAGCAGACATGTACAACAACAGTATAGGGAGTGCTAGCATCAAGGAGGAATGATTACACAGCTAACTGATTCCCTTGCCGAAGCCTGACAAAGACCACAAGAAAATTCAGGGATATCGAATTATAACCATGCAGAATACAATAGGCAAGCTGCTGGAGAAGGTAATTGCCAGGAAAATATCAAGCCAACTAGAGAGGCAAGGTGTTTTCCCACCTACCCTGGGTGGGTACCGTCCAAAAAGAGAAACCTGGACCAATGCAGCAGTCTTTGCCCATGATGTCTATGAAGGTTTCCACTCAGGCACTGAAACCGTTGCTGCAGCGATTGATCTTGAGGACGCATACAACAGAGTACCACTGGATTTTTTAATGTTTCAGCTTCTTGAACTAAACGTAAGTCCATTCCTCCTTAGTTGGATCGCTGCAGCTCTCTTCCAACGGAAAGTAGTTTTTAGATGTGGCAGTTGGACTTCGGAACCAACAACAATATATCCTGGCCTACCACAGGGATCACCATTATCTCCGGTACTGTTCAACGCCTACACAGTGAGAATCACCAGTGAGCAGATCACTGGACCTGGCAGGACATTGTCATATGCCGATGATGTTTTAGTGTATCGTCAGGGTAAGGATAGAGAGGAGGTTGCTGTGGAGCTACAAACCGAACTCAATCGCATAAGTACTTGGTGTGATGAAGCTGGGGCAATGGTCAACCCAACAAAGGCAACAGTGACTTGGTTCTCGTTGAATAATCATATTGTCAACAATCCAACACCAACTGTAATGCTGTGTTCAGAGACGGTGGAAAGAACGCAGGCAATGAATTACCTGGGGATACGGTTTGATCGAAGCCTTGCTTATAATGTGCACATAGACCAGGTGATAACAAAGGCCAAGCGGGGTTTGGCAGCGATGCGGGTGATGGCGGCAGCAAACTGTGAGCAGCGCCATCTATGTCTTCTGTACGAGGGGCTGGTCATGTCTGTTTTGGAGTATGCAATGGCAATCCTGACTGTCAGCCATAAGCAGATAGAAAGGATGGAAAGGATACAGAATGAAGCTATGCGCATTATTCTTGGATGTACAAGAGATACAGCATGCAGGGCGATGCGCTACCTTCTTGATTTTTCAACCATTGAAGAGAGAATGCAAGTTTGCAGGGCACGCGCCTACCTCAGAATTAACGCAAACACACAGCATCCACTGCATAGTGAAATTAGGAAGGTGAAGGGCAGCAGGTTAAAAAGAGGACGGTCGTGGATGGGTCAAGCCGAGGACATTCTTCAACAGGTGTGTTCACTTGAGGACTTAGAACCTGGCGAGGAGTGGGTGCAAGTGCCAACAGACTTCTGGACATCCTTTTCAGTTTGCATCCAACTAGATAGAAAATGCAGACAAGAAAATCCGGCTGCTGTTGAGGCTGAAGTACAAGCGTTGATTTTCGAGAATTCGCTAGACAGTGACGCGGTCATCTACACAGATGGGTCGGTCATCCGACATGTGAGAAGCTCATGGGCCTTTACAGCTCGGGCCGGAGGGAGAATTGTGAAGGAGGACTCTGGTACTTTCACTGAAACCACAAGTAGCCTGACCATGGAAGTCATGGCAGTAAGTAAAGCAATAACATGGCTCGAGACACAGACATTCACTAGGGCTTGTTTCCTTAGCGACTCAATGAACATGATCAAGAGGATAGAGGAGGGGTCGATCCGAAGAGAATGGTTGCTGCCTCTGAAGCGGTCTCGGCTGGCAAAGATTAGTTTCATCTTCGTGCCAGGGCATGCGGGAGTACAAGGAAATGAGCGGGCTGACAAGCTCGCAGGTGAGGCTACTGTTGAGGGCGGACGCGCCATGGACCAGGCTGACATTCTGAATGCTCTACGAGAAGTGAGACTTTTGCAAGAACCAAGTGATGACTGTGAATCTACAACAATGGCCAGACTGCGAGAGCAGCTAATTAAAAGAGGGGTGGCCAAACAAGAACACTACGCAGGAAGCCAAAGAAGATTGATAAACCAACACAGAACTGGCGTCGTTAGCCGCTACACGCTGCGGGATTTGCTGAGGAGGGGATCCGAGCACTTATGGACTGAATGGTCCGATGTGCAACGAGGATGATCTGTCGACTAACTAACTAACTAACTGGTGCTTTTGCTGAGACCACAAGTAGCCTGACTATGGAAGTCATGGCAGTAAGTAAAGCAATAACATGGCTCGAGACACAGACGTTCACTAGGGCATGTTTCCTTAGCGACTCAATGAACATGCTCAAGAGGATAGAGATGGGGGGGGGGGGGGAGGGGGGATCCGAAGAGAATGGTTGCTGTCTCTGGAGCGGTCTCGGCTGGCAAAGATTAGTTTCATCTTCGTGCTAGAGCATGCGGGAGTACAAGGGAATGAGCGGGCTGACAAGCTCGCAGGTAACGCTACTGTGGAGGGCGGACGCGCCATGGACCATGCTGACATTCTGAATGCTCTACGAGAAGTAAGACTTTTGCGTGAACCAAGTGATGACTGCGAATCTATAACCATGGCCAGACTGCGAGAACAGCAAATTAAAAGAGGGGTGGCCAAACAAGAACACTACGCAGGAAGCCAAAGAAGACTGATAAATCAACACAGAACTGGTGTCGTTAGCCGCTACACGCTGCGGGATTTGCTGAGGAGGGGATCCAAGCACTTATGGACTGAATGGTTCGATGTGCAATGAGGATGATCTGTCGACTAACTAACTAACTATAGACAACATATGTAAAGAAACCAGCCAAACAGAGACCGCAAGAACACCGCATGACCAGAACACAGAAGAAGAACCATCTGCAAACCTAACCATTAGAGAACTTCTGTTTGAGGACAATCAAGCACTAATAACAAAATCAGAAGCTGAATTGCAAGACCACATGAATAGTCTAAAAGAAATGTGTAGGGAACATAAAAAACAGAGGTATTGACTATAACTAAAGAAGAAAAAAGCAACAACGATTCACCTAAACGAACAGCACTTGAAACAAGTAACGAGTTTCAAGTACCTAGAAAGTATAATATCATCACATGGGAAATCAGAAGAAGAAATCGAAAATAGATGCAATAAGGCAAACCAACTCATTGGGCAAATGGCACCAATACTAAAGAACAAACATTTATCAATAGTTACTAAGAAAACACGTTACAACACAATCTTCCTATGAACTCTATGCTACTCATGCCAAACCTGGACAATGACAGACAAAGAGAAAAGAAACATCACAACCACAGAAATGAGATTCCTGAGAAGAATACTCAATGTATCTAGAAGAGATAAGATCAGAAATGAAGAATGGGGACTAAAGTGGGGGTCATAGCAGCGCTAGATTTTATTAGAAGGCAGCAAGTCAAATGGTTTGGCCATGCAAGTAGGTTACCAACTAACAGTATACCTCAACAAGCAACGATGTTTAGACCAGATAGAAGCAGGGAAAGAGGCCGACAACGCAAATAATGGACGGAGGGATTAACAGAGTCCATAGGAATATCGATACATGAACACCATAAGCGGGAACTCTCCCGCTGTTTATACTTCACCTCGACACCGCGAGGTACAAGAGGAATGTGATGAAATGAGATGAGATGAGATGCAGATCACACAATATTGATTGCAGACAATGAGCAGGATCTGCAACATTTAGTAGATACGGTTGTTGCAAACTGTGAACAAGTGGGGTTAGAAATAAATTATAAAAAGACAGATTATGGTCGTCACTAGGAAGAAAGAAATACCACAATGTAATATACAAGTAAATTGGAATATTCTTCAACAAGTGAATCGGTACAATTACCTCGGAACAGTCATAACATCTGATGGGAGATGCCTTGAAGAGATTAGAACAAGAAACACCATGGCGAAGTAGCCTTTAGCAAGATGAAAAACATACTGAAAGATGTCAATTGAAACGAGAAAAATAGTATTGAGGTGCTACATAGAGCCTTTACTTTTGTATGGATGTGAAACTTGGACAATGAGCAGTCAGGTTGAAAACCATCTGATGGCTGCAGAAATGTGGTTTCTGGGGAGGATGCAAAGAATACCATGGACAGAGATAAAAACCAATTACCAATTATTACAGGAAACAAATGAAAATCGTAAAATGATTAGAGAAATTAGACGTAGACAGTCAATTTCTTTTGGACATGCTATGATAAGAAATGAATTGGAGAACTTGGTGACAACTGGCAACATTGAAGGGAACAGACCAAAGGGAAGACCGAGAAGTAAATACCTGGATGGCTTGGCCACATGCCATGGTCAAGACAACAACAACAACAACAACAAAACTTTATTTTGAAAGGGTTAAGAATTGGGCACGCAGGCCCGTCTAACATTCTGCCCTTTTATCACTCTCTTTCATACATTATACCATTCACACATCATTCAAGGCTAACTGAAAACAGCAACATTATAAAAGATATGCATTATAAAGGCATGTGGAAAATGAAAAATCAATACTACACGGCTCAGTAATAGTAATAACTGGTGTGGTACTTGTTATTAGCTATGTGGAATATACTAGCCTGCCAAAAAGGGACTGGTTGTTATACTAGGGTTTTATTATTATTATTATTTCTATTATTAAGGGGGAAGGTAATCCGTACTGAGATAGTGTTCAAATAATTTGCGACTATATGTATACGGATTGGTGATGTCTTTTATTTCATATGGAAGATTGTTCCACAGCTGAGCTGCAGAGTACGTTAAGCTTGATTTGTATAAGTCTATCCTAGGCTTTGGAATGTGTAATGAGTGAAATGGCGAGTCATGACCGCCCACGCTTTCCGGCATGGCACATGATGGATGGATAGCACTTCAGAACTCTCTTTCTTACATTCAATGATAGAGACATATTGCATAAGATATTCTTCATTTTCTCAAATGCAGCCTTTGCAGGCCCTATTCTGCTCTTTATCTCTGTTGTGCATCTTCCGTCTTATGTTATAAATGCCCCTATATATTTAAAACTATCCACTTGGCGAAGAATTTTCCCTTCTATCTCTATTTCACATTTGGGTGTCACCTTTTTCTTTGATATCACCATTGTTACTGTTTTCTTGATATTCAATGGGAGTCCTTTCTTTGCACTCTCTGTTACTACAATGTCCAACAATTGTGGTAGATATTTTGAATTATCCGCCATCAATACTGTACCATCTGCATATCGTATAATGTACATATTATAACCACCCGGGAAGGTTAACACGGTCAACAAATACCTGCAGATGTAGGATGTGTCGGCCAAGAGACGCAAGTATCGCGGCACTGCCTGTAAACAGGCACAACGCAATTACGTCTAAAGCAACATTCCGGGCGAACGCAGAAGAAGAAGAAGAAGAAGAAGAAGAAGAAGAAGAAGAAGAAGAAGAAGAAGAAGAAGAAGAAGAAGAAGAAGAAGAAGAAGAAGAAGAAGGAGAAGAAGAAGAAGAAGAAGAAGAAGAAGAAGAAGAAGAAGAAGAAGAAGAAGAAGAAGAAGAAGAAGAAGAAGAAGAAGAAGAAGAAGAAGAAGAAGAAGAAGAAGAAGAAGAAGAAGAAGAAGAAGAAGAAGAAGAAGAAGAAGAAGAAGAAGAAGAAGGAGAAGAAGAAGAAGAAGAAGAAGAAGAAGAAGAAGAAGAAGAAGAAGAAGAAGAAGAAGAAGAAGAAGAAGAAGAAGAAGAAGAAGAAGAAGAAGAAGAAGAAGAAGAAGAAGAAGAAGAAGAAGGAGGAGGAGGAGGAGAAGAAGAAGAAGAAGAAGAAGAAGAAGAAGAAGAAGAAGAAGAAGAAGAAGAAGAAGAAGAAGAAGAAGAAGAAGAAGAAGAAGAAGAAGAAGAAGAAGAAGAAGAAGAAGAAGAAGAAGAAGAAGAAGAAGAAGAAGAAGAAGAAGAAGATAGTAAAACCTCCGAATATTATTCCTGGCTTCTCTTTGATCTCTCTCATTATTACCACGGAATTAAACAAATAATAGGATAACACGCGTACGGCGATATATCGTCCTTCGGTTCACATGAGAGGTCACATTTGGGGATATTATCCTTCGTCGCTGAATGAGTTAATTCGCATATTTAGCGATTCCATATCAGAACCGGTTTCAGATGTTTGAATGCTTCTAAAACTCTTAAAAGACGTTACGTTCAGAAGGAATCCACTCCCTCTGGCCACGACTTCCAGATGTGCTCCGCAGCCAGGAGATGACATTACAAAACTAACCGCTTCCGTGATAC
This sequence comes from Cepaea hortensis, assembly GCA_963921405.1. NCBI lineage: Eukaryota > Metazoa > Mollusca > Gastropoda > Stylommatophora > Helicidae > Cepaea > Cepaea hortensis. The sequence goes on along the minus strand of OY992876.1, from coordinate 91,511,580 downwards.
CATTAATCAGAGGTCATGCCAGTGCTGTTCGGTCCCGTGGTGTCATTCCCGCCCTGTCCGCAATCACCTTGAAACACGTGCATGAAAGGAAACATGGCTGCCATTAATCTAAAAACAAAACTGGGCTACTCAACGAAACAGTATAAGCATAATAGTATCTGTAGTCGTGTATACATCTCTGACATGCGAGACCCTCATTTCCCTACGACTACCCAAGAAGACCCAGGCTACGATCCCAGAATGAGTGGAATTAGAAACGGAGAGATGAAAATAAATACGATTTAGCTGGTGGGACGATTTCCTATATTACTGTCATGTCACACATGTAGCAATGCTGGAGTGCCCCAGGGAATCCTCGTTGTCATTATTGATAACACAATTGCTTCTTTTCCTATGGCGGTCTCTAAGTGGCCTCCTCTTTACCTTGGTGAAGTGTGTGTTTGCTTAAGGAGAATGTGTGTTTATCAGAGTGGTTCAACACGACGAAGGTTCTCAAACTGTTGTTAGGGGCTGAGTTGTTTTTAATGCAAGGGTAGGGAAGATAGGTGCAGTCTATAGCAATATCATCATCGACGATATCATTGTCAGTATGCACATGTTCATCGTTATCATCATTATTGTTATCATGACATCTTCCTCGTCTTCTTTCTTGTCGTCACCATTGTTATTCTGTCTGTCTGTCTGTCTGTCTGTCTGTCTGTCTGTCTGTCTGTCTGTCTGTCTGTCTGTCTGTCTGTCTGTCTGTCTGTCTGTCTGGCTGTCTGTCTGTCTGTCTGTCTTTTTTCTTTATTTCGTCTTCCTCTTCTCCATCTTCCTCTTCTGCTTCTCCAGAGGTCCTCTTTCGAGGTTAGCAAGTCACACCCAGCCATGCACCTCACAGATCAGAGTGTCCGACCTGGACATGTACTTGTGTCAGGTTTACCTCCACTAAACAGATTACACCCAAAATAACGAGCTCTGTCTACCAGCGGTTAGGTTTTCTGTCCTTCAATAAAACGAGGACAAATGGCCGTAGGCCTACTCCTTGCGATTTCCAACTACCGCGGATTTTCTTTTACCAACACAACTTGCTTACGGGATCTCCAGTTTTTCGCGTATCCGGGAAGGCTAGGTATTGAACCTCCTTACCCAAGAGATGGGGAGGGATGCGTGATACTATTAGATACCAAGGCAACTCTATGCTGGGAATATAACCAGTGCCTTCTGCTACTGAAGCGGACATTGTAAGGTCTCAACCACGCGCTTAAGATCAGAATGCAGCATAAAGAACACGTCTCAACTTCTGAGGGGAGACTGCAAGTCCTCAGTAAAATATGAATAAAATTAGTGGAAATGTGTTAAATCTGTGGACATGGAAATGTTGAGTTTCGTGCGAGTATATGTATTTGTTTGCTGATGAAGGCTAGTCGACGCAACGTCTCTGAATTTTTTTGTTTCGAAATTATGTTCTGTAAAGCTGCATTACTCCCTGAAATATGAGCATTATATTAAAAAAAAAGTGAGATGCGTATACTTTACAGGACGTCGAAGTCTACCCCAGCGTTTTGGTGGTAAGTTTCCGTTCAGTAGTTTACCATTGCTTTCGGAACGACGGGCACCTATACCAGTTTTATTAAAACCATCGCAAGGTGGTTTGCATCTAAATCACCCGCAGCTGTGTTTCGAACGCGGAATGAGGGTTTACAAATTGCATTCGCAACCCCTTCGTCGCAGAGCCGGTGAGTATGATCTATTTCAGCCCCAAAAAAATGATTCATAAATTCAGTTCATATGATACAGGGTGTATTTTTAATGACTGTGTTGTGTTTGAAAATATTGCCGGTCCAAGATTTATATTCACCCTCTGTCTAGTTCATGCAACATAATAGGTAAATACAAAACTTGCACCGACAATAGTTTCGAACACTGCATTAAAAATACACCCTGTATAACTCTGCAGGATGCACCTGACGATATTCAGCGAAATATCTTCACGCGTCTTGTCATCTGGCGAGGCGTCGACTTTCCACAGATCTCAGTCCTTGATGCTCTGGATCAACTCTGCTGATGATACTCCTCCATGCCACCATCCCATATTCTCCAACATCATTTTCTCTTTGTTTGCCTCTGTTCCCACCGATTTTTCCAGCTGACACGATATTCTCCAATGCCTCTTTTCTCTTCACATGACCAAAGAATGCTGTTAGAGACATATACCAGGCTATAAATAGTGAAAACTCTTGTTTGTAGCTTCTGCGTTTAAACGTCCAAGACCACTATCAGTAAACCCCGTGAAGTGCGATGCAGGTGATACTGTCTTCACAATCAATTCTCCTTGTTGTTCTTGACATGCCATAAGTTATGATTCCATCCATAATTCTGTTACGAACGGCCAGACTTGAAATATCGCCAACTCCAAATATCGCCTGCTCCAAATATCACCTACATTGACAGACCATTATTTTATATCAGTCATGGATCATCATCATGTGCCATGCCGATCAGCTTCGGCGGTCATTTTCCGCCATCTTTCACGATCTCCAGAGATTTGGATCAGCTCTGTGTTCTTGTCTCGACGATACCAAGTGGCCAAGCCATTCAGATATTTACTTCTCTGCCTTCCCATAGTACTTTTCCCCAAAATATTGCCAGCTTTCATCCAGCTCTCTGATCCATTTCCTCTCACAAAGCACTTGAAAAAAAAATGTGACTGTCTACGTCTAATTTCTCTAATCAGTTTATAGTTTTCATCTGCTTCTTGTAGGACTTGCTCATTCATTTTTCTGTCTGCCCCAATATAAAATTCCATATCTCAGTAACCAACTGAGGGAGAATGATGAGATTTAGCATATAACCTTATCATTGTGTCCACCCAAAAAAAAAAAAAAATGTTTGTTATGGAGATTGTACAGCAGACTTCAAAGTTTGTTTATATGCGGTATATAATTTACGGGTCCGAGATGAAGTGCACATTATTAGATGTATTACGTTATCACACGGAAACATTAGCGTTGAATAGTTAATGTTTACGTGGGACATGAGATTGACCTTATGACAAGAGCCTCGCGTAGTGGAACGGCGCATTACTGTAAAACAAGTTTGTTAGCGAGTATCACTAGTTTTTTATCAAAACATCAAAGAAATGTCGCCGCTTTCCATGATTTAAGTTGCTGTTGAACCTATCAAAGACATATTTCTTGGGTGGGGGTAAATATAAGACGGCAGGAAACATTTCATAACGATGCAACAGACAGTTTTCAAAATAATTTATCGTGAATCAAGGCATTCGTTTCTGGACAGACTATAGCCGGGCGGCCTTAATTCTCAGGCTCAAGACCCCTCTGCCCTTCACTGCAATGTATTACAGGCATTAGATGACAGTTCTTTTTTTTTTGACAGTCATAGTTCACAGGCTGTCACACATGCTCACACAAACACACACATACAATCACCTACTCACATACACACATACACTCTCTCTTTCTCTCTCTCTCTCACCACACACACACACACACACACACACACACACACACACACACATTCAGACACCACTTACAAACGCATAAGCTCAGATAGTCACAAACATATGCAAACTCACATTCACATGCTCATACACATTTTTAAATACACAACCATATACACTCTGACACATACATACAAATTCACATGCACACTTTCATTCATACACATAAGTACACACAAACACATACTCACAAGCACACACTCACAAGCACACACTCACACATACTCACAGTCATACACATACGCTCATATACACACTCACATGCTCACACACTCTCACATACACACATTCACAGTCATATACTCATAAATACACACACACACACACACACCTATACACATATTCTATCTTACACACATATACACATACGCACATTCTCTCATGCACACACACTCACATGTACACACGTACACACACCCACACACACAGAGATATGCCAAGGCCATACTGTCATGGAACCCCAGCAATCAACGACCGCACCTCTCAATGATCTACCACTCTAACAAAACAACCAGCCAAAAACACACTCCACACTTCAGCGACCTGACTGTTATCCCCCAAACGCGACACCAGCAATAAACACACCGACAGATAACAGCGTTGAGAAGCCTTCATCTCTTCTACATATCGGACATTCTCACCAATTTGCCAGAGCAGCGATCACATGCCCTCTCGGATGGGGCATTTATTTATCCCCGGCGAGTCATCCTCACAACAGGAAGTGCAGTCCAAGATTGGAAACACTTGATCTCCAGGTACATTCTGTACTGGGTGACCTGTAGCCATGGAGAGACAGAAAGCACATGCCTCTGTTGCTCTAGCGATGAGGACCTTTTTCTTTCGTTCTTTCTTTCTTTCTTTTCTTTCTTTCTTTCTTTCTTTCTTTCTTTCTTTCTTTCTTTCTTTCTTTCTTTCTTTCTTTCTTTCTTTTTATTTTCTTTCTTTCTTTCTTTCTTTCTTTCTCTGCTCGCTGGGCAGAGCATTTCAGCAACATCTTAAGTGCAACCTCTTTTTTCGATGATTAAACCATCAACTGCCTTCCTCAAGTTCCCAGTAATGATACTCTTGATGACCTGCCAACCATAGTGGAAGTAAACAAAGCCATCCAGCAATTTCCAGCGGTAAGGTGCCTGGTCCTGACTCCATCCCAAAACAGATATACAAGGCAGGTGGGCCGGTCCTAATAGAGCAGCTTCACAGAGTTTTTACAAACATATGGGTGAACGAGACCATGCCACAAGACTTCAAGGACGCATCAATAATCCACCTTTGCAAACGTAAAGGAAACCACCGAGGAACCCCCTTGCTCTCAACTGCAGGGAAGATACTCGCCAGAATTCTTCTCAATCGCTTCACAGCCCATCTCGACCAAGGTTTTCTTCCTGAGAGTCAATGTGGCATCAGAAAATAACGGTGAACTGTTGACATTATTTTCGCTGCAAAGGAGCTGCAAGAGAAATGTCAGGAACAGAACTCAGAAATGTTCTACACTTTCATTGACCTTACCAAGGCTTTTTATACAGCCAGCAGAGAAGGACTGTGGAAGATTATGGCGAAATATGACTGTCCACGAAAGTTTGTCCAAATAGTGCGGCTATTTCATGATGGTATAAAGGCTAGGCCGGTCTCTCTGGCTGAGGGGTTACACCACTTTCTCCGTAATCCCGTTTATCCACGCAGGGTCTCGCAGCGAGGCGAGAATTGGAAGCGGTTCGACCCGCGCTCTTGACTTGCGGGATAATGAGCCGGGCGCTCAGAAAGCAAAGGCAAACTACTGAGCGTAATCTTGCGAAGAAATCAACATACAGCTGAAAGATGCTGATGTTGACAGCGATGTCATGTAAAGGATATGCAAAACATTTATTTATTATACAGGCTAGAGTTCAGGAAAATGGTTAACAGTCCGAGCCCTCTCCTGTCACCAATGGGGTGAAGCAAGGATGTGTCCTGGCACCAACACTGTTCAGTCTCATGTTTTCAGCTATGCTGACGAATGCCTTCGAGAACAACGACATTGGAATAGACATCAACTACCGCATGGATGGAAAGTTGTTCAATCTCAGAAGGCTGAAAGCTAAAACCAAAACTAGCAGCGACACAGTCAGAGAGTCCCTGTTTGCTGATGATTGCGCTCTATATGCCAACTCAGAGACAAACATGAAACACAATATTTCAACTTTCTAATATGCCTGTGCCAACTTTGGGCTCACTATCAACTTGGAGAAGACTGTATTTATGTGCCAGCCAGCTCCAGGGATTAATCACACTGTGCCGAATATCAAAGTGAATGGTCATAGTCTAAGTGTTGGGGACAAATTCACCTATCTTGGCAGCACTGTGTCACAAGCTGCCATAATTGATGACGAAGTGAATGCAAGAATCCTCCAAGGCCAGCTCGGTCTTTGGCAGACTGTACAAGAATGTATGGGACATAAATGAAACAAGCCTGCAAGCAAGGTTGAAAGTCTACACAGCAGTTGTATTATCCACACTGCTATATGCTTGTGAGCCGGTCTCCCTGGCCTAGGTGTTAGCGTCTTTCTCCGTAATCCCGTATACTCTCGTGAGTGACGTGATGTGCGCGAGAATTGGTAGCGGTTCTCGCCACGACGGTAACTTACGGGGTATGTGAGTCGGTCGCTCAGAAAGCAATGACAAACTATTGAGCATAATCTTGCCTAGTACATCAACAGCAGCTGAAAAACGCTGGTGTTGACTGCAACGTCCTTATGGAATATGCAAAAGAAAAAAAAATATGCGCGTGAAACCTGGAATGTTTATCAGCGACACGCTAGGAAATTAAACCACTTCCATACAGTTTGTCTTAGGAAGTTACTGAAGATTAAATGGCAAGACAAGATCCCAGACACAGAAGTCCTAGAAATAGCGTCCATGCCCAGTATCCATGCTCTACTAATGAAGAGTCAGATTCCCTGCAGATCAGCATGGTCGAATGGGTAAGAACGCGTGTTCTTAAACATACGGTGTGCTGATGTCGAGGTAAGCGGTTCAACCCTTACACCGGACAGCTGGACTAAAATGTTGACCTGTCGTCCTTGACTTGGGGGCGTAAATTACAAGTACCTCTGAAGTCGGACTGGGTTCGCCTGATGGCGATTGACACTGTTAATATGGAAAGCTAACCCACACACAAAATTCAGTCCATCACTACTATAAATAGTGTGTATGGACTACGCTTGAGTTCAAAGCGAGGGAGCCAAAAAAAAAACATCAGATTCTTTGGGCTAGTCACTAACTCGCGTGCCAGATCACAGGCTCACTAAAGGCATTTTTTACGGCGAGCAGCGTTGTGGTTACCGCTCCCAAGGCGGCCAGAGCAAATGCTTTAAAGACACTGAAAATCTCATTGAAAGCTTTTGGAATTCATAATGACACTTGGGAGAATGCTGCCAAAGACCGGAATTCGTGGCGTACATCATTACGCAAGGGTGCAGTCACTTGTGAAGCAAAGAAGACTGCAAGAGCTGTGAAAAATTGGCTGGACACAAAAACCACTTCAGGAGATCCTCCTCCTGGAACGTTAAGCATTCTTTGCCCACACTGTCAAAGAATATTTCGAGCCAAAATAGGCCTTATCAGCCATCTTAGAACTTATACTTTCAACTCCACTGAATGAAATGAGTGGTCACCATCATTCTTGATGGGCAAACAACACCATGTCACATAACAACGCAAACCATATCACTACACAACCTTTACCATGTCACCACACAACCTATACCATATCATAACACAACCTTTACCTTGTTACCACACAACCTATACCATGTTACAACACAACATATACCATGTTACCACACAACTTATAACACGTTACCACACAACATATACCATGTTACCACACATCATATACCATGTTACCACACAACCTATACCATGTGTCCACACAACTGATACCATGTTACCACACAACCTATACAATGTAACCCCACAACATATATCATGCCACAACACAACCTATACCTTGTCACCACACAACCTATACCATGTTACCACACAGCCTATACCATGTCGCCACACAATCTATACCATGATACCACACAACCCATACTATGTTACCACAAAACCTATACCATGTTACCACATAACTGATACCATGTTACCACACAAAATATACAATGTTACCACACAACCTATACAATGTTACCAAACATCCTATAACATGTTACCACAGAACCTGTACCATGTTACCACACAACCCATACCATGTTACCACATAACTTATACCATGTTACCACACAAAATATACAATGTTACCACACAACCTATACAATGTTACCAAACATCCTATAGCATGTTACCACACAACCTATACCATATTACCACACAACTTATAAAATATTACTACAAAACCTATACCATGATACAACACTACGTATATCATGTTACCACACAACTTATACCGTGTTACCACACATCATATACCATGTTACCACACAACCTTACCGCACAACCTATACCATGCCACTACATAACCTATACCATGTTACCACACAACCTATACCATGTCACCACACATCCTATACAATGTTACCACACAAACTATACCATGCCACCACACAATCTATACCATGTCACCACACATCCTATACCAGATTACCACACAAACTATACCATGTTACCACACAAACTATGCCATGCCACCACACATCCTATACCATGTTACCACACAACCTACACCATGCCACCACACAACCTATACCATGTTATCACACAATCTACTCTATGCCACCACACTTTCTATACCATGTTGCCACACAATCTATACCATGTTACCACACAACCTATACCATGGTACCCTCCAACCTATACCATGTTACCACACGACCTATACCAAGTTACCATACAACCTATACCATGTTACCACAAAACCTACACCATGCCACCACACAACCTATACCATGTTACCACACAATCTACTCCATGCCACCACACTTCCTATACCATGTTACCACACGACCTATACCAAGTTACCACACAATCTATACCATGTTAACACACAATCTATACCATGTTACCCCACAACCTATAACATGTTACCACACAACTTAAACCATCTTACCACACAACCTATACCATGTTACCACTCAACCTATACCATGTTACCAGACAACCTGTAACATGTTACCGCGCAACCTATACCATGGTACCAAACAACCTATATCATGTTACCACACAACCTGTACCATGTTACCACACAACAAATACCATGCCACCACACAACATATACCATGTTACCACACAACCTATACCATGTTACCACACAACGTATACCATGTTACAACACAACCTATACCATGTAACCACACAATCTATGCCATGTTACCACACAAACTATACCATGTTACCACACAACTTATGCCATGTTACCACACAACCTATACCATGTAACCACACAACTTATACCATGTTGCCACACAACCTATACCTTGGTATCACAAAACCTATACCATGTTACCACACAACCTATACCATGCCATCACACAACCTATACCATGTTACGACACAACCTATATCATTATTCCTCACAACCTATACCATGTTATCACACAACGTATACCATGTTACCAGACATCCTATCCCATACTAAAACACAACCTATACCATGCCACCACACAACCTATACCATGACACTACACAACATATACCATGTTACCATACAACCTATGTCATGTTTCCACGCAACCTATACCATGTTACCACACAAAGTGAACCATGTTACCACACAATCTATACCATGTTACCACACAACCTATACCATGTTACCACACAATCTATACCATGTTGCCACACAACCTATACCATGTTACCACACAATCTATACCATGTTACCACACAATCTATACCATGTTACCACACAACCTATATCATGATGCCACACAATCCACATCATCTGCACACGTGGATATAACTTGGCCGAATGAATAAAGAACCCTCTTTTTTAAAACATCCAGTGTGTTGATTCAGAGTTTGCGGCTTCAACCCCTACATCGGTCAGTTGGACTTCAATTTCGACATGGGGGAATAAATTACAAGTACCTCAGAAGTCGGAGTGGGTTTGCCTTATGGCGAAGGACACTGGCAACAAGGAAATATTATCCACTCGAAATATTCAGTCCAGTGAACTAGAAGTATTAGCGCGTGCATTGACTATTCTTGACTTTAAAAGGAGCGAACACACACACACACACACACACACACACACACACACACATGTAAACAGACAGACACACACACACACAACCAATCCTCACATAACTAATGCCATAGTTACACACAACTCATACATTCTCTATTGCATACTAAAACATGTCCCCACACAATAAACCCTCACACAACCCACAATAATTTATCACAAAACCACATCATATCTCAACATAACCCAAAACATATCCCCAGACATCCCACAACATGTCACCCTGCCACACACATCACCAACACGTCCACACACATCCCATTACATAACCCCCTCCTCCCCCCAAACACACACAACCTACTACATACCCCCACATATACCACAGAATATTCACACACAACCTACAACATATCCACAGCAACCTTCAAACTATCCCCACACAACTCAAAACATTTTCTCACACAAACCACCCCCTCTCCGTACACAACCCACAACCCCCCGCCCACACAACCCAATACCCCCTCACAACCCACAACCTCTCCCCCAAATAACCCACATATACCCACGCACCCCACACTCTCTCCTAACGCAATCTACACCCCCCCCCCCACACACACACACACATACACACACACAACCTCTCCGCACACAACCCACATCATGTAATTATCAAACCACACAGATTAATCGCAGCATTACCATAAAAATAATACATTATACCTTTGAGTCCCTTAATATAACGTGTCTAATTTAAGACTGCGAAAATGATAATTTATTGACCGCATCGTAAAAGTGTCTTATTTATACCGAGAACTGTCAATATATTTCTCCACAAGCGCCTGTAAACCGAACCCAGTAGCGAGGGGAACAAAACTCACTCAATTGACAACCGTTGATGATGACGTCAATAAACGATAAATAATGACGTCAATAGACAGATATTATAGCCTGCAAACAGAACAGGTTATTGACTGCTTTCCACGAGCACATTTTAAAAATAGCAAACATAATTGACAAAGTTTCAATTCGGATCAAACCTAGTTATCTCGTGTGAGTGAGTACCAAATGCGCATTTAATGTCCCCACGCCCGACTCCAGGTGAATTTACATATCGCGAGTAATCAGCTCTTGGAACTGACGCCCGTCCATTTCTCACTCGGTCGTTAAAGCTTTGCCACTTTCGTTATACGGTCGTTCCCGTTTTTCCGGTAGCCTTTGTGATGCCTGTTTATACACATCACACGGACAAAAGACTGAACCAGATATTAATGTATCCATCAGGACAGAAGTCCGGGCTGCGTTAAAAATTACATTTCATACCTTGCTGTTGAAAGTGCTAAGAAGCGTCGTGGTCTTTAATCCAGCCATTTTTGTTATAATTTCATAAAGGTATTGATAGCCCGAACAATATGATTGAGAATTCGTTACATAGCTGCGTTCTGGCAAATATGGCGTTTGACCTGAAGAGTTCAGGCATCAATCATTGGAATTGATTCTGTAGGTGAAGAGAGGGGTCTTTTGTTTGAGGGTCGAGTAACATAACCGATACATCATGACTCGTGTCAGACTAGCGGAAATACTTTGCCCCGAGTGCTTTAGTTAATCTGATACTTGGTAACTTAACTGTTTCCAGCCAGGGACTTGTGCAGTTTCGTCTGTTAAGTCTGCAGAAAAACAGATCCAGGTAGCGGGAGAGCTAGCGAAGTTGGTAGTGAACTGCGGTCGAAATGTTATGAGATCGGCCGGATGCTGGTTTGACGAGCGGGCTCGTCCCTTGTTAAAGTGAGGGACAGGTTGGAAACGTGTTTCTCCTTGCTCTCAGGCCTGCACATGTCATAGCGCTATCACATCTCTATATCTACTGGCATCATGCAGTCTTGGCATACGATAGTTTGTTGTATTGTGCTTGAAAAAACAACAGCAATTCATTGAGGGCCTGGGATGGAGTTATACCTCTCTATAGCACAAAGGCTAGGTTGAATTGTAGAGATCATGTGTTGCCGTTGTAGCATGATCTCTCTCTCTCTCTCTCTCTCTCTCTCTCCCTCTCTCTCTCCCCCTCTCTCTCCCTCTCTCTGTCTGTCTGTCTGTCTGTCTGTCTCTCTCTGTCTCTGTCTCTCTCTCTCTCTCTCTCTCTCTCTCTCTCTCTCTCTCTTTCCAGTTTACTCCAGAAGGAAATTAACACCGACACATCTGGAATAAGACAGGATACAGAAGCTGTCGTATTAGCAAAGCAAAGTTCTAATTGTCCGCTGTCTGAGCTTCCATTCTATACGAGTTGCCGATCCAGGCTGAAGGCCTTGCCACGATATTTAGTCTATAGGTTGCATTTCCTGCGAGTCCATGGCATTCGCAACATTCGACTCAAACCACATCTCCGCTGCTTTATATCCTCAGCTAATTCCTTCTTTGCTTCAACATGCCGTCTTTACAAAATACAAGAAAATGATGCATCTCATGTCAAGCAAGAAAACAAACACACAAACACACAAGCAGTTCTTCCTGTCTGCCACCTTATTGAATTGAAATTCTGACAGGGATTAATATTTAAACAATCGATATTAAATTAAATTTTTAACCCCCCTCAGCCACATTAATTCAAGAAGAATTAAGAAAAAGAAAAAAGCCATACACAGAGCAAATTGTTTTATCCTCAATTCTTATTGAGTATAATGGCGGCCATTAATAAACAGCGTAAGGGGCAGACTATTCAAATAGCAATGCTTCATTCCATTTCCGGCTCACGTCTCCAACAATTCAGTATCAGGCTCGCCCAGGATCGCTTAGCCTCCCCTGTTAGTTGCTACTCAATAAGAGGTCAGGACTAAGAATTAATATCCGCCTTGGAGGGGCCTGGCAATCGAAGGTTGTTTGTGAGCTTTCGTTCGATCATAAATTTAATCATTTGTTTGTTGAAATTCGTCTTTCTTTCTCTGTTTGATTGAAAAGATGGGTGAGTTGCGCCTGGGCTATGGCGCTGCATCCGTTTGCTGTTCCGTTTTAATTGCTGCATTAGTTATTAGCTTGCTGTTATTATCGATTATTGAATGTGATGAAAGTCATGGCGTGGTGGTTTGTGTTTATTGGTTTGTCTCCACCGATTTGTGTCCACTGATTGTGTCCACTGTGTATGTCCAATGGTTTTGTCCACTGATTGTGGTACACGTCCTCAACTTTTAGAAAGACTGGCCAACGATATTACTAGAAGTAGTAACGGTATCGTGTGTCAGATCTCAGTCAGATATGACTGAGCTATCGTATGACACTAGACGGCACTACCTGCTTTCTGTTCGCTCAAGAATGTTGGGCGGCGTTCACCAAACCCAACACACCACATTATGCCAATGGCTTCGGGCAGAGGAGTGCAACTGGGAGGATACAAGCCTTACCCTAGTGCGAGAAAATGCAACCTAAAGACTAAATGTTATGTCAGGGCAGACCAGGTCTTGGTTGGTAACTGGTCTAGGATGAAGCTCGGATAGGCTGACAGTTAGAGCATTGTTTTACTGATCCGGCAGCTTGTCTTGTTCCAGATGTATTGGTGTTATCCCTCCGCTGGAGTAAACTAGGCAGGCCGAGAGAGGGATCGTGCTGCATGGGCAAAATTCAGCCCAGGATTTGTGGAGAAATATAACTCCCTTTTACAAACTATCGCTTGTCAAGATGGCAAGGTGCCAGTTAGTTACTGCATCAGATTCCACAAGTTCTTCGTCTTCATCTTCTTCTTCTTCGTCATCGTCGTTTTCCTCATCTTCTTCTTCTTTCCTCCTCTTCCGTCACCTCCTCCTCCTTCTCCTCCTCTTCCTCCTACATGTTTTCTTCTTCTTCTTCTTCTTCTTCTTCTTCTTCTTCTTCTTCTTCTTCTTCTTCTTCTTCTTCTTCGTCGTCGTCCCCGTCGCCCACGTTATTGTTGCTGTTGTCGTCGATATCATCACCGTGCTATCTGAATACATTTAAAGAAATCAGCAGTCACCTTAAGGCTTTAAGACATCTCCATGGAATCTATCTTCATGTGGAATAGATGTAGGTTCAAGTAAACTCCTTTGTTCTGCACATAGTGGCCCGTCTGGCAGCAAAGGTTTCACCAACCAGGTAATCAACCAACCAACAAATCAACGACACAAAAAACTACTCAATTACTCAACTAATCAACTTACTAGCCAATCAGCCAACCTATTAAGAAACTAACCAACCAAATGACAAAATAATTTCTGAGACAGCCAGCCAATCAACAACTTTTCTAACCACACAATCAATGAATTAATCAAAAACCAACCAACAAATTAGTCAAGCAATAAAGGAATCAAATAACTAATTAACCAATAAACCAACCATCACATCTATCAACAATCAAGTGAATCACCCAACCAACACACCAGCCAGCTGACCAACAAATTAGCCAACCAAACAATCAATAAATCAAACAACAAAGTAACCATTAAATCAAACAAGCAGCCAATGAACAAACCAACAAACGAACCAAAAAATCACCCAACATATTTATAAACCAACAATAAAATCTGCCAATCAACCAACCATGAAATAATTCAACCCACCAACCCACTATCCAGCCAACGAGAAGAAGATGGTGAAACACCGTCAAAACGTTTCAACACACCATTTGTGTTCATGTCCCTTGGACTGGCTACGTCTAAGCTGAATGAGCTGGGATTTATTGCAACGTGCTGCAACGACATGCAATATTTTCTGCTGTTGCAGCTGTGATAAGGAGCCACGGATGGACGGACAGCTGTCACCACACAACTCACATCAAGTTACCACATAACCCATACCATGTCATCACAGAACCTATACTATATCACCACACAATCTATACTACCTATACTCCTAGCATCCCGAGAATACATCATCTCAAGCAAGGGCTACGTACGAGGGGGCTTCGAATTAAATCCTTAAACGTGTGATAGAAATTGCAATAACCATGCTACTGTCTTGTAACTTGTCAATATTGTTGCTAAGAATGTCAAGAGGATTTAGCACGTGACATCATGGTGCAGACGAACATGGTAATGGCAGTTTAAAGATGGCCGCCCGAATTTTGACACGCACCAAAGAGGAGCGGCGTTCTATTACCCGTTTTTTTTTTTTTTTAAATCGGTGAAGGGGTGAAACCTATAGAAAGCATCGGCGAATGAAGATCCAGCAAGTGTATGAGTGGAGTGGGAAGTTTCCAAACTTCTGTGACTTCTGTGACAAGCTGTACACTGCCGGTCAGGCACACCGAGTAGTGACCCCAGAGTCGATGTTTCTAAGCATACACGAATTCGTGTTCTAACTTCCAATGACAAGTACTTATTGCATAAAATGTTCTTCATTCGACAGAATGCAGTTGTTGCTAGTTGACATGAGGTACAAACATTTTAAATGTGTTCGCCCGAAGAAAACAACAGTAATATTGTCGCGACGTTAAAACTACAACCGTGTTATTTCATTCTGTTATTACAATAGAGGCCATTTTGTCGACCGTATTTAAACAGCAGACTTGGTACGTTTAAAAATACAAAGAAATGGAGCCATCGATCCATGTGGGGCAGGACATGGGTTTATTTGTGAGCTGTGTGTCCCATACATGGTTATTATTCTGCCTCATCACACGGGCTGGAACATCACCGCGACCTCGTGTAAGTCTCGAATTCGTGGCGACAGTGTACACGAGGGTAACCAGGCGTTTTCAGCCGACTGCAGGCCAAATCAGACAAAAATGCACACAAGCCATACAATAATGGCCCGTTTCCATTGGCGTGATTTGTGCGTGTTTTGGGCGATAAATGCAGAATGACTGCATTTGTGTCGGACAATGTAATCGACAAAAATCGGGGACGTGCGGGTGTGCGTGTTCGGGTGGTTCAACGGGGTGTGGGGTGCAGTGCCGATTGCATGTCGGCTTAGAATGAATGACGTGAGTGTTTTGTTAGCGGGCGAACTGTAATGGGCTATCCGTTACGGCTATTGTTGCAAGACTCACGCGTGTCTATTTATGCGCTGGAGAGTGTGTCCAACTCCCGGATGAATAAATAGACATGTGTCTATTTGTCTAATCGCTTTACTCTGAACTCCCGGTTTATTTGTAACGGCTTTCGGAATCCACGAGACATTATCGTTTCCAGAGAACCTCGAATTTATTATTTCGATTCTCTTGAATCCTAAAGGGGAACCACTGGAAATTAAAGTAAGATAAAGGCCCTGTGCAGCTGTCTGAGAAGGAGTTATAGCTCCTTGTCAACATCATAAAACTAGCTTTTCAAACATAAAGCTGTGGAAAGCGATCAAGAGATTTATAAGAAAGAAAATAAACGATCTTGGCATAGGGAAATCCCCAAGCCATTTATAGCACTGGCGGCAAAATCTGGACAAAAGCCTTAACAGAGTGTTTTTATATTAAAGGGTTGTTTCAACGGAGAATACAACTTCATCAGTGACGGGTTAAAGGTGAAATGGCCACCCAGAAGCTAAGAATTTGACCGGTCGGCGTCAGAGGCGAGTTTAGTATAAAAGCTAATGTCTTTTCCTCATGTTCGCTTCAGAATTCTCGGCGGCGGGAAACACTCCTACTGACATGATCCTAGGGAACTGCAGATGTGGGCATCATTCTCCTGCCAGTGGTACATGACTTATAGCCGCGCGCTTCCAAGGGGGGAACTTTTATAATGTACAAATATCTCTCTCGACATTAACAATAGGAAACATTGCTGTCAATAGCAGACACCTTGCAGGTTGTTTAGGATTGGCCTTCTGGGTCGCAGACGCCCTGATTCTCAAGCTCGAGGTCCGTGTCAAAGTCTCGAAGTCTGCGACCTGTAAATACCTCGAGCTGTCCCCGTGAAGGATTAGCCCATTCAAAGACTCGTTAATGTCCGTCAGATGTATGGACGAACAAATTCTCATTGAAAGCGTTGGGGGATTTTCCTCTTCTTTAGGAGTGTTGTGGAAACAAACTCATATAACTAAAGACTGACATATATGCTTGACATTTGGTGGAGGGTGTCTTGAGGGGGAAAGTGTTGTGGAGCAGTTCCTTGCGGTATTCATTGGCTTCTATAGAGGGGTGATTGAGCACAGAAAGAGTAGTCACAGCCATCTCATCGCAGATACCGACTTTGTGGTGAGAAGTGCAAGGCCTTCGCATATTCTAGGTTACAATTTATGAGATGGAGATCAGCATGGCCGAATGGGTAAGAGCGCTCGCTTTTAAACTTCCCGTGTCCTTATTCCTAGGTAGCGGTTTCAACGTATACACCAGCTAGCTGGATTAAAATGTTCACTTCTCGTCCGTGACTTTGGGACGTAAATTTCAAGTACCACAGAAATCGGAGTAGGTTGACCTGATGGCGAGGGACACTGGTAATAGGGAAAGCTAATCCAAGTGAAAAAATCAGTCCAGTGCACTAGAAGTAGTAGGATGTGTATGGACTATGCTTGAGTTCAAAGCGAGAGAACGCAAAAACAAAAAGAGTGAATGAGAAGGGATAGTCAGTTTCCTCCCTCTTTGCATCTCTTCCCAAATAATTCCTAGAAAATTTGACCACAAAATTCCTGGAAAATTTGGCCAAATAATTCATAGATAATGTGACCATATAATTCCTATAAATATTGATCATATAATTCCTAGAAATTTGGCCACATAATTCCTAGAAATGTGACCAAATAATTCCTAGAAAATTTGATCACATAATTCTTAAAATTTGGACCAAATAATTCCTAGAAAATTTGACCAAATAATTCCTATAACATTTGACCAAATAATCCCTAGAAAATTTGACCAACAAATTCCTAGAAAATTTGACCAGATAATTCCTAGAAATTTGACCACATAATTCCTAGAAATGTGACCAAATAATTGCTAGATAATTTATAAAATGTGACCAAATGTTAAGAGGTTTGGTCAAATCAACAGCTGTTAGTCAGTTATGTTTGTGTGACTAAACGTTGCAGGTTACAGGAGGGCTAATGTTCATACTACTCTGACCTCTTTAACCTTCCCAGCAAGTCTCCGTGGCTAGGGTGGCTAAGTGATTGTTCCACCTGTCTCGCGGTCCTAACGTTGTGGGTTTAATTCCGGGCTAAGTCGTTCGGTTCACGAGTGCGCATAATGATCATGCCACTGAGTGGAGAAATTAAATGTCGGCGAGGAAGACAACTGATCGCCTCATATCGGGAAACTATCAAATTGATACCCCATTAACGGCTGAAACTTTGCTGCAGTAATTATTTAAAAGATTTGATGAAGATTGAGTATTCACCGGGATAAGTGGACAAGTCCGGTGACCTAGTATCCACAAGCATAAGAGGACAACTCTGCACATGAGCAGAGCAGGGCATTCATTTGTCCTGATGGTCGGAACTGTCATAGGCAGAATCAAAAGACACCCTATGTGGATGTGGAAGACAAATTAAAGCTACCACATTATTTTCCCAAGAATTCATGAGTTTTCACAAATCAGAGTCAGTGAAAGACGTTAATGGTTGTCTTAAGAAGGACAGTCACGTCCATTAGGCACAGTCATGAGCCACATGTGGCACCACATCGTCATCTAGCTATTGATGGCATGACTAAAATAGTTGATCCAGGAAAGCAAAGATCGATGTATGTGCAGCGGCATGAATGCCTACGCAAGCTGGCAGGAGCGCATGATGATGCTGATGATGATGATGATGATGATGATGATGATGATGATGATGATGATGATGATGATGATGATTTTACAAAATAAGTTTCTTTATGATAATTCCACCTCCACTGTGTCATCCTTCATTGTTATTATTTTCTTGTTATGTCACGCTCTGAAAGTCCAATTAGCACAATCTGTTATTAGGACATAGATAACTGTCCCGTAGTGGACTCTTGGTGGTATAGTGGTTTGGGCGTTAAATGCAACAGGCACTGGTCTTGGTTCAACCTCCAACATTGGTGGGGTTGAAAACAATGTTTACCAGTAGTGGTGTGCCACAAGCAATAGATTGCACGATTTATTGCCTTGCATATTTCCCGGCATCTCGCCAGGTACATATTGCAGAAATCACACAAAATATTTCCCGGCATCTGGTCAGGTACATACTGCAGAAATCACACAACATATTTCCCGGCATCTCGTCAGGTACATATTGCAGAAATCACACAACATATTTCCTGGCATCTCGTCAGGTACATATTGCAGAAATCACACAACATATTTCCCATCATCTGGTCAGGTACATACTGCAGAAATCACACAACATATTTCCCAGCATCTGGTCAGGTACATACTGCAGAAATCACACAACATATTTTCCAGCATCTGGTCAGGTACATACTGCAGAAATCACACAACATATTTCCCAGCATCTGGTCAGGTACATACTGCAGAAATCACACAACATATTTCCCAGCATCTGGTCAGGTACATACTGCAGAAATCACACAACATATTTCCCAGCATCTGGTCAGGTACATACTGCAGAAATCACACAACATATTTCCCAGCATCTGGTCAGGTACATACTGCAGAAATCACACAACATATTTCCCAGCATCTGGTCAGGTACATACTGCAGAAATCACACAACATATTTCCCAGCATCTGGTCAGGTACATACTGCAGAAATCACACAACATATTTCCCAGCATCTGGTCAGGTACACACTGCAGAAATCACACAACATATTTCCCAGCATCTGGTCAGGTACATACTGCAGAAATCACAACATATTTCCCAGCATCTGGTCAGGTACATACTGCAGACATCACACAACATATTTCCCAGCATCTGGTCAGGTACATACTGCAGAAATCACACAACATATTTATTTATTTATGTATTTTGCGATCGCTGGCTTTGGACTCAAGCATACTCCATACACGTGCTACTATTTCTGGACTGATGTTTGCGTGTGGATTAGCTTTCCCTTTTATCAATGTCCCTCGTAATCAAGCAAACCCACTTCAGAGGTACATGTAATGTACGTCTCCAAGTCAAGGGCGATCAGTCAACATTTTAGTCCAACTGACTGTAAGTTTGAACCCGCTACCTTGGCATCAGCACACTGGAAGTTTAACCACAAGCGCATTTCCATTCTTCTTGCACCTAATAAATAATGTATATTTTTCCTCCTCAAGCAGTTACTACATTTTCATTCTTTCATAGCAAATAATACTACTCTAATCCGTTTTGTGAGTTTATTAAGCAAAGAAGAAATATCTAACAGATGCCACGATCAAAGTTTCGCAGAGCTGCCACATAAGGTCGCCGCTGTGTGAGTGAGTGCACGATGCTCCTAGCATCAAACAACCAGAGACAATTAATTTGTTTGAAAGTAGAACTCGCGAGGGTCCTATTTTCAAGCCCGGTTAAGACTGTTTATTTGGGGATGTAGAGGATTCCCTGGGTTTTCCCGTAGGAATGGGGAGGAAAATCGCCGGGGTGGCGAAACAGTAAGATCGTTGGGAAAACAGATCTTAGCAAAGATGCAAGAAAAACAACTCTGAGGGTGGGTGACCACTCTGATTTACTGGACATGATGAGTTATGGTTCCTGGGTGTGTGTGTGTGTGTGTTTTTTTTTTTAACAATAGCTCTACATTTTGCAATGTGAATATATTACCTTTAGAACTGGGACTCTGCGCTGGCTGTTCAAGATGAGGACAGAAAATGTATGGGGATGTAAAAAGTGCTGTGATGTCGGTTCTTGACTCAACTCAACTCAATTCAATGTAAATATGTTTGTATATAAACAACGGTATTGTGTCACATATTTGCACAATACAAATAAATAGTTAACTACGTGAATATAATACAAACACATGAATAATAAGTGCTCACGTTCGCACAACATTTTTTGGCCGATACCAAAGCGAGATGCTGAAACAATAAATAACACTTGAATTGAATATGAGATCTCGGCCATCGGGAGGCTGGTGAGTGTATTTTCTACTGTATCCACGGCTTGACAGACAGACAGACTCTCTCTCTCTCTCTCTCTCTCTCTCTCTCTCTCTCTCTCTCTCTCTGTCTCTCTCTCTCTCTCTCTCTCTCTCTCTCTCTCTCTCTCTCTCAAGAATGATAATTCTTTATCTTTTTTTGTGTTGAATCCTCACGAGCTATTGACCCACGAGGAATTGATCACCCCCCCCCCCCCTCATCACCCAACACGAAAATAGTTAAGTTAGTTGCATATTATTTGCAGGACGTCGCAGTCAACCCCAACAGTTTTCTGCTGTTTGTGATCTCTTGGCACGTTTACGTTCAGTAGTTTGCCATTGCTTTCTGAACGACTGGCACCCATACCATTTCGTAAAAGATCAACGAGAGACGGTCTGCTGCCAAATCGTCTGCAGTTGTTTTTCGAACGCAGGTATGCGGGATTACGAACGGCATCCGTAACACCTTCGCCACGGAGCGTGAAAACTTAAATAGGAAAGAGAAAAATAGCATATCCGTGTCACATGTACCGACTGCATGCCGCAAACGTGGCCATCTTACTGTACACAACACAATTGCTGACACCAGGCCGTCTTGGCAGCCGATAGTTCATGGAGCTTCACAAATAGCACAAAGCCTGAGCTGAATTGTAAAGACCGTGTGTTGCCCATGAAGTATGATCCCCCTCTCGGCCTGCCTAGTTTACTCCAGAGGAAAGGTAACACCAGTACATCTGTACAAACTTTTCTGGCAGAACCAACTTAAACGACGAAGACGTCACTGAAAGTTCCCGTTCGAACCTATTGTCCTTGTTGTCAAAAAAGAAACGATTGTCCATGACGTCAAACAAGAAGAGTGGTCATACATCACAACCGCTTACAGATCCGTGCGCCGCTGGCAAACACTCCATGGTACGTGATAAATAATATACTTCAGTCACACCCCTGCTGTCAGTGTCAATCATGAGCTAAGCATACAGCACAAAAGATCGCCACTTGTGCGCCCGTGCATCGTCAGTGCATACTCCACGGCGCAGGATAAATAATATATTTTTGTCTCATCCTTGCTGTCAGTGTCAATGATGACCCGTGGGTGAAGCACAAAAGAGGGCGCTTGACTTGCTAGGACAATAAGACGAAAGGCTATTGTCATTAAAATTGTTCCTTTCAAACAGGCATTTGTTGTGAGGTGATGTCGTAGGAATGTCTTAATTTATAGTATAGAAATGCCGAAGGAATTTGTTAATGTATTGTTTTTAAATGTCGTAGGAATGTGTTAATTTAATAATGTTAAATATCTTTGAATATGTTAATGTATTGTTTTTAATGTCGTAGGAATGTGTTAATGTATTATTTTTAAACCTCGTAGGAATGTGTTAATTTATTGTTTTTAAATATTGTTGGAAGGTGCTAATGTATTGTTTTTAAATGTCGTAGGAATGTGTTAATTTACTGTTTTTAAATGTCGTAGGCGTGTGTTAATTTATTGTTTTTAAATATCGTTGGAATGTGTTAATTTAATATTTTTGAATGTCCTAGGAATATGTTTAGAAATATCTTAGGAGTGTGGTAACTATTGTTTTTGAACCCCGAGGAATGTGATAATTTATTGTATAGAAATGTCGTAGGAATGTGTTCATTTATTGTACAGAAATGTGTTAATTTATTGTATAGAAATATGGGAATGTGTTAATTTATTGTATAGAAATGTCGTAGGAATGGTTCATTTATTGAACCGTAAAATCGTAGGAATGTGTTAATGTACTGCATTCGACCTGAGGCTAACTGAAAGAGTTATATGTGAAGACCGCGTTTCGACGCTGTGGTGTGTCTGTGGTATATGGTGCTAGCCGCATATTTGTATACCGCTCGGCAATCTTTGGAGGAAATTATCAAAATGACGACAGACGCCTTTACTACCCAAAGCATTTTGTAGTGTCCATGTTAGACTGTAGCGTAATAGCAGAACACTTGCTTGGCTGGGACAGGTCACCCATTTTTCACCTTATATCGGGAAATACACTGGCATCTTGACAGACGATACTTTTTTACACTGTGCTTCAAAAAAGCCATAATAACTACAACCCATGGCGGGGACCAGGGATGGAGTTATACCTCTTTATAGACAAAGCCTGGGCTGAATACTAGAGACCATGTGTTGCTCATGCAGCATGATTCCCAGGCTTGTCCATGGGACACATTTTTCAGTTCCATTCCCATCCCATCCCACGGTCATTTTGCCTGTCCCATCCCATGGGACTCCCATTGGATTCCCATGATAATACTAATATCGAATACAGTTCAAATAAAATTATGAAATTTATGAAAGTTTAGGGTTAGTGTCTACTAAATAGGACTTCATGTACAAAGAGACATGTAAAACAACAGAATTTATAAATTTTAATATTCAAGAGTATTTTATTTTAAAAAATTTAATCTAAATATGACAATTCAGTGTCATTCTGACACTCTCATTCTGTTTCAGCACATTATCTATTTCCTGCTGATCGACTGTTTCTAATAATTCAGTTAATCCAGGTAATCCCTGAAACATTTCTACAATTTTCATCTTACATGCAAATCTGATATACGCAAAGTTTATAACGAGAACTGGTAACATCCGTTTTCGTAACTTGCTCAACAACAATCCAGCTGTACTAAATAAGTGCTCTACTGCCGATGAGGACTCTGGTATGGCCAAGACAATTTTCGCACTTGCTGTTAGCAGTTGAAACCTATGTTCATTTTTCCAATAATTTAATGGTTGTGAAGTTGGTTGCCGTAATTTTTGAAACATGGTGACTTCATCCTCAAAGGCATTTGTTTCTGGGGTCAATAAACGTAAGTGTTTTTCTTGGTGGAGGATCAAATTATAAGTCAAAATCACTTTTCGGCTTTTGTTCTACAACTCCTGCTACTTCACATACAGCAGATGATTCAGAAGAAAGATTTAAATCTTTGATGAATGAAATAACAGTTGGAACAACAGACTTAGAAAAAGCGATCCAATCATTGGCCCATTTATTGGTGTCCACATTCCCTTTCTTCTTAGTAATAACTGACTTAACCATGTCTTCTATTTTGGCTTTGATGTCAACTCCAGTAAGGAATGCTGCAGTAACTGCCAAAGAACTGCCGCAATATGGCCAAAGATTTTCTCCAATAATTTTCTGAAAGTTCTGACAATATTTCTTCACCATGCTGCTGGAAGTTTCTTTGTCAATGTTAACAATAACTTTGTACAACTGATAGTCTATGAGGAAGTATAACAGCAAAATTAAATGAGATGTAGTACCATCAATTTCTAGTTTGTCCCAAAAAAAAAAGTTTTGAATTTCTCATGTATGTACAGCATTCCTTTAATCTGAACAATATTCGGAATGTGGTTTAAGAATTCTTCATCATCTTCATTAAAGTAATGCGAGTAATTTTTTTTTTTTTAATGATCGCATCCGGTGTAACACCACGAGATAAAGAATTGATACAAGTATATAAAGAAAAAGGAAGGATAAAAGGTTTTTAAAAGTTTTTTTTTTTTAAAGTTGCTATGACATGGCTACTGTCCCATGTGTCCCATGGGAAATACAAAAGTTTGCTGTCCAGTCCCATCCCATCCCATGGGATTCATATTCCCATGGACAAGCCTGATGATTCCTCTCTCGGCCTGGCTAGTTTACGTCAGAGGAAAAGTAACACCAATACGCATGAAACAACCCCAGCTGCAAACTCTGCGAATCGGCAAAGCAATGCTCAACCTAAGACTTAATGTCATGGTAGGGCAGACCAGGCCCTATGCCTTTGTCGGCAAATGGTCTAGAGTAGGGCCATAACAGATTACATTAACACATGCATAAGTTTCGTCCGTCACAACGCACATGTGAACCAAGTGATCAAATTGTAGTGATAACATCTCCGCAGTGGAGCAAGTACGACGGGAAACTTCTGATCATCAGAAGCAGACCCCACATCCCAGAATGTTTTTGCCCTTTAACTTCTTTAGACTCTCTGGGGGGTGCGGGGCCCACCCAGGTCATGACTCCGGATGTTTCCTCGGGGAAAACATTGTGCATCAAGTGCTTCATGCCCTCACACATATTCTAGCACCTTCGGCAGTGATAAGCCAGCTTCTTCCCCCGGCCGTTCGCTCTGTCGTCTCCTCCACGTCGGCGGGTCGCTATGCATGAGTACACGTCATCGCCGCCATGTTGCCTTGTTAGAACCCCGTTCATGGCTCACGGAGCCACACTGCTGCTCGCCAGCTAGAAAGCCACCTCTTCCGATGGGTTACTTGGTCACGGAGCCACACTGCTGCTCGCCAGCTAGAAAGCCACCTCTTCCGATGGGTTACTTGGTTGTGGGTTTGGGCTCCCCAACCGTCACGCCGTCTCTACTGCGGAGTGCGGCCCTCGCAGACATCTCGCTGAACAAATACAGCTTTATTGTCCAACCTAGAGACACTGAGAACAGATATAATTGCTCACAGAATCAATATGAAACTTCAGGAGTATAGAACTACAGAGGAAACAATTAATAAATAGCGCCAAATTTTACATTATTAGCTTATCTGATAGTAAAGGTGCTCCCACAGCAGGCATTGCTATAGGGGTTCACAGTCTTATACTACTGGTGTTCGCAGTCTTAGAACTTCAGATATTATAAATTACTACAAATGAGGTGAGGTGATCAGTTCCAACCACATCTCTATAGCCTCCAAGTTCTTGTGAAATTGTTCATTTACATTCCAGGATTCACTGCCATACAACAACACAGACTCTATATAGCATTTCAGCTCTCTCTTTCTTACATTGTATTGCATAAGATACTGTTCATGTTCTAAAATGCAGCTTTTGCTTGCCATATTCTGTTCTTTATCTCTGTCGTGCATCTTCCCTCTGATCGTATAATTACCCCGCCCATTTTTGTGCATTTCCTATTTACAGGGCCGCTCTCCCTGGCGTAGGAGTTAACATCTTACTCCGTAATCCCGTATGTTCTCATGAGTAACGTAACCTGCGCGAGAATCTATAGTGGTTCTCGCCGCATTGATAACTTACGGGGTATGTGAGCCGGTAGCTCAGAAAGCAATGGCAAACTACTGAGCGTAATCTTGCTTAGTACATCAACAGCAGCTGAAAATGCTGATGTTGACTGCAACGTCCTGGAAAGGACATCGCTGTAAACACCAGTATTTTACTGTAGTTGTTGATATCTTGGCAAGGTTACTTTCAGTAGTTTGTCATTGCTTTCTGAACGACAGGCTCCCATACCAACATGTTAAGACCCAACGCGGCGCAGCCTGCTGCCAAATCGGTCGCAGCTGTGTTTCGAACGCAGGTAAGCGGGCTCACGAATCGCGTCCGCAACGCCTTAGCCACGGAGTTCGGCATAATTACCCCTAGGCATTTAAACTTGTATGCTTGGTTAAGCATTTTCCCTTAGGTGAATCTATTCCCACCTCTCAAACTAACTGCATGAAGTAGCGTTTCGCATCACCAACCACCAACATCCCTTCTTTTCATCATCGAAAATCTCACCTCCCTTCTCTATAAACCCACATCTTCCGCAGTCGTTTCCGGAAATGCCTAAAACCAGCCATCTCTACAGAATAGCCAGGCCGGGAACAACAGGAAACTGGCGCGCTTCCCACGAATCGTCAGGACGTCTCCGAGAGTGACCGGCGCTGGAGACATCTTCTCCTTGCCCTACTGCTCTTGTTTAGCCTGTCTGTTTTTGTTTCTGTCCCTTGTCGCAGGCTTCTCTTCCAGGACTAAGTGATGTTCGTCTAATTCCAACCATTTTCCAATTACATTTGAAATCGGAGACCGACATACTCATTACGGCGGGACCCGGACTGCCATTTTCGGGCCATTGCCATGACGCTAGGGGAGTTAGTGAACTCCAGGGCTGTGTACTTGAGATCACTACTGCTAGTGTGTGAGATGGTCGAATCACTCCACAATAAGAAGCCATAATAACAGATTGAGGGGCGTCTGCATGGTCGGATGGATAAGAGAGCTCGTTCTTCCCAGTAGGTGTGCTGATGTCGATGTAGTGGATTCAAGTCCTACATCAGGCAGTGGGGTTAAAATGTTGATTTCTCGTCCTTGACTTAGGGACGTAAATTACAAGTACCTCAGAAGTCGAGTAGATTCGCCTGATGTTGAGGGACACTGGTAATAAGGAAATCTAATAGCCCTACCCTAAAATCAGTCCAGTGCGCTAGAAGTAATAGCACGTGTATGAACTACGCTTGAGTTCAAAGTGAGAAAGAGCAAAAATTAGAAGGAAAAGAAAAGCCATGATAACCGAATAAGAGGAATGGATAGATGAAATAAAAACGAGGGCGAAAAGAAAATGAAGAAAGTGTGCTACTTATTTCAGGCAGCAATCTGGGGTTATGAAAATAAGTGGCATATGTTTTTTTCCATGTTTTTATTTTCATTTTCTTGCCATTGTTCGCATTTATTGTTCATCTATCCATTCTTCTCATGTGGTTAATACGCCTTAATGTAGAAACTGTAGTGTTTTCCCCGTGCTTATATGTTGTGTTTTGTGTACGTGTTTGCTGATGAAGGCTAGTCGCCGCAACGTCCTGTGTTTTCCGTAATTGTGTTATATACATCTGCATTACTTCGTACTATGTTATACTGTTTACTTTTCTACAAAATACAACAATAAGAAAGAAACAATCAGCTTTCTTCGGTCATGTGATGAGACGAGAGGCATTAGAGAACATCGTGACAACTGGAAAGATCGAGGGTAAGATAAGCAGAGGCAGATCAAGAGAAATGATGCTGGATGGATTGAGACGGTGCCATGAACGCCTTCGCCGGCTGACAGGTCGCTTGATGATGATGATAACTTTTCTACAACCTGCGCTGTGGCGAGGGGTTACGGACGCAATTTCGAATCCCCACATATCACGTTCGAACACAACATCGTGCGATTTGGCAGCAGACCGTTTTGCAGCGGTTTCCATACAGATGTATGAGTGCTTGTCGTTCAGAAAGCATGGCAAAATACTGAACGTAAACTTGCCAGGAAATCATAACAGCGAAAATATTATGGAAATGACTGCGACGTCCAGTAAAGAATATGCAATTAACTTTCGTGACATCCTAGAGAACATGATAAAGGCCCCATCTAGAGTCCACCATCTTCCAATAGTAAACGTAAAGAAACATGGTGTCAACTAACTTCCTTCCGCCACAAGCTGCCTGGAAATGTCACCAACCTGAGGATAACTACCACGTTTATTAGAGACGTTAGCGTGAACGTCTGAGGACGAATGGGAAAGAAAAAGAAGAAGACTTTCAATACAACTGATTTCTTAGCAATGAAAAACGTCAAACCGCGTTATTGTTTCGACTGTCGTCAAAATGTCAAGTGAAATTCTTATGTTCAACCATCTTCAAACAGATAAAATAAGATTTTTTGTTTCGTGTTTTCTCAAAAAGTAGAACGAAATTATTGTTTTCGAACGTCTTCAGGGTGTAAAGCGGTAATATATTTTTCAAATGTTCTTAAAACTTAAGGAGGCAGTGTTGTTTTCGATCTTTCGCGAAACATAAAGCAACATTGTTGGTTTTCCACCGTTCTTGAAACAGAAAACTATATTGTTGTTTTCCACCGACCTCACAACGTAAATAAACCTGTCTGGAATTGTAAATCGACATTGTTATTTTCAGCCGTCTACAAACCGTAAGGCGACATTATCGTTTTCAATTGTTCTTAAATCGTAAACCGACATTGTTTTTTTCGGTCATCTTAACACAAAAGTCGACATTACAGTTTTCGACTTTTCTCAAAACGCCAAGCAGCGTTGTTTTCGAACGTCCCCAATATATAACGAGACAATGTTGTTTTTAAACTGTACTCAGTAGGTAAAATAGTCATAAATAAACACATATGCATTGTCTGGCGCTTATAGAATTAAAATAAAGAAGCAGAGACTAGAGAACGCACCAGACAACATACATATTGAAAGATATAGTTACCGACCGGAACCCGAACCTGTCACCTCCAAATGACGATAGCGCCGCGCTGCAGAAACAAGTTTACTTCGACGCATGCCCAACTAGACAACCCGTAGGGTTCCCCAATTGATATTTCTGTGTCAATACGTAGAACGACATAGATGTAGATTGTCCTCAAAAACATCATTGCTGCTTTCTACAGTAATCAAAAAACATAAAACAATATTGTTAGTTTCGACCATGCTAAAAAAAAAATAATTCCATTGTTATTTATACCGTCAACGCATATAAAAACAAAACAAATCAAAGAATTGCTGTCAAACATCAGCGCAAACCCGTTGCCCAAAAAGGACACAACAAAAGCAGTAGCACAATGTTGACCTACGCCAAAAAGGGAAACAGCCACGGGGAATTACTCTGACGTCCAGAAAAACAACAGTGGCAGACCCTGGAACTTCCGGATCCCGGACTATACGCGCGCATTTCACGTGCGCGCATGGCTGCACGCGATGGTCGCGCTGCCCGGTCCCCTAGGTCCGCGGATAGACCAGTAATCAGGGAAGATTGTGTGTGTTGTTTTCATGCTTGTTTACCCGGCCAGGGGTGATGTCACAAGAAACAGAAGTACCCTTTAGTTTCACCCAGTCCTACACGACAGCCTTCTTCTTTCTCCTCTTCAATAAGGGTTGCGGCTCCTGTTTGATAACTAGTGCCCGAATGATGAAAAGGTCTCTGTCCGATCGCGTGGTCAGGACCAAGCGAAGGGCAGAATTTAATGGAGGGGGAAATGAATCGATTGATAGCCAATGAACACAGAGTTCGATGTACGTAATAGTTGGTGGCTTGGATTTATGCTGGTCGTGTGATCAGGAATTGCACGTTTTGTGCATCTACGCTTTAGCGGATGTTTCCGATTGTGCAAGGAGAAAGTGATTGAGGAGTTGATTTTACGTTCAACGGTCAATAGACGTTGCACGAAGCTCTGATGAGAGAGTTTCGGTATGTAAGTTTCGTTGATGAGAGTCAAGTCTGTATGCTTGCTTGCTTGCTTGTGTTCGTTGGCTTGAGCTCCAACACGAAGTCCTGTATGTCGGATGACGGCATCCTGTTGTCCAACATCAGTGTGATGTCATACAGGACCTGAGGTTTGCGTGAGTATCCGTTGTCCCATGTCTGGCTTATTGGTGTGCAGACTGGTGGTTCCTCGCCGTACAGGCAGACACTCTCCGACTTCGGAGGAATCGACGATCCTACTGGCTTTAGCCAGGACCCCGAAGGGACCTGTTGCCCAGGACGCTCGACGAGGACGCGTCAATAGGTCTTGGCCAGTATATAACCAGACCCTGGTGCCTTGGAAACACCTCTGTGTCCCAAGTCTGTATGTTAATTGCAATATTTTAATTATAACACATATAGTTATAGATTGGAACTTATCATGATCCTCAAGCGTCTTGTCAGCTGGCGTGGGCGATCATGCTTCTCCTCAAATTCAGCTCATAAATATACACACATGTATTGTTTAGCGCTCATAGAAGTAGAAGAAATAATTATGGATTAGAGGACGCACTAGACAACATACATTTTGAAAGTTATAGTTACCGACCGGGATTCGAACCTGCCACCTCTAAATGACGACATCGGCTCGGTGTAGGAACAAGTGTACTTCGACGCATGACCAACTCGACAAAATTATTTAAATACAAAATGTTAAATCAATGTGAAATAAAAAATACAACGTGTTAACAATATTTTTTCCCCCTCAAATTCTCGTTTTCTCGTCATTGTTTTCATTTTTGTTTTGTTTTTTTAAATTCTTCTTATCTCAGTCTTATGCCTTAATGTGGAGGATCTTTAGGGTCTTCTCCGTGATTATACGCTGTGTTTTGTGAATGTATTTGTGTGCTGATGAAGGCTAGCCGTCGCAACGTCATGTATGTTTTGTAATTATGTTCTGTAAAGCTGAATTACTTTGTGTTATGTTATATTATGATCTGTCTAGCTTAGCTCTCCATCAAGACAGTGCCAAACCCGCCGGCCCGCCGTCAAACCGCCTGTTACTAATTACACTTTCAAACAATCAACACGTTACAGATCTGTTTCTTTTGCCCTCTAGGCTTCTTTCCTTGTTATATATTGGGGTATCATCCCTGCACTCCGGACAAGTCTATAGGTGCTCAGAACCTCTCTCCCAACATATGCTTCACCTTTCGGCAGATAAAAAGTGCCTGTTCTGTGTTGGTTGACGCGACCCCTCGTTCTCCCGATTTGGCTCTCGTGTCTGGCCGTGCTAATTCTTACTCCAGAGTTACGCATTCTGGACAAGGATGTACATTCGCTGACATCAAGTCCTCGCTTCTCGACATTTCTCTAAGAGCGTTAATAACATCCGCACGATCCACAGGCTGGCAATCTGCAGGGGATGCAGAGCCAGCAAGTTTATCAGCTCGTTCATTTCCCTCAACTCCCGCGTGTTCCGGAACGAAGATGAAGTTGACTGTACGGACAACAGATCTCCGTAGCGATTCAATCCACATTCTACGTAGAGAACCCGCCAGGACTTTTCGGATCACGCTCATTGAATCACTTAGTACACACGTTGGTATAGATCTGCTGTTCCGACCATATGAAAGCCCGTGTTACTGCCATATCCTCCATCTCATGCTGCTCGTGGTCATATGAATGCCCTCTCTTTCAAAAGTCACGTGAACATCTTAAACCCGTGACTGATTAATATTCATAGTACCAAGTTGTCTTTCCAGTTACTACTGTTCATTATTTTCTCGTTTGTTCTGTGTGGTCTTGTGAATTTGTCTTATCATCGTCGTTCCCTTCCGATAACTCTTTTCAGATCTTTGTCGGAACATGGCAATAGACCCTCAACCGACTCACTCCAAGCCTCCCTATCTTTAGCTATCCCTTTACTAGGAATGGAGACAGAGTTGATGACAGAAATAAAAAGGAGGTAAGTGAAATATTTTAGCCACATTAAAAGACATGATACTCTTATAAAAACCACACTGGAAGGTAAGGTTGAGGGCAAGCGAGCAAGAGGTAGACAACGATACAAGTGGGAAGATAACATTAAGAGATGGACGAACATCGGCCTGACAGCAAGGCGAGATACAGACAGTGTTGGAGATCCATCGCAGCCAACCTTCATTGTGGAGACGGCACCTGATTGATTGATTGATTGATTGATTGATTGTAGCTCTGCCTAATCCTTCCTAGTTTCTTCATTTCTGTTTCTTCTTCTCTTTTCCGTGAGTTTGTAATGTCTTCATCTATTTCTTCTGCCCTGTCGGTTCCAGACTAATGCCTGTCTAGTGTTCCTATTCTTGGCTGCTCTCAATGTAAGGCCCGTACCTTCGTGCTTAGCCTCGTCCGGCCCAGCTGTAAACATTTTCAGCATCAGTTAATCATTAATCAGGTGTCGCCTCCACAGTAAATTTTGGTTGCAGTAGATCTCCCACATTGTCTATCTCTGGCGTTGAATGTACATTCCGCCATATTGCTGTTTGTCCATCTCTTAATGTTATCTTCCCACCTGTATCGTTGCCTGTCTGTTGCTCGCTTACCATCAACCTTACTTTCCAGAATGATTTTTATGAGTATTATGAGTATTTCACCTGCCTCTTTTTTCTTTTTGTTTTTGTTTTTGTTTGTTTTTTTGTTTTTTGTTTTTGATATCTTTCATTAAATTCTTAAGCGTAACCACATATCAACTACACAAGCGCGCGCGCCCGCCCACTGCCACACCGCATGTCGCCTATTCTACCCTCGTTCAATCCTCGTTCAATCCACACATTAAAGATACGCCTTGTTTATGGCTACCTCTATCCGCTAGGGAAATCACTGGACTAAAGTATAGAAATTTCAACGTACAACTCGTGAACACGAACCTACAATAAACACTTCATCTAACGAGACATTGGTCGAGGGCTTTCACCAAGTGTTTCACGCACTACAATCACTTGGATGACAA
Source organism: Cepaea hortensis (assembly GCA_963921405.1). NCBI lineage: Eukaryota > Metazoa > Mollusca > Gastropoda > Stylommatophora > Helicidae > Cepaea > Cepaea hortensis. The sequence continues at coordinate 91,479,049 of OY992876.1, read as the reverse complement.
ATATTCATCATTTCCATTCACGTTTCTAAAGACGATTGACCGCTTCTCCAATTGGACAACCATTTCCTTGGTGTTGGAATTCTCTGGGGAATTCTAAAAATGTGCACTAAAACAGCGCTTCGATACATGTCTATGTTTTCCAGCGACCAGAAAATATTAAACATGGAAATTAGTGGCTTCTTCAGCTTTCTCGTGGGGAACATATAATGGCCCTGCATGTCCCAAAGGAGAATAAGACCGTAGTTGAGACTGCTGGTGAGCTATTGTTGTAGGGAACTAGTGCACGCAATGATCATAGTTTGACATGAGAATGAACATTGATTTCGCATGTCTAAATTAGAAATTCAAGTTTCATTCAATACAAAAGTTACAAGTAAACAAAAGATGTCCAGGATGTTGATTCGTATTTTGATTGTTTCTGTTTCCAAACAGGAGTTGCGCAAGTCTGTGTTTTTCTCTCTGTAAGACTGCCTGCCTCTCCGTTCATTCGTCCGTCTGTCCGCCCGCTCGCGCGTCCGCCTGTCTGTCTGTCTGTCTGTCTGTCTGTCTGTCTGTCTGTCTGTCTGTCTGTCTGTCTGTCTGCCTGTCTGTCTGTCTGACTGTCTGTCTGCCTGTCTGCCTGCCTGCCTGTCTGCCTGCCTGCCTGCCTGCCTGCCTGCCTGTTTGTCTGTCTGTCTGTCTGTCTGTCTGTCTGAAGGATGAATGTGAGGATGGGGGAATGTGTGTTTGGCTGGGTGGTTTGGGAGTGTTTTAGAGGGAGGTTAGATAAGAGATGCATATGTTGATGGGTTGGTGGGTGATGTGTGGGTGTGAGTGGTTGATGGATGAGTTCATGACTGGGTGGATGTGTATGAAAAATGAGTGTATGGGTGGGGGGTGTGTGTGTGTGGGTGAGAAGATGTGTGTGAGCGGCGGATGTGTGTGGGTGGGGTATATGTGTGTGGTGTGTGTGGGTGAGAGATGTGTGTGTGTTTGGATGAGGAATGTGTTGGTGGGTGGGGATGTGTGTATGGGTGGGGTGATGTGTGTGTGTGAGTGTATGGGTGGTGAGATGTGTAGTTAAGGGATGTGTGATTGTGGATTGGAGATCCGGGGGGGGGGGGTGCTTGGCGAGTAGGTGGGTGGAGGATGTGTGGGAGGGTGAGTGTGTGTAGGTTGAGGGGTAAGTGGAGGATGTGTGTGTGGGGGTGGGGGATGTGTGGGTGGGGGTTGTGTGGGTGAGGATGTGTGTAAGTGGGGGATGTTTAGGTGGGTGCGGGTTTTGTGTATGGGTAGGTGCGGGATATGTGAGTTTGCGAGAATATGTGTGTGTGTGTGTTGGATATGTGGTTGGGAGATGTGTGTTTGGCTTAGTGGATGGTGTGTGTGTGTGGGTGGCGGAGGCTATGTGGGTGGGTGAGTGTTGGTAGGTTATGGGATGGGTGGAGGCTGTGTGCGTGTGGGTGGGGAGATGTTTGAATGTGGGGTATGTGTGGGTGGGTGATGGATGGGTGGGTGCATGCATGTGTGCCTGGGCTTGTATGTAGGTGGGTGGGAGATGTGTGGAGGGATGTGTGGTGGGTGGGAGATGAGTGTGTGTATGGGTGGGGAGATAGTGTATGTGGGGGTGGGGTGTGAGATGTGTGTGTTGGGGGGATGGGTGGATGATGGGGGAATGTATGTGCCTGTGGGTATGTGTGTGGTTGGGTGGTGGATGTGTGTGCGGCGGACACGCGGATGGATAGGGGATGGGTGGGTGGGTGGGTGGGAAATTTGTCTCATAACATGGTAACATGCATTGTGTATGTTTACAACATTCATTTGACAATGTTTTTGTTTTTTTCCGATATGAATGCATGATGAACGAAAGAAGAGTGATTGGAAGGGCCGAATGAAAGACGGGCCTGCGTGCCCAATTTGTTACCCTTTGAAAATAAAGTTCGTTCGTTCGTTCGGTCTGTCTGTCTGTCTGTCTGTCTGTCTGTCTGTCTGTCTGTCTGTCTGTTCGTCTGTTTTTCTGTCTGTCTGTCTGTCTGTCTGTCTGTCTGTATATTTATTTGTGGGTCTGCCTCTCTGTCCGCCTGTCTGCCTGTCTGTCCACATGTCTGTCCGCCTGTCTGTTTGTCGTTCATATATAATCAGTGCCTGTCCAAAAAACTACTTTCCATCTGCCTTTAAAATTGCTAAAGTTTATCCTCTACTTAAAAATGGCTTAACTGATAATAGCGTCTTGGGTAAATTATAGACCTATTTCCTTGCTATCGTCGCTATCAAAGCCATTAGAAAAACACATACATAAAATAACATTACACAATTTAATTAACAACGATCTAATAATTGACAGTCAATCTGGGTTTCGGCTATTCTTGCCATAGTGCCCTAACAAAAATGACCGATAACTGGCATCTTTGTATCAACAATGGCAACATTTGTGGAGCAGTATTTGTAGACTTTAAAAAGGCCTTTGATATGGTAGATCATGATATTTTAATTAGACAATTCAAACAAATGAAAACAAGCACAGGTATGGTGAACCTAATTACGTCATTTTTATCCGACAGACAACAAGTAGTGTCCTTCAATAACTGTCTATCAAGACCCACACAACTTATTATTG
>OY992876.1:91406453-91468953 GCA_963921405.1 Cepaea hortensis | reverse complement strand
TTCTTTCTTTCTTTCTTTCTTTCTTTCTTTCTTTCTTTCTCTTTCTCTTTCTTTCCTTCTCTCTTTCTGCCCTTTTTTGTCTTTTTCTCCTCTTACTTTCTCTACATTTCTTTCTTTCTTTCTTTCTTTCTTTCTTTCTTTCTTCCTTTCTTTCTTCCTTTCTCTTTTCTCTTGTCTGTCTGCATGTCTCCTTGTTTGTCTGTCTGTGTCTTTCTGTCTGTCTGTCTATCTATCAGTCTTTTGTCTTTGTATCATTCACTCTCTATTTATTTGTTTATTTGTTCTGTTAATGATGTTACAAGAATCTGCACCACCCAATTTTATAACTTTCTGAAGAACATCAGGCAAGGACAGACGACGAGGAAGAGAACTCGTCACCACAACCCACACAGCGTGGCCTAGAATATGTGACCGCCCAACACTTCCCCCTCAACGTCACTATGTGGGATGGGGCTTCGTGTACATTAAAGTTGTCATCTACAACCAAACACAGGCCGTGACCTAAGCCTGGCAAGATGTTTTGTGGAGGGACATCCGGCGACGAATTGATGCATGCCGTTGGAGATCGCTAGATGCGGAGATGGATGATCGCCTGCATCTGTTGGCAAGGCACTTGTTGATGATGGTGGTGGTGATGGTGGTAGTTGTGATGATGATTATGATGATGGAGGTGGTGGTGGTTGTGATGATGATGGTGGTGATTGTAAAGATGATGATGGTGGTGGATGTGATGACGATGGTGGAGGTTGTAAAGATGACGGTGGCGGTGGTTGTGATGATGACGGTGGTGGTTGTGAAGATGAGGGTGGTGGTGGTGATTATGATGGTGGTGGTTGTGGTGATGGTAGTAGTAGTTATGGTGATTATGGTGATGGTGGTGGGGTGGGGGGGGATTGTATTGATGATAATAGTGGTTGTGGTTATGATGATGGTGGTGGTTGTGATGATGATAAAACTTGTGGTTATAATGATGATGATGGATATGAAGATGGTGGTAATAATGATGTTCGTCATGATAGTGATGAAATTGATAATGATGATTATGTGATGTTGCTGATGATCATCATGATGATCATGATGATGACAGTGATGGTGATGGTGGTATGTGATAATAATGATGACGACGATGATGATGATGATGATGATGATGATGATGATGATGATGATGATGATGGTGATGATGATGATGATGATTATGATGAACTAGCGGCTTATTTCAACAATATATATTCTGAACCTTACTTGGATCTCTTAAAACCCATTTCACTGTTTTACGACCGTCACGTGATGTCGCCTTTATCTTTGATTGGCGGGCAAAGATATCCCCTGGATGTATATTCCTCAAACCTGGACACGAGAATGAATTGTAACGGTCATGTAAAAGTGCTTAACGCTGATATCACGTGACCGCTTTTGGCTGGGATTATCAATACACACCGTCAGAAATTCACATCCTCAGGTCGTAACACACACCTGACTGGCGTAAACACGTCGACCTAAGACGTAAATTCTGGTTATGACTTGTAAAAGACTGAAGTTTCTGAACATGTCAGCGACGCCCCAATCTTGCCAGATAACCCTGGTAGTCGTACACTTTGTGGCAGTTTTCCCCTGATTCCCGCGGCGTTTGGCGGTGTAATTTTAGAACAAATAAATAAAGGCATCAATTATCTCTACATGAAGCTCGGCGGGGGTGGGGCCCGGACTACCGGGGGAAGGTGTTGGAGTGTGAGCACGTTTGTTTATGGAGTATGTGCAGGGTTTATGAGATGTTTAGTGGTATGTTTATAAGATGTTTAGTTTTATGTTTATAAGATGTTTAGTGGTATGTGAGACGTAGATATAGTTTCGGATAAGTGTATTAGATGTTTAGTTTGAGACGGAGATATAGTTGTGTGCACATTTAAGAGATGTTTAGTGGTATGTGAGACGGGGATATAGTTGTGTGAACGCGTAAGAGATGTTTAGTTTTATGTGAGACGTAGGTAAAGTTTTGGTCACATGTATGAGATGTTTAGGGGCATGTTATTTGAGATGTTTCGTGATATGTGAAACGTAGATATAGTTTAAGGCAAGTGTATGAGATTTTTTGTGGTATGTGAGGCGGAGATATAGTTTGGAGCATGTTTAAGAGATGTTTAGTGGTATGTGAGACGGAGATATACGATGGTGAGTCAATAAGTAAGTCACACAGTTCTGTGCGATGGCAGATAAATGTAGTTGGTGTTTTACAGGTGTCATTAGGTGACAGCAACATCGAACTGAATATCCCCGTTCGTCAGGTGGCGCTAGGTGTCTCATACGCATGCGCAGCGCATAAACAAAATGGCGACTGTACTTACGGAGTGTACACCCAAAGAGCAACGTGCTGTTGTGCGTTTTTGTTTGTTTGGTGTTTTTTTTTTTTTGGGGGGGGGGGGCATAAGAACCGCCTGCAAAGGACATTCATGAGGAAATGCTTCCTGTTTATGCTGACACATGTTTGTCCCGTAAAGCGGGGCATGGTTGGGTAAAAAAATGTTCTCAAGAACGCTATCAAATTGTTGATTAAATCCGATCTAGTCGTCCTGTTGAGATTGCAACAGAAGCATCAATGCAGCGGGTGGAGGAGATGATTATAGGTGACGGGCGAGTAACGATAGACTCTGTGGCATCTGCAATATGCTGCTCACATGATTCAGCATACAGCATAATGCATGATCGATTGAAATTTAAGAAAGTGTGCTTAAGGTGGGTACCCAGACAATTTAAGGAGGAACACAAAATGAACCGATTTGACCTGTTCTTGCATCATCTCTGTCGATACAAAGTTCTGGAACATCCACCTTACAGTCCCGACTTAGCCCCTAGTGATTTCCAAGTTTGTGGTCCACTGAAAACCCACCCTGGCGGGAGACATTTCGCGAATTATGTTTAGAAATAAAGGGACAATGTATGTATAAAAATAAACTGGTTTCAAGTTGTTATCATATTTAGTTATTTTTCTACAGGCATTTGTGTCTTACTTATTGACTTCCCCTCGTAGCTGTGTGCACGTTTAAGCGATCTTTAGTGATATGTGAGACGGAGATATAGTTGTTTGCATATGTATGAGATGTTTAGTGGTATGTGAGGCGGTGATGAAGTTGTGTGAACGTGTACAAGATGATTAGTGGTAAGTGAGACAGAGGTACAGTTTACGGCGTGTTTATGAGGTGCTGACTGGTATGTGAGACGGAGATATAGTTTGGTACACGTTTATGAGATGGTTAGTAGTATGTAATGTGTCATGTGCAGCTTAGCTGTAAACAGTACAACGCAATCACGTCCTTTTTAAAAAAAAGCCCGGATGAACGCAGAAGAGGAAGAAGAATGTATCGTGTAAAAACATGTATCAATAGTTACAAGAAAGCACTTTACACGACAATCTTGCTACCAACTACATGCTACCAATGCCAAACCTGGACAATCACAGAAAAAGAGAAATGAAAAAAAAAAACACACACACAACTACTTAAATGAGATTCCTGAGAAGAATGCTAAGTGTTCCAAGAAGAGATACGGTCAGAAATGAAGAAATAAGGACTAAAGTGTGCGTTATACCAGCGTTAGAGTTTATTTGAAGGCAGCAAGTCAAATGGTTTGGCCATGCAAATAGGTTACCAACTAACAGTATACCACAACAAGCAATGATTTACAAACCAGATGACAGCAGAGAAAGAGACCGACCACGTAAACGATGGACGGAGGGAATAGCAGAGTCCATGGAAATATCGATACATGAAGCCCACAAACGGGCACTCTCCCGCTGTTTATACGTCACCTTGACACTGCAAGCTACAAGAGGAACATGATGAGATGAGATGCGATGAGACAGAGAGGGCAAAGATGATGATAATGTTTTGGTTTGAAAATGATAGGGATCGATTCAGTACAGACAGAGGGATGTAAGAATGGGTGAATAGACGAATGGATGCACTGGCATGCAGGCTGTCAGCCAGACATTTAAACAGACAGACGGACAGACATACAAATGAAACGAAGAAACAAAGACAGACACATGAAGTGAAAAACGGAAAAAGAAAGAAAGAAAGAAAGAAAGAAAGAAAAAAAAAGAAAGAAAGAAGGAAAGAAAGAAAGAAAGAAAGAAAGAAAGAAAGATAGAAAGAAAGAAAGAAAGAAAGAAAGAAAGAAAGAAAGAAAGAAAGAAAGAAAGAAAGAAAGAAAGAAAAACAAGGAGGGAAACTAATCTGAGCTTAGAAAAATGGCTTACCTCTTCTCTCCATCAAGACAATTATTTTCATACAACAGAAATACAGATGAAAAGTTGAAATAAAGAAGACTTAAAATTATTAATACACAAAGACAGAGAATGTGGCAAACGAAAAGGACATCTACAACAGTATATTGAATACGTGTAAAATATAATTCAGTGCAATGCTTTTTTTTTTAAATTGTTTTCTCCATCTCCATTGTTCTTTTTCTCATTTCATCTCACCTCTTTTGCTGCTTTCCGCGTTCTTTCTTAACATTATCCTCACATCCTCTTCGTCACCTTCCTCGTCGTATCACTGCCCGCTGACTTACCAGTTTTTCCACATCGCTTTCTACATTATCATCTTCATCACCAAAGGGACGCAGAGGTGTTTCCAAGGCACCAGGGCCGGGTTATATACTGGCCAAGACCTATTGACGCGTCCTCGTCGAGCGTCCTGGGCAACAGGTCCCTTCGGGGTCCTGGCTAAAGTCAGTAGGATCGCAGATTCCTCCGAAGTCGGAGAGTGTCTGCCTGTACGGCGAGAAACCACCAGTCTGCACACCAATAAGCCAGACATGGGACAACGGATACTCACGCAAACCTCAGGTTCTGTATGACATCACACTGATGTTGGACAACAGGATGTCTTCATCCGACATACAGGACTTCGCGTTGGAGCTCAAGCCAACGAACACAAGCAAGCAAGCAAGCATCACCAAATACTTCAAACCTCCTTCATCCTGCCCCATCATCATCTTTCTCATCATCTACCTCACCCCACCACCATCACCCCTCCCACCACCCCATCATCGCCATCATCACCCCCTCATCAACTCCCACACCTAGTCTCTCGAAACTCCCTAACTACCTCCCTAACATTCTAATTCACAACATTCCTCATATGTTCCCACACCAACACTTTTAAACCTTTATCACTAACTTCGGTGTAATCTATTTTGCAACTTCTCTCTTCATCTTCCACATGTCCTCATAATCTCCCACATTTCATCCCTCGACCTCCTTCAAAACTCCCTTATATCTCCTTCTCTACTTCTCTCATCATCTCCCACAACACACCTCTCGACTCTCCTTAACTACCTGAATTACATTATAATTCAAAACTTCTCTCATATCTCCTACAACACATCTCTCGAATCTCCCGAACTACCTCCCGTACATTATAACACACAAGTTAATTCATTATCACCCACAGGTCCTTATAATCTCACACACAAAATATATCCAACCTTTCTCAATAACCTCCTTAATATAATCTACCTCACTTCTTATTCTTCCACATAGCAGCCCTCTAATCTCCTTCATACCCCACGTAAATCTCCTCTACAACCTCCCTCACCTCTCCATCTCTCGCACCTCACCCCCCCTCGCCTTCCCATCCGCTCCACGCCCCCCCCCCCCCATATATTCCAGCATTAAAAACGCAAAACCTCCCTAGATAAGAACGACAACCTACACCCCGCATAAACGTGCCAAAAACAGAAAGAAGGCCCCGTTGATAGTTTAATAAACCTATCTCCTCGCCGTCGCCCGTGCTGCTTGTTGCCAGATACGCTCTCCGGGGATCTCAAGCTGTCAGAGAAACAGTCGCAGATAGTGCCGCTGCTGATAGGTCACCGGGAGCTGGTGTCGGAGCGCTGTTGGGTACACATGAAAGATGAATCCGATGACGGATACGCCTCTGCCGCGTTAATGAACTGTTCAGACATACAAATGTACTAGATAAGAAATATTTAACTTTCATCGCACATCCCATACGTCTTATTTCAGTATCATTATCATTGTTGTCATCGCGTGCCAGAGAGGAGAGCTGGGAGGAGAATACAATTCATTTTGTTTCTGTCATGTTGAGGTGGTTTTCCCTGCCTGTCTGCCAGCATACCCTCTCTCTCCCAGCTTCTCATAGTTCATTATCATCATGTGCTATGCCGATAAGTGTGGGCGGTCATGTTTCGCCATCTTGCGCGATCACTAGAGTCGTGGATCAGGTGCGTATTCTTGTCTCGGCCATGTCATGCGGTCAAGCCATCCAGGTATTAACATGTCTGTCTTCCCCTTGTTCTCTTCCCCTCGATTTTGCCAGTTGTCACTAAGTTCTCTAGTTGCCGGCTCTGTGGCGAAGGGTTTGCGGACGCAATTCGTAATCCCGCATTCGAAACACGGCTGCTGACGATTTGGAAGCAGACCGCCTTGCGTTGGTATTTAAGAAAATGGCAAACTATTAAACGTAAACATGCCAATAAATCACAAACAGCAAAAAAAAAAAAAAAAAGCCTCAGGTTTAGTGCGGTCTTCCATGCCATAATGTCTAATTGGCCCTTATCTTGGTCTCCACCAGCCTTTCTCTCCCTGTAACTTTCCGGTTGTGAGAACATAATCCATCTTTCCTCTTGTCATGGCATGTCCAAAGAGAGTATGTAGACATCTGATGTGAGTAACCAGTTCTCTCTGTGAGTTAACATCTTTCAAGATCTCTTCATTGATCTTTCTATCTGTTCACGGTCTTCTCATCATTCATTAAAACCACATCTCCTTAGTTTCTAAATAATTCCTCACTTGTCTGCTAATTGTCCATGATTCTCATCTACTAAATAGGGTTGACTGAATATAGCTCTTGAGAACTCTTGTCCTTACCTCGATTGAGAAAGATAAATTGTAGAGAATAATCTAGAACTTATGAATTGTTGCTTTATCTTGGGCTATTCTGCATTTAACTTCCTTAATATATCTTCCATCTGCTTCATAATGTGGAAGGGAAAGGTTCGCATCTTTCGCGAAAAACCTTATTGATTGTGTTCTTTTAGGTGGCAGTTTGAAATTTGCGAGTGGGTCTGTATTTGCTACCCAACCACCATATCAGGACACGGGAGGACGAGGAGAACCTCTACAATGAAATAAAGATAGCCGGACAAGACAGATATGCTTCCTTATGCCCCGGGATAGAGGGGGAAAGACTAAACTAGAATCGCCAAAACTAGTACGTCTATTATGCAAGATAGAGCAAAATAACGTCAGAAAGAAAAAATGTAAGAAAAAAGAAGGAAGGGAAGCAGGCAGGCAGGAAAGGTCGGCCGGACGGACGGACGGACGGACGGACGGACGGAAGGAAGGAAGGAAGGAAGGAAGGAAGAAAGGAAGGAAGGAAGGAAGGAAGGAAGGAAGGAAGGAAGGAAGGAAGGGCCATGGAAGGTATGGAAATGTCCGGAGTGCTGTGATGTCGGTTCTTGACTAAACTCAACTCAACTCAACTCAATTCATCTCAACAGGCCAGCATGACCGAATGGATAAGAGTGATGGCTCTTAAACTACAGGTCAGCTGATGCCGAGGTAGCGGGTTCAAATCCTGCACCTGTCAAATGGACTAAAATGTTGACTTCTCGTCCTTGATTTTGGGACGTAAATTACAAGTACCTCAGAAGTCGGGGTGGTTTTACCTGATAGTGAGGGATACGGGTGATAGGGAAAGAAGCTAATCCACACACAACAATCAGTCCAGTACACTAGAAGCACTAGAAGTAGTAGCATAAGTATGGACTACGCTTGAGCTCAAAACGAGCGAACACACACGCCCACACACACACACACACACACACACACACACACATATATATATATATATATACATATATATAATTTGTAAAAACTTACAAAACAAACGCAAACAAAACACTATTTAGTTAATCTATCATTAAAATGCAAACATCAACATCGACCCAGTCCATACAAGATAGACAACAAACTCACTCATTGTCTATTAAAACAACATCGAAATATGGAAACCCTCTTTTGTGAAAGCTCTCGGGGAATTCCCCAAGGCGGAGCATATATACACACGAGACAGTGAGCATACTCAACCCCCGAAATCTGTATGACATTGGTACATCCCATTGGCTCTGCATGTTGGCTGCACAAAACGACCACACTACGGCGGTACTAAGTACTTCCACACCACGATCCCACACACTGGATGATTTGGTTTCCATCTCCGTGCTCGCATGTGGGTGTAGTTCGTCGTGTGTGGCATACGGACACTGTCTTGATCATCCGGCTTCTGATGTATACCATGCTGAAGGTAACGCAGATGCCTTCAGTTGATGTTTGCAGTGGTTCTAACATCGTGTTTGTGTCGGCATCTCTCACTGGCATCTTGTCGTCTTGAGAGACTATAGTTTGTTACATTGCGCTGTTGAAGAAGGCACAGAAACTACAAGCCATAGCGGTAGCGAATATTATACCTCTCTATAGCACAAAACGTGGGCTGAATTGTAGAGACCATGTGTTGCCCATGCAGCATGGCCCCTCTCTCCACTTGCCTGGTTTACTACAGAGGAAAGATAAGACCAATACATCTGGAACAAGTCCAGCTGCAGAAACTGCCGGATGACCACAACATTGCTGTCTGTCGGTCTGTTGGAGCTTTGATCCTAGACCAGTTCCCGAACAAGTGTTAAGGCCTGGTCTGCCCTGCTATGGCATCCAGTCTTTAGGTTATATTTCCTCGCACTAGGATATGGCTAGTACCCTCCCAACTGAACGCATCCGCAAGAAACCGTTGCCACAATGTGGATTGTCGGGTTTGGTGAGCGCCGCCCAACACTCGGAGCTAATAGAAAGCAGATTGGTGGTACGAAATATAATATTGCTTGGATAGCAAATCCATTAAGTGGAAAGTCCGAATCGAAAGCTCACTGTGTGGGTGTCATCTGCAGATTGCATTCGTCTGGTTTCCGGAGGAACAATCTGTGGTGACTGGAAGACTGGAAACCACAACAATGAGAGTCAAACGTCCTAAGAAACCCCCGGGATGGTTAGCCCGGTCCCGGTCAAAAAATGCCCGCAGAAGTCGGATGTGTCGGCCTAACGGCGCAAGAACGCAACTCTGCCGTAAACAGGTACAACGCAATCACGTCCGAAAAAAGTCTCCGGATGAACGCAGAAGAAGAAGAAAGTAGATAGTACTTTCATACGGTAGCTCTCTAATGGTGACTAAAACCTGACATTCGCTGCTGACAGAAAGCAGGTAGTACAGTCTACTGGATTACGGTAGCTCTGTCATATCTGCCTAAGACCTGACTGTATGTGTCCGCATGTGTTAAACTAAATACGTGTTGCAATGATCTCCCAGAAGAGATTTTTCTAGATTTACTATTTGAAAGGATACAAAAACGGAAAGTTAATTAGCTAGCTGGTTAGTTAGTTAGTTAGTTAGTTAGTTAGTTAGTTAGTTAGTTAGTTAGTTAGTTGAATCTATAGATATCGAGTTAGTTAGAAATTAGCTAGTTAGGGACCCACGCGTTCTTCTGCTCAGTTTAGCGTTGTTTCTCGTTGTGTGAACATCACTTGCTAATAAGTTAACTCTCTCCTTTTAGCTCGATCATGGGAGTAAAGAATGTTTCCAGCGCGGGACGCAGATGTGTTTCCAAGGCACCAGGGCTGGATTTCTATACCGGCCAAGACCTATTGACGCGTCCTCGAGCGTCCCGAGCAACAGGTGCCTTTGGGGTCCTGGCTAAAGTCAATAGGATCGTTGATTCCTCCAAAGTCGGAGAGTGTCTGCCTGCACGGCGAGGAACCACCAGTCTGCACACCAATAAGCCAGACATGGGACAACGGATACTCACGCAAACCTCAGTCCGGTATGACATCACACTAATGCTGGACAACAGGATGTCTTTATCCGACATACAGGACTTCACGCCGGAGTTCACAGCCAGCGAACACAAGCAAGCAAGCAAGTTTCCAGTGCCATCAGCCCCTCGAAGAAAAAGACCAGGGACACGATCGAGTTGAAGAAGGAAACCATTTAAAAATGCGAGAGCGGCACTAAGATTGCTGAAATCGGCCGCAAGTACGGAAGTCACCACCCACGATAAGTTCCATTGTGGTGAAAACGGAAGAAATAAAGGAGGCTAATCTAGCGAAAGACATGCATGTGCTAACGAAACAGATATCGCAAACATTTGAAGATGTCAAACAGTTATTATTAATTTCGATACATCAAAAATATGTAAAAGTCGATTCTGTTTCAGAGGCAATCATTCGAGGGGAAGTCAATCAGTAAGTCACACATGGCTGTAGAAAAAAAGCTAACTATGAAATACAACTTGAAACCAGTTTATTTTTATACATTCATTGTCCTTTTATTTCTCAACATAATTTCCACCAACATTGAAGCACTTATCCCATCATTTTATCAGTCCTCCCAAACCGGCTGCATAGAACTGCGTATTCTGTTTTCTAAACCACGTATTCACTTCACATTGAACTTCGGCGTCATTCGCGAAATGTCTCCCGCCAAGGTGGGTTTTCAGTAGACCAAAAAGGTGGAAATCGCTAGGGGCTAAGTCGGGGCTGTAAGGTGGATGTTCCAGAACTTACCACCTTAGTTGGTTAACTTTCTTCTGAGTTAATCGAGCCGTATGTGGTCTGGCATTGTCACGAAGAAGCAACACTCCTCGAGTCAGCAGTCCTGAACGTTTTCTTCGAATTGCATCATGAAGCATCGAAAGACCTTCACAGTACGATTCAGAATTCACATTGTCAAGTTTCTTCTTGAAATTGGTTAAAAGCACTCCTTGACAATCCCAGAACACTGTCAGCATAACCTTCCCTGCTGATGGCGTAACCTTGAATTTTTGGACACAAGGCGAAGAAAGATATTTCAATTGCATTGAAGCATGCTTTGATTCGGGCTGGTAGTCAGCATAAACAGAAAGCATTTCCCTATGAATGCCCTTTGCAAGCAGTCCTTTTGCCAAGGAAAAAACAAACGCACAACAGAACGTTGCTCTTTGGTTATACACTCCGTAAGTACAGTCGCCATTTTGTTTTTGGTCTGCGCATGCGCATGAGACATCTAGCGCCACCTGACGAATGGGAATATAAAGTTTGATGTTGCTGTCACCTAATGTAACCTGTAGAAAACACCAACTACATTTACCTGCCATCCCACAGAACTGTGTGACTTAGTTATTGACTCAATCTCGTATGTGAAAAGGCCCGACTGTTGTTTGCCGATCTCATTAAGAAAATGCCAGAGATAAGTGCTAGTGTACTTGACGTCCAAGAAGGAAATTGATCCAAGACAGTGCCGTGATACCTAAAGTCCTTATGCAGGGGGATTCCTTTAAAAAAACAATAACATCAGCACCTTCTCGCTCCACTCCTAGCCGTCCTCCATACGCAGTGAAGAGTCTTCAGAAAGGTAAATGCCATATCAAATGTTCAGTTATCCTTTACATTAGTCTTTAATATTCATTTTATATTAATTTTTATTGGTTTTTAGTATTATATATATATATATATATATATATATATATATATATATATATATATATATATATATATATATATATATATATATATATATATATATATAAAACAAACTGTCATTTACTGCCAATATAGTACCTTGCGGTATATTGCAGAGGGGTCGTTAAGCCCGAGGAATTAACGTCGCCTGGCTAGTACAGTCGCCGCGATCTGTGCAGGTTAGGATTTTCTTTTTGCTCCCGACAGAAAAAAATCCCACACTAACCGAAGGATCGAACACGGGTCTCCCGAATGAGAGTCCGACGTTCTAGCCACTCCGCCAACCGCTCCTCTCTCTCTCTCTCTCTCTCTCTCTCTCTCTCTCTCTCTCTCTCTCTATATATATATATATATATATATATATATATATATAAGTTGCACCTTGCAGTCTTGACAGACTGTCGTGTCTTCCTTTAAAGTGTCGTCCCTGGAGTGAGGGGAGTCAACACCCACATTATAATTTTTTTTCCCCCTATCAATATCCTGGAGAATCCACCAGCTTCCGTCCAACACACTCCTTCAGTTCATGGACACCTTTTCCTCTCTCTATCACTGTCGTACTATGCCCCCTCTCATTCTTCCCCACGCAACATATTCAACAACTCTTGCTTCCAAATATTAATAAAGATTAATTTATTAAAAGAAAAGTGTAATGTACGTGAGGCGTGTATGCGAAGAAAATGGGTGATGTGTTCTATAATGTGTGTAGGATCGGACCCTCAGATAATAGCATAGTCAGTTCATCCTTGCAAGGACACACCACAGCACGTTAAGTCAGAACAAGTCCATCTCACCCAGGGCTGTATCTCTTCTGCCGGACACCGACTGTCATCTGTAGCTACCTGGTAATCCATCTTCCTGATCATCCGAAATAGATACTATTTGTAATTACAGCTGATGATGGACCGGTTGCACACTACACATTATAAGTTCCTATCGTTCCTAAAAAATGTACGAATCCTTTGTTGTGTGTACTTAGGTATCACTGTTATTGTTAATATACTTGATCCTAACTAGTGTCTATAAAGTTTCAAGTATGATGTCTTTTGTAATATTTCACTGGAATCCAACACACCATGTGACTTACATTTTAATGTTCTCGTTCCTTTAACAATGTTTGTATGATGTGTGACATATCAACAATCATCACCCATCCTAGGTAAACCTTAACACACAGGAATCGTTATATTGGTTGGCTCTTCTGAGCCATGTTATGGTGAACCCTCCTGATTATGAGTCCAGCGTAAACATAATACCATCTTTCTTCTCGGACGTTATTCATTTTCCGTAAGAACCATTTGAGTGTCCAACTGGTGTTCTTTCTAATTGGAGTTGAACTTGTTTCAAAACCAGTGATGAGCTTCCTCGTAACTGGCAGGGAACCTGTTAGAGAAACAACACATCTGGTGATAGCACTAGTCACTGATCCTACCGGCTGAGTGTAAGCCTATTGCCTTGCTCTGTTATTTCAGCTAACTAAACTCTGTCATAGAGCATATTAGCTCCTCACCTACGTCCGAATCAGGCTATGACAAGGAAAGACCCATAAACAGAGTGCAAAACTTCAGTTGGCAACCCACTGAAAGATTCCCCCCCCCCCCATTGGACACTTTCCCCATCTCCCAACCCATCTTAAATCTCTCCAAATATCACCCCGCTATCCTATTCATCCTAGCAGAGCCAATAACCACTTCACTACTCTAACTAGTTTCAACCATGCTACTGCCTAAATTAATCAGGACTAATTATACAATATGAACTACCTTAGGCAACACCGCAGTTCGATCAATTCACATCTACATTTGCCATGACAGGCACGTGTAAAATTAAATTAACTTAATTCGCACACGGTAGACATTATTCCAATTCACAACTGCAGTGCCACAGCACTTCTGCCTAGATCAACGGTTCGAGTTACATTGCCGTCACCAAATCATATTCTCTTGGCAGACAGCCTTGAATTGTTTACTTGACGTTGTTGATGTCCTGCAGGTGTCTCAATGTTCCCAATAACAAGCCCACACTTTCTGTCATGTGGTGACAAGCAAAGCCGCCATTTCGTTTGATGTCGGGAAATTCTAAATGACAGACGGGACTGTTTTATCTCCCGAGCCGGGCACTTCTGCTTGAATCCGACCTGTTTTTACTGTATTGTTAAAAAAACAATTGGGGCCCTGCAAACATGCCGTTTAATCAGATTGCCTGTATTATCCTCAACTGGTTAATCCACGGTGATTTTCATGACATAGGCCCCCTCTTAAGAGAGTAGTCCATCTCACTCTTCTCCACCGTGAGTTTAATCCAGATGATTCATTCCTCTTCTTCAGGAGCTGGGTGTCTTGACAAGAAGTCCGCTGCAACATTTTCCTTCCCAGGAATATACTCCACTGTGAAATTGTAAGGTTGAAGTAACAACGACCACCGCATCAAACGGGCGTTGAGCTTCTGAGAAGTAGCCAGGAACATCAGGGGCTGATGATCCGACTGGACTCGAAACTTAACTCCATACAAATAGGGCTGACATTTTTGCACTGCCCATACGAGAGACAAGCACTCTCTCTCAACGGTTGAATAATTCCTCTCAGCCTGGAGAAGTTTCTTACTTGCGTATGCCACAGGTTTCAAAACCGAAGCATCGTCTTTTCCTTCCTGTAACACGGCTGCCCCAATCCCAAACGCACTCGCATCCGTTCTCAACACAAATAGTTTGGAAAGGTCAAGGAGCTGTAATACAGGTTTGCTGACCAAGGCCTCCTTTAACAGGCTATATGCAGTCTCACATTCTGGTGTCCAAATGATTTGGTCCAAGAATCCCTTTTTCAAGGTTTCCGTCAATGGAGCTCCCAGTTCAGTGAAATGTGGGATAAATTTGTGGTAGAACCCACACAACGAGAGAAAAGATCGCACATCCTTCTTCGTTTTTGGCCTTGGTGCATTTCTGATTTTCTCCAGGTTCTTCTCTTCTGGGACAATGTGTCCTGGAGTGATGGTGTGACCTAGAAATTCCTAGATGGTGTGACCTAGAGTCTGATAACCAATCATGCACTTGGTTGGACGAGCGGTAAACCCTGCTTCCTTGAGTCTATTAAACACTCTCTCCAAGGATTGCAAGTGGTCATCCAAGCTGTCACTGGAAATCAGAATATCATCCATGAATGAGATGATGGGCGGATCTTGTAAAGGATTTAGTAAAGTCCTCATCATACGTGTAAACACACTGGGTGCATTGCTGAGTCCAAAGGGCATGACCTTGAATTCGTAGTGTCCACTGGGTGTACTGAAAGCCAACAGTGGTCGAATCTCCGGTTTGACTCGTATCTGATAATACCCCCGACTCAGATCCACCTTTGAAAAGTACCGAGCCTTATGGAGCCTAGCGAATAACTGCGTTGGATTCGGCAAAGGTTCCACCTGAAATTGTGTATGACTGTTCAGAAGTCGGTAGTCTATACACAACCGGTGTTCTCCACTTGGTTTGCGTAACAAAACTACCCCCGCGTTGTATGGGGATGTGGATGGCGCAATCACGTCATCCTCCAACAGTTTCTGTATTTCCTCCTCCGGGGCCTTTTCTTTAGAGAATGGCACTGGGTAAACCTTTTGACGAACAGGTTCCTGCGTGGTCAAAGTCGTCTCGAACTCCACCAACCTCGTTCGTCCTGGTTTATCAGTCAATATCTCCTTATGAGACTTGAGAACCAGGGTTATCTTTTCCCTCTCCTGGGAGGCCAGATCAGGGTTCACTTGCACATCCCTATAGGTTCCTAGTGTACCAAGGGATATCCCCTGCCCTCGTTGGTTCCCACTTCCGTCTCTACTGCAACTGCCATTGATATGAGGTGCGCTGCCTTGTCTCCCGGTCTCTCTTCGTATTTCCGCAAGAGATTGATATGGAAAATCTTCGACTTTCCCCGGATCCGGATCTGATAGTTGGTTCTGGATATCACCCTTTCCACGGGAAATGGTCCTTGCCAACCTATCTCCAATTTGTTGTTTCCCGTTGGGAGTAGCAACAAGACTTTGTCTCCCACCTCTAGAGATCTTTCTTTAGACCTACGGCTGTAGTAAGCCGCATGTCTTTTTCTGGCCTTTTTCAAGTTTTGATTCGCCAGACTCCATCCCTTGTGGAGTTTTTCTTTCAGTTCCTCCACGTATTTATAGGAAGAGATCACTTCTTCTGACGTCCCCTCTTCAGTCCAACTCCTCAACATTTCTTCCAACGGTCCTTTGATTGGACGACCAAACAGCAACGTAGCGGGTGGTAGTCCTGTTGAGCCATGAGGAACCTCCCGATAGGCAAAGAGTGCTGCTGGGATATATTCATCCCACCTATCAGGTTTTTCCTGTGCCAGTTTTCTGAGCATTGTCATCAACGTGCCGTTGAAACGCTCTACTTGTCCATTGGCTTGAGGATGGTAAGGGCTGGTATGTATGTGGTTAGAGTGAAACACCTTAAATACCTCCTCAAGAGTTTTCCACAAAACTGAGACCCATTGTCCGTCAGAATTTGATCCGGGAAGCCTAATCTGGTAAAGGCCTCCATCAGTGCGTCCGCCACTCTTTTCGAGTCAATCGTGGTCAACGGTATGGCCTCACCCCACATTGTACAGCAATCCACCATTGTGAGTATATACATGTTCCTCTTCCTAGTCCTGGGAAGTGGACCCACGATATCGATGGCTACCCTCTCGAAAGGAGAGTGCATGATGGGCATCTCACCCAACACCACCGGTGCTCTCCAGTGTTTCGGTGCCACCCTCTTTCACTCAGGGCATGACTTCACATACCGACGCACATCATCTGTCATTCCCGGCCAATAGTAATGGCAGGAAATTCGCTGCATGGTGGCGGCAATACCCATGTGTCCACTAAAGGAGATGGTATGCCCCATATGAAGAATCTGGGACCGGTGAGCTTTCGGGACGACCAACTGACCGTATAGGTTGTCTCCCCTTCCGGATCTTCTGTAGAGTATCCTATTCTTCATGTAGTACTGCCCCCGTCCTGGTGGATCAGCACTTCTCTGCAGCTTTTTGTAGCAAGGACGTAAAGTAGTATCCTCACTCTGGGCAGTTCGTAGCTCCCCCGGCAGTGGGTTAGTCACAATTGCTTCTGCCTCTTCCGTTCTCGTCTGAGAGCGAGTCTGTATTGCTCCCATATGGATTGGCTCCCTGGGCATTCCCAGAAAGACATACCGGGAACCAAGGATTACGGGAAAAATGGGATCGGTCAATACAGCGGCCTTAATTGTGCCGGTGGCATACCTTGACCGAATCTCAACATTAGCAATGGGCAACTTCATGGCCACAGCACTCTTCTGTGCAGGCTGCATCTCCATGGTCTCACCTGTGAATTGTTCTGGATGTACCAGATCCGCAGAAATCACGGCCTCCCCGTCCAGTCCTGTGTCGTACAAACACTCCACTTGACGACCGTTAACCTCTACCAATTCCACTACAGATGGTTTTTCCTGGTCTGGAGTCTCTTCCTCGGCCTCGACCTGTTCGGTGGGCTTCACCTTAGGTTTCCCGGGGCACACGGCGAATTGAGTGTCTCCTGACTTTCCCCTGCAGTCAATAGCATTGTGCGTATTCGACCTGCAGTGGTTGCACCATTTCCCTGTCCTAGATTTTCTAGTGCCGGACTTGAGTGAGCTCTCCTGGTGGCGAGCTTCCTTGTTGGCCTTGGCATTTTCCGTGACAACCTCCTTGGAAGTCACTTGACATGCTGCGAAGTGAGGGCTCTTAGCCTTCGATTTACAGTCCCTCGTATTGTGAGAGGGTGACTTACAAATTGAACACCACTTCTCCGACCACGGTCGTTTTGGTGTAGAGCTTGAAGTGCTCTTGCTTCCCTCCTTCTTCTTCTCTGAACTATCCTCTGATTTTTGCACATAAGGTTCCCCCTTTTTGGTTCCTGAGTTTTTGGCTTTCTTCTTGTCATATTTCTCCTGACTTTTGGTGTTGGTGGAAAGGTTTTCCCCTGCCTCCCCATGTACCTCGACGAAACGTTCCGCTAATTTTGTCACGAGGTCAATACGTTCCGCTCCCTGTTCTCCCAGGAACGTCCTGAGAGGTTTCGACATTTGCTTCTTCAGCTGGTCGACCACCATGAGCTCTTCCAGACTCTCATAGTCATGTGCGAACCCAGCCAAATCCATCCACTTATGGAGATAGGATTTTAGACGCAAACTGTAGGCGGCAAACAACTCCCCGGGTTCTCGTTTCGCTGCTCGAAATTTTTCCGGTAGGTATGTGACGTAACCTCGAATCATTTCAGCAGAGCCGTCTTCAATTTGTCATAATTGTTCTCATGTCCTGGTGGCAGGCGAGTATAAACCTCGTAGCCGGTCCCGCGTAATCCCTGGGATAGCTTAAGACACCATTTGTCACGGTCCAGACCCATAGCAACAGACATGGCCTCGAAGCGTTGAAGGTACTGGTCAATCTTCTCTTTGTCCTCCTCGTAGACCGCTAGAGGAAACTTCATAGCATGGTAACCATGTCCACCTGCTGGGGTTGAGCCTGGGATGAAAGAACCTCCAACTGCTCCCTCAGTTTCCCCATTAGATTGACTCTTCAACTCGAGTTCCCTCGTCCGGTACTCGTGCTCCCTTTTCTGAGCTTCTTGTTCAGCTTCCAGTTTCTTAGCTGCTTGCTCAGCTTCAAATTTCTTAGCTGCTTGCTCAGCTTCAAATTTCCTCGCAGCTTGTTCTGCTTCCAATTTCCTAGCTTCTTGTTCCGACTCCATCCTTCTCAATTCCAACTCAGCCTTTCGATCTTCTCTTTCTGCTTGACGATACTCTCTCTCCACTTCCTGTATGTAATCTGTTAGTGCAGAACCCGACAATCCCATTTCTTCCCCCTTTGCCCTTAGTTCTGCAGTGGTTAGTTTAGGAGTGGCCATTTTACAGAGAGGTAAGCTAGCAGGTTGAGTACAATTTAACTGCAAACTAATATACAGATATATGAACAAGTACTATAAATCTACATATTCACCACATCCAGCACACCACAACACAATCACTCAGTGACAAGAGTAGAATCAGGACCACAGAGCTATGCAGACGTGTGAAGTGTGAACAGGTAAGATATTTGTCCTAACCCCTATCCACATTCACTCTAGCTGGATTCTCCAATATGATATCTCCGTCTTATAACTAAGGATCCCGTGTCAAAAGACCCCGTTGTCAGAAGATCCTACTTTCAAAGGATCCTGCTTGCAGGAGATCTCGCTGTCCAACGATCACGTGTACGAGAGATCCCACTGTCCAAAGATCACTTTTACGAGAGACCCCGCTGTTCAAAGATCCCGTTTACCAGAGATCCCACTGTCCAAAGATCCCGTTTACGAGCCCCCAATAATGTCGTGTCTTCCTTTAAAGTGTCGTCCCTGGAGTGAGGGGAGTCAACACCCACATTATAAATTTTTTTCCCCCTATCAATATCCTGGAGAATCCACCAGCTTCCGTCCAACACACTCCTTCAGTTCATGGACACCTTTTCCACTCTCTATCACTGTCGTACTATGCCCCTCTCATTCTTCCCCACGCAACATATTCAACAACTCTTGCTTCCAAAAATTAATAAAGATTAATTTATTAAAAGAAAAGTGTAATGTACGTGAGACGTGTATGCGAAGAAAATGGGTGATGTGTTCTATAATGTGTGTAGGATCGGACCCTCATATAATAGCATAGTCAGTTCATCCTTGCAAGGACACACCACAGCACGTTAAGTCAGAACAAGTCCATCTCACCCAGGGCTGTATCTCTCCTGCCGGACACCGACTGTCATCTGTAGCTACCTGGTAATCCATCTTCCTGATCATCCGAAATAGATACTATTTGTAATTACAGCTGATCATGGACCGGTTGCACACTACGCATTATAAGTTCCTATCGTTCCTAAAAAATGTACGAATCCTTTGTTGTGTGTACTTAGGTATCACTGTTATTGTTAATATACTTGATCCTAACTAGTGTCTATAAAGTTTCAAGTATGATGTCTTTTGTAATATTTCTCTGGAATCTATCACACCACGTGACTTACATTTTAATGTTCTCGTTCCTTTAACAATGTTTGTATGATGTGTGACATATCAACAATCATCACCCATCCTAGGTGAACCTTAACACACAGGAATCGTTATATTGGTTGGCTCTTCTGAGCCATGTTATGGTGAACCCTCCTGATTATGAGTCCAGAGTAAACATAATACCATCTTTCCTCTCGGACGTTATTCATTTTCCGTAAGAACCATTTGAGTGTCCGACTGGTGTTCTTTCTAATTGGAGTTGAACTTGTCTCAAAACCAGTGTTGAGCTTCCTCGTAACTGGCAGGGAACCTGTTAGAGAAACAACACATCTGGTGATAGCACTAGTCACTGATCCTACCGGCTGAGTGTAAGCCTATTGCCTTGCTCTGTTATTTCAGCTAACTAAACTCTGTCGTAGAGCATATTAGCTCCTCACCTACGTCCGAATCAGGCTATGACAAGGAAAGACCCATAAACAGAGTGCAAAACTTCAGTGGGCAACCCACTGAAAGATTCCCCCCCCCCCCCATTGGACACTTTCCCCATCTCCCAACCCATCTTAAATCTCTCCAAATACCACCCCGCTATCCTATTCATCCTAGCAGAGCCAATAACCACTTCACTACTCTAACTAGTTTCAACCATGCTACTGCCTAAATTAATCAGGACTAATTATACAATATGAACTACCTTAGGAAACACCGCAGTTCGATCACATCTACATTTGCCATGACAGGCACGTGTAAAATTAAATTAACTTAATTCGCACACGGTAGACATTATTCCAATTCACAACTGCAGTGCCACAGCACTTCTGCCTAGATCAACGGTTCGAGTTACACTGCCGTCACCAAATCATATTCTCTTGGCAGACAGCCTTGAATTGTTTACTTGACGTTTTTTGATGTCCTGCATGTGTCTCAATGTTCCCAATAACAAGCCCACACTTTCTGTCATGTGGTGACAAGCAAAGCCGTCATTTCGTTTGATGTCGGGAAATTCTAAATGACAGACGGGACTGTTTTATCTCCCGAGCCGGGCACTTCTGCTTGAATCCGACCTGTTTTTACTGTATTGTTAAAAAAACAATTGGGGCCCTGCAAACATGCCGTTTAATCAGATTGCCTGTATTATGCTCAACTGGTTAATCCACGGTGATTTTCATGACACAGACCAATGTATGTGAGTTGGAATTTGGCCAAAACTCTATCGCAATGCCTGGGCAGAGCTTCAGAGAACATATGGTGCCCAAACGACCTGTTCCCTCTCTTGCCTCGTTTGACCCAGTTGAATGGATAACCAATACGTCTGGGACAAGGTAGGCTGCAGATACTGGCGGCTCAGCGTCAATCCTCCGAGACCTCGCCTTTACGTGCAGGTGGTGAGTGGTGACCATACCCTGGAACCCTATGGACCCGATTTAGAGGCGTTCAGCCAAGTCTCACAGGTGAGGGCCTCGTACACGCCTGGACCATAGGATGCGTACATCTGTCAAACACAAGTGTCCGGACCTGTGTAAAGCGTGTAATACCGTCAGATTCCCCGCCTGACTTGTACGGATCCCGCTACCACCGGGAATAGGCCCTGGAGGAAGTGCCGGAGATATCGCCGGAGATATTGCTCGTCTGTTGCTAGCAAATCTCCCATCTTTCCATTGTGCGGATCTCGCGACCAGCGAGAATAGGCCCACCGGAGATAATGCGCATCTGCTGCGGGCAGATCTCCACGACTGAATAAGTAAAGAAACGATAAAAACACGATAAAGTAGTGGTAGAATCAGCGAGGAAAGAAGACCCTGTTGAGCTTGTCTCTAGTCCGACTTTGTGAAGACACATGAAGGGTGTAGCATAGGTGGGAGCGCAAGCGCAATTGAAATATATATATATATATATATCTGATATATATGAGATCACATCAAGTATTGTAAATACTGCACAACATAACATGTAGAACAACGAAGAAAAGCAATACACGGATAAAGAAAATAACAAGTTGGTGGAACGCAAAGGTAAAGAAAGCTGTAAAAGACAACAACAAAAAAAAGGAAAAATATAAAAGTGGTTGAAGGATAAATAGGAACGCGATTGCATAGAATATAGAACAGTGAGAAGACATATGAATAGAATAGTAAAGAGAGAAAAACAAACCGACTGGGAGGAGTATGGAGAAACCCTAAATAAAAACTACAAGGAGGCAACAAGAAATTTCTACAAAAAGATAAGTGCAATGAGAACAAGAGGAGAACCCTTTGACCTAACTGAAATAATTAACAGCGAAATGGAGAACCAGTAAGTGAAAACAATCAATCAATCAATCAATCATGTGCCATGCCGGAAAGCTGGGCGGTTATGACTCGCCATTTCACTCGATCACCAGAGTCGTTGATCAGCTCAGTGTTCCTGTCTCGTCCATGCCACGTGGCCAAGCCATCCAGGTATTTTCCTCTCGGTCTTCCTCTTGGTCTGTTCCCCTCGATCTTGCCAGTTGTCAATAAATTCTCCAATCCATTTCTTCTCATAACATGTCCAAATAATTGTGACTGTCTTCGTCTAATTTCTCTAATCAGTCTACGATTTTCATTTGTCTCCTGTAGTACTTGGTGACTGGTTTTTCTATCTGTCCATGGTACTCTTTGCATTTTCCTCAGAAACCAAATTTCTGTAGCCATCAAATGTTTTTCAGCTTGACTGCACATTGTCCAAGTTTCACATCCATACAAAAGAACAGGCTCTATATACCCCCTCAACACTCTTTTTCTTGTTTCAATTGACATCTTTTTATTGGTCAGAATGAAAAAAAAAAACACATCCTAATAAGATGGAAGTAGTACTTCGAACAACTTCTCAATATTCCATCAGATTTCACAGGAATTCAAGAAACCGACAAACATCCCACAGAAGAACTAGAACCAGATATACTTAAAGAAGAAATTATAGAAGCTATCAGATTAGCCCCATTGAGCTAATCACCGTGACAAGATGAAATACCAAATGAACTAATTAAAGTAGTAAGAGAAGTGGGAATAGCATGGTTACATAGACTATTCAAAATGTTTGGGTAGAACAACAGACACCACGAGACTGGGGAAACGCTATAATGATCCCATTCTGGAAAAATAAAGGCAGTAAAAGAGACTGCACACAATACAGAGGCTTTTCCCTTTTGAGTCATACTGGGACAATATTTTGCAAAATTCTTGAGAAAAGATTACGAAATGCTATAGAACCTCAGCTAAGCGAAAAACAACTTGGAGTTAGGAAAAACAAAGGATGCAAATATGCCATTTTTGCTCTTAGACAACATATAGAAAAATCAATTGAATTTAATGAAACACTCTACTTAACCTTTATCGACCAAGAAAGGGAATTTGATAGAGTAGATAGAAACAAGCTGTGGGAAATCCTTCAACAATATGGAGTGAGTATACATCTAACAAACCTTTGTAGAAGCTTATACAACAACAGTGAATGCATAGTGAGAGCAACTGGAGGACACTCAGAACCCTTCACCATAAGATCCGGAGTACGACAAGGTTGTGTACTGTCCCCTCTCTTGTTTATAACATATATAGACAACATATGTAAAGAAACCAGCCAAACACAGACCGCAAGAACACCGCATGATGAGAACACAGAAGAAGAACCATCTGCAAATTACACAATTAGAGAACTCCTCTTTGTGGGTGACCTAATAGCAAAATCAGAAGATGAATTACAAGACCACATGAATAGTCCAACGAAATCTGTAGAGAACACAACATGAAAATTAGCACAAGTAAAACAGAGGTAATGACAATAACTAAAGAAGAAATAACAACAACAAGTCATCTAAACGAACATCCCCTGAAACAAGTAACGAGTTTCAAGTACCTAGGAAGTATAATATCATCATATGGAAAATCAGAAGAAGAAATCTAAAATAGATGCAATAAGGCAAACCAACTTATTGGACAAATGGCACCAATACTAAAGAACAAACATTTATCAATAGTTACTAAGAAAACACTTTACAACACAATCTTCCTATCAACTCTATGCTACTAATGCCAAACCTGGACATTGACAGACAAAGAGAAAAGAAAAATCACAACCACAGAAATGAGATTCCTGAGAGGAATACTCAATGTATCTAGAAGAGATAGATCAGAAATGAAGAATGGGGACTAAAGTGGGGGATTAGAAGCGCTATATTTTATAAGTAGGTTACCAACTAACTGTATACCACAACAAGCAATTATGTACAGACCAGAGAGAAGCAGGGGAAGAGGCCGACCACGTAAACGATGGACAGATGGATTAGCAGAGTCCATGGGAATATCGATACATAAAGCCCCAAAACGGGCACTCTCCCTCTGTTTATACTTCACCTCGACACCGCAAGGTACAAGAGAAACATGATGAGATGAGAGATGAGATGATGAAACGCCTGGAGGGTGTGACTGTAGCTACGGAATTCGAGCTCTCTGCGACGCATTCAGCAAGCCGCCCTGTTTAATTAGACCCTGCCACGTGGGCTAAACACCCAGTGAAATGAAGTCGTCCCTATTGCTTTTGTTTTTTCCCCCTCAATCTTACCAGTTGTCACCAAGTTCCCTAGTTTATTTCTTCTCATAACATAACCTCTCAAAAAATGTTGACTGTCTACGTCTAATTTCTTTAATCAATTTACGATTTTCATTTGTTTCTTGTAGGACTTGGTCATTGGCTTTTCTTTCTGTCAATGGTATTCTTTGCATTTTCCTCAGAAAACATTGTGGCTAGGCATTGAACCGTTAAGGCCTCTGAAGTGTTTACTTATCGCTACGGTTTGCATTCGCATTTTCCTCATGTTGGACTGGTAGTGCATGGTTCCGTCACCCTGCTACTGAGTGAGTGAGTGGAGCGACACTCTGAGCTGTGAAATTCGTGTGGAATGCTATTACATCTGTCCGCTGTTGTTTGTACAGTGAACTGCATGTTCGGAGCAATGGCAGCAGGATGTTGCTCAGTTGACTGGTTTGTCTTTTTGGCTCACGAGTGCATTTTTCAGGAGACTCCTGGGAGCCGTCGCTGGAGCTACGGAGTTCGTGCGTTGTGCGGCGCTTTTGGTGGACCGCCCTGCGGTAAAAGACCGAGCCATGAGCGATACAACCCGGGTCAATGTTTCCATCGACGATGAACTGTATTTATTTTTTTTTTTTGAGGACTTTTGTGTTGGCATTCTGGCAGCGGCATTATGCACAGAGTACCTGTGCGGGTTGTTGGCTTGCCGAGACTCCTGTCTGTTTTAACTTTTCACATTGGGCAGTGAGGAGCATTTTGTTTGATATTAACTGGCACAGGAACGGAGCATGATGGGGACAACCTGTTTACCCTGAAGTTGGATTCGTAACTAACTGACAAACAAGCTAACTAACTTTCTTCAGAAACCAAATCTCCACACCCATTGGATGTTTTTCAGATTGTCTGCTCATTAACCTCTCTTAACATCCATACAAACTTGCAGGTTCTGTGCAGCACTTCAACACTATTTTTTCTCGTTGCAATTGGCATCTATTTATTGGTCAATATGTTTTCCATCTTGCAAAATACTATCTTCGCCATGGCGATTCTTGTTCTAATCTCTTCAAGACACACACACACCCCCCCCCCTTCCCCCATCAGATTCTTGTAGGACTTACTCATTGGTTATTCTGTCTGTCCACGGTATTCTATGCATTTTCCTTAGAAACCACATTTCCACACCCATTAGACTCTTTTCAGCTTGTCTGCTCATTGTCCACGCAATAATTGCACCGTTTCACTTGTTTAAGAATATTCCCATTGACCTGTATATTACATTAGGGTATTTGTTCTTCCTAGTGACGATAATAATCTGTCTTCTTACAATTTAATTCTAACTGAAAATTACATATCTGTGAATGGCGGATGTTTCACATGGGGGAGTATCAACCTCAAAGGTGTAGCAACCAATATTTATATATGACTAAGAAAGTTATTGTTTTCATTAGACTAACTTAAACTTCATGTGCGCTGTGGTTAGGGTAGGGTCATTCCCTTGAATGGTGAGCAGGATGTGAATGTTGACTTCTCGTTCATATACAAATACAACTGTAAGTTGGTGTGTAGTGAGCTAAAAGACTACCGAATGATGCAAGCAATCAACAGTGTCGCTATGGCAATCGGCTTATTTTTACCAGCCAATCGGTTGATATTAGAAAATCCCTCGTAAAATTGAATTTCTAAGCAACTAACATTCATCTAGAAAATCTGGGGTTGAGAGCAATGCGAAGCACATGACGCAAACTAAATGTAACTTTGGTTCATAAATAAACATACATATTATTGTTTGACGCTCATAAAAGTGAGAAGAAGGAAGTAGAGACTAGAGGACGCACTAGACAACATTAACATTGAAAACTATAGTTATCGACCGGGAGTATTAAATGTAACCTCAGATGTGGATGTGTTCGGGCGCGCGCGCGCGCGCGTGTGTGTGTATGTGTGTGTGTGTGTGTGTGTGTGAGAGAGAGAGAGAGAGAGAGAGAGAGAGAGAGAGAGAGGAGAGAGAACATGTAATTAATAAAATTAAAACTGCATATCTGCCTGTGTAAGTTGAGTTGAGGTGATCTGAGTTAAGTTGACTTCAGCTCAGTTCATGTTGTCAAGAAACAACATCCCCGCACCCTGGACAATCCCATGCCTGCTTAGTTATCATATTCAACAGCCAGGGAAGAGTCCAAATATTAAAGATGCCAGTTGCAGTCTGATCATGTGTCTGTCTGGCCATTCCACGGAGTACTGAGTTTGGGCCAGATCCCTCGGGTCATTCACTGCGGCATCATTCTCTCCCGGCCAAGATGATTGCTCTGTTTTTCCACACTATACACATGATCCAACTGAGCCCTGACCACATCTGCCTACTTCTGCATCAATACACTGCCCAGAAGATAAGTAGACAGAAGTATATGCTAAGTAGGCCAACATCTTATGATCAGTAACCTCCCTATAGCGAATGTTGTATTCATGGACGTTATCCCGCTGCTCTTATACCCTCGTCAGACCAACACAATTCTCCGCACCAAATGAGCATCAATGCGCGCGTTTTTTTTTTGTTTTTTTTTTGCAAAAGAAACAATTAAAGTTCGCTTATTTGAGTTTGTTTGTGTGTGTTCGCGGTTGAGCAATTTCGTGGAAAATTCGCCCATAAGATGAAGACAAGGACTCGCGATAAGCAAGTTTATGTAGACTTCACCCCATGGGGACTAATTTACAGCCTCGTGCACAGCTCGTGCTGAACAGTTTGTAGTTCCCTGGAGTCCAGGAGTATGGCGGAATAATCGCATCTTTATTTAACACGAGTCTGGAATTCTGGTTACATTCTTCCGAGCTGTAATTGGACATCTTTTTTTCGGAGCTTCTCCCAATTATGACATCTTAAGCGTGATCTTTAAAACAAATTACACCTATAACAGAAGCATTCATCATTCTCTAAGAATGAACTTTCCCGTTAGGCTAAAATTTTTCGCAGGTGGCGGTCGTAGCAATGCAAGAATAACAATTTTGCTACTACTCAAAATTGTTTGCGCGTTGCCAGCGGAGCGTTGAAACAACCCTGCAGTTTTTAGTTGAGGGAAATCTCTTCTACTGTTTTTTTTTTTTTTTAATCTGTACACTTTGCGAAGCTGTTTAGACCCACTTTGAAGTGTTGCGAGAAACAAAATTTGGGACGGGCATTGCTTTCATGGCGATGTTGGTTCAAGGAAGTCCGAGAGAAAAGGGGGGAATTACTTTCAAACAAGTGCATGATAACTCACTGCTCCAGATCGTCAAAGGGGGCAGAACTTCAGTTTATTATCGTTAGAACTAACCCGCAACATATACCTTTACAAGCGGGCGCATTAAGAAAATTCTGTGAAGTGCGTGGCACTTAGAACTGAAGAGGGGCCCGGGTTGCGGAGAAGCCTGGTGTCGGACTAATGCACCTGTGGATGCGTGTGTAACTGCTCATTATCGCTTTAACACGACTAATTATGCTGGCTGATTTGTCTTGTGCTGTCTGAACGAGAGTAAGGACACATTTCGTTTTCACGTTTCTCAAACGAGCATCTGGTAAACAGTTAAAGAGACATTATTCTCGTTAAATAAACTCAGCGCGAGAAGACGCGTGAGGTAGAGCGTTAGGACGGAATAAATTAACGGCTATTGATGGGGGAAATAATAGGGCGGAGATGGTGAAAGTTGGGTATCTGTTTATAACTCGAAACAAATTTGGGTTCGGATCCATTTTGTGAATGATGTATACAAGGTAAGGACGTTATCGACAATGTTCGTGTTTGCTGCCGAGCTGTTACTAGAATTTGAATAAATACACACGATTGGTCATGGAAGCGCGACAAACTGAGAAAGAAAAACAAAACAGAGCAGGCAAAAAGGTACATAGAGATACAGCCGAACGTTGTTGTTTCTCCTTCTTCTTCTTCTTCTTCTTCTTCTTCTTCTTCTTCTTCTTCTTCTTCTTCTTCTTCTTCTTCTTCTTCTTCTTCTTCTTCTTCTTCTTCTTCTTCTTCTTCTTCTTCTTCTTCTTCTTCTTCTTCTTCTCCTCCTCCTCCTTCTCCCCCGCCTTCTTCTTCTTCTTCTTCTTCTTCTTCTTCTTCTTCTTCTTCTTCTTCTTCTTCTTCTTCTTCTTCTTCTTCTTCTTCTTCTTCTTCTTCTTCTTCTTCTTCTTCTTCTTCTTCTTCTTCTTCCTCCTGCTCCTGCCCGTCCCCTCCTCTTCTTCTTTTTCTTCTTCTTCTTCTTCTTCTTCTTCTTCTTCTTCTTCTTCTTCTTCTTCTTCTTCTTCTTCTTCTTCTTCTTCTTCTTCTTCTTCTTCTTCTTCTTCTTCTTCTCTTCTTCTCTTCTTCTTCCTTCTTCTTCTTCTTCTTCTTCTTCTTCTTCTTCTTCTTCTTCTTCTTCTTCTTCTTCTTCTTCTTCTTCTTCTTCTTCTTCTTCTTCTTCTTCTTCTTCTTCTTCTTCTTCTTCTTCTTCTTCTTCTTCTTCTTCTTCTCCTCCTCCTCCGCCTCCTTCTTCTTCTTCTTCTTCTTCTTCTTCTTCTTCTTCTTCTTCTTCTTCTTCTTCTTCTTCTTCTTCTTCTTCTTCTTCTTCTTCTTCTTCTTCTTCTTCTTCTTCTTCTTCTTATTCTTCTTCTTCTTCTTCTTCCTCCTGCTCCTGCCCGTCCCCTCCTCCTCCTCTTCTTCTTCTTCTTCTTCTTCTTCTTCTTCTTCTTCTTCTTCTTCTTCTTCTTCTTCTTCTTCTTCTTCTTCTTCTTCTTCTTCTTCTTCTGCTGCTGCTGCTGCTGCTGCTGCTGTTTTGCTTCTCCTTCTTGTCGTTCGTTTGCTATATTTGTTGTGTTTTTGGACCGGATTGTATTGTATCTGTTTATTGCAGAGCTGCGATATGTGGGCTTTTAAGACGACACATTCGACTTCTGCAAACATTTGTGCACCCGGGTATGTCGTAGGAGGCCACATGGTCTCAGTATCCTCACATCATCTTCGGTCCAGCCAAAAGTGAAGTTCAAAAGACAAGATGATCGACTTTATTGCACCAGGTTTTATTCCTTATGGCTCGTTCTCTGTCCGCAGGGCTTCGCACAAAGAATGAACTCCTTAGCTCCAGCAACGAACCCCAGGTGTCTCCAAATCGACTGGCGCTAAAATAACCTGCCCGTCTAAGGGAAGGCAATGGCAGACCTTTGTCCCTCTCGACCTCCCAAGAAGTGTTGTATAACAATTTGACCGTCGTCTTTATCTACGGGACAACGGACATAATAACACATTAACACACGAGAAAACACAAGTACAACTGATCTACTTAGATTTTGTACGTTCAATAAAGACGGGAACGAACACTGGAAACAATATCAACATCATGTGCCATACCGATAAGTGTGGGCGGTCATGTTTGGCCATCTTCACACGATCTCCGAAGTCGTGGATCAGCTCAATGTTCTTGTCTCGACCATGTCATGTGGCCAAGCCAATCAGGTATTTACTTCTCTGCCTTCTCCTTGTTTTTCCCCCCTCAATCGTGCTATTTGGGACTAAATTGTGTCTATCTTTCTCTGCCTCTTCTCATTATCTTATATCTCTATCTCTGTCTATCTCTGTCTCTTCTCATTACCCTAGATCTCCATCTCTATTTATCTCTGTCTCTTCTCATTACCTTATACCTATATCTACGTCTGTCTCTGTCTATCTCTGTCTCCTCTCATTACCTTATATCTCTATCTCTGTCTATCTCTGTCTCTTCTCATTACCCTAGATCTCTATCTCTATTTATCTCTGTCTCTTCTCATTACCTTATATCTATATATACGTCTGTCTCTGTCTATCTCTGTCTCCTCTAATTACCTTATCTCTATCTCTGTCTACCTCAGCCTATTTATGTCTATGTATATTGTGAGTTATTTTTTATATAAGATATAATAAGGGGAAGATTGACTTGTGTTGCTAGGTATACCGCGGATGGGATAGGTCCTCCTTCCCAATCAGCCTTCTTAAGGAAGCCCATAAAATGACTCTGAACTCCCATCGTGAGGACTTTAGGCTTAACGTTTAA
The DNA here is from genome assembly GCA_963921405.1 of Cepaea hortensis. Lineage (NCBI taxonomy): Eukaryota > Metazoa > Mollusca > Gastropoda > Stylommatophora > Helicidae > Cepaea > Cepaea hortensis. The sequence goes on along the minus strand of OY992876.1, from coordinate 91,438,772 downwards.
GTTCCTGCACAGAAGTAGACAATTTGGTTCCTCCAGAAGGTTTATGGAGATCCTGGCTATTTACCACAACAACAGAGGAATTTGCTCCCTCTATATTAGACGTCGGCTGTATGCCGTCCACCAGCCTCATCAAGATCTCACATCACACGTATCAACAATAACATATGTCAGTTGGACTCAACAACTATTGAACACAACATCCACAATGAAATGTACTCAACAATAGTTGAATAAAACATTCACAATGAACTGTACTCAATAACATTTGAACAAGACACTCACAATGAACTGTACTCATCACAGTTGAACAAGACATTCACAATGAACTGTACTCAACAACATTTGGACAAACCAGTTACAATGAACTGCACTCAACAACAGTTGAATAAAACATTCACAATGAACTGTACTCAACAACAGTTTAACAAGACATTCACAATGAACTGTACTCAACAACAGTTGGACATACCAGTCACAAAGAAATGTACTCCATACAATGTTTAACACCACCCTTTTATTTAGAACACTGGAGGGCCTAGTGAAGATCTAGGCTCCGCCTGGTAACATCATATACACTTCCAACATTGCATATGCATAGATAACACAATCAGTGGGGGGGGGGGGGGGGGGGAAATCAGCTACTTCACCCAAACCTACCAACAGCCTCCCAGCCTATTACATTGATAACTCTCAATTTATCAACATCATTAACAACATCTCCAAAATTCCTGTCTCAACAACAATCCTAAAATAAACCATTGTCGGATGTATTGGTTTGGGTCAACCCCAAAGAGATAGAGGATACTCAAGTTCCTCCCTCCCAATGTGATCTTTCCCGATCTAATTAATTTAACTGTTACAGGCCCCGTGGCTTGAGACCATAAATAGAGTTTCGGAGAACCAAGGAATACCTCCCGGTAACCAATGAAAAGTTGTTCCCTGAATACCCAAAATATCCTTTTGGTGGTTCCTTGCCTCTCCTCTACCAACTAAATAATGATTAATCTAGGATTGTTAATTAAAACAAGTTTACTACGACAAGAGAACTCTCAAAAGAGAAAATAACCCTGAATTTTCATAATTTATTATACATAAATGGTGCGATTAATCATTAATGTCTTACAATTACAACAATCAATTCATTACAAAACCTAAGATCATGTACATTTACATCTCTAACTATATATCTATATCCTGGCTGTGCGCACTATAAATCCATCGCCATCAGTGCTGTATCAGGTTTCTATTATAATTATTGTGCCTCTTCTTCTGGCCTATTTATAATCTGTGGAGAAAAAAAACCTGTGTCACTCTGATTGGTCCCTTCAGGTTCTTAGATCGCTGCGGCAATCAGTCAGTACTAAATATATGTGATAATTTCTTGAGTTCTTTTGTTCCAGGATAAGGTTTTGGTTCAATGATTTTTACCACATATGAATAGAACTAAGTTATCTGGGAACCTGTCCTCTGTGGCGAAGTGGTCAAGCCGTTTGACTCGTGCTCCGAAGGTCGTGGGTTCGATTCCGGGCCGCGTCCTTCGGTTTACGAGTTAAATGTTTCGGAGACTCCTGTGGGTCGTCGCTAAAAGCTACGGAGTTCGTGCTTTGTGCGACGCTTTCCGTGCTGCGGATAGAGACCGAGCCATGTGGGATAAAACCAGGTGCAATGAAGTCGACCCTGTCGACTCTTAAGCGACTTTTTTAAAGAGAAAATCTGCAGGAAGTTCTTTTGGAAAAGTACTTGGCCTCACTATATCAGCTGCCTCGCTCAGTCAAGCTGCTACATTCACAAAGTCAGGTCTGGATCTAGATGGACCTAGCCGCTTCCTGAAATTTCAGCATCAATCATAAATCTAATGATATCATCACTATGAACATCAGAAATGAAACGCTGTACGCTTTCAAGAAAACCACACATATATAAAATACATAAAAGAATTGTGATCCTAGGAAAATAAACAGTGGAAGGAAAAGATTCTTGGTGCTCTCAAATAGTTATCCACAACAATACTGATTGTTCTCCATCCAATCCGTCATTATAAGGCGCTCAAGGTTTGGACAAGCAGATATGCAATGTCGTCTTCTCCCATGCCTGTCCTCCATGGTTTACAGGTTGAGTAATACCTTGATTGATTTGGATTTTGACAACTACGTTCTGCTTTCTCTTCTGTACATAATTAGTTTCTCTAAATTTCCTTCGCTTACAAGAAAAAGTTCTCATACATTAAGGGATTTAAAATCATTCCTCATTGCCATGAGTATTTGGTTATAAATAGTGTTAGTACATTATGGTAACATATCTTGTATAACCTTCAGGTGAATTCTTTTCTAATCAAAAATTTCAAGGCGAGTACATTCCCTCCTCTTCACCATCTATGTAATAGGCCTTTACCTCATTTATCATCATCATCATCATCATCATCATCATCATCATCATCATCATCATCATCATCATCATCATAATCATCAACATCATCATCATCATCATCATCATCATCATCATCATCATCATCATCATCATCATCATCATCATCATCATCATCATCATCATCATCATCACCATCGTCATCGTCATCATCATCATCATCATCATCATCATCATCATCATCATCATCATCATCATCATCATCATCATCATCATCATCATCATCATCATCATCATCATCATCATCATTCAGGACACACAAAACTATGTGTTTGTAACCTGAGTTATATGTAATACAGAGGTGTCATTCAGGACACAAAACCATATGATTTTAATATGAGTGATATGGAATACAGAGTGGTGTCATGCTTCGGATACAAAACCATATGATTGTAACATGAGTTGTAAGGAATACAGAGTGGTGTCATGCGTCGGAGTGCACTAAATTATTAATTATGTGTGGGTTATCATTAACATGTTCTCTGGTTCAATAGACAGCACATTATATATCACAGTGCCTTCCATTATGAGATTGACTGATTGTTCATATTCCCTTTCGGCATGTCTCTTCATCTCACACATTCTCATCTTTCCTTAGACATAATATTAATATGTGCACGGATGATTATTAAACTCATTCTCATCCTTCAGCAGACATAATATTCATATGAGCATGGATGATAAGTAAGAATACTTATGTGATTTTACAAATTATAAATTGGCAGATTTGATATCAATGAAATTACAATGAAATCTCACTCATTCAACCATCATTCATTAGACACAATGATTGTATGGATGATAATTAGGCATAATTATGAGATTCACAAATGATGATTCCTCATGTTTAACAATAATACAAATACATTTGACTCACCACATGGGTGTTTTCGCCCAACACACAAACTTATGATACATATAGAAATCTAGTTACTCCCCATGTGCTCATGTACCTTTCTGTTACACATTACACTAATTTCTCTTACCAGTGTTGGCACATGTAAAATAGTTTCTTCTTACTGAACTAAGTATTCTTAGCTTCCTAAATCTTATGTTAATCACACTTCTTAATCACTGCTGATTTAGTTTAACTCCTTAAGAAATAAAATGTACAACCTAGGTTTAATGCTTACACATTACATAAGTTGTTTAACTAGAAGAAACCCTTCCTCATAGTATAACCTCGTGTACCATTTATTCATGAACTACGACATCTGACTAAAGTACTCCGTCTCTCCTAATTAATTTTTTAAGAACTAACCACATGGTTACCACATCCACTTACCAACTTCTTCTTGGGAAAGGATCACTTTATAATGTAATAAAAAATATAGCATTGTGCTTACCTTCATGTTGATTGAATTGCTTGAAACACGTCGACGACAGGTTTCAGGATCTGACTTGGATTCGGTTTTCCAATTGCGATATCTGCTTGTAGGCTGATGCTTTCCTCATCTCATAACTCGGACTTAAGTTTTCTTTAGTGAGTTGATTTTGAAGATTCTATCACTCCGTCAGGCGAATCGGATCTTTTGCAGACCGTTTTCCCCTTGCACGCCGTATTTATTTTAGTTCCGTCCTGATTTAGCTTGTGACGTCACAGCCAATCCCAAGTTTTCTTTCATCCCCTCTTCGTCCCAATCGCTTTTGGTTGTGTTGTCGTAAAAATGGGGTTGTGGTGGAGGAAATATTAATCGCGATGTTGACGGTTGTAAGAGTTATATCACAACCACGTACTCTTATATAACCCATGGAAACGTTATCCCTTCATCCTGGGAAAGTAAAAGTTCAATCAACACCTGTATTCTAACAACCCAGTGTCCGTTGTAATAATATAGTTGTTCGTGATATAAATCTCCTTCAGTTTGCACTGGAGAAAGAATTTTCGTCTTCTGGGCCAAAAACAAGTTCTTACACAATGCCCTAATTCAGTATGATCTCACAGCCACTAATAAGCGGTGTTATGTAATGTTTCCAAGTGGCAGCTTTCCTCATTATACACCCACCTCACGGTAACGCTCTCCTGTGATACTGGCTTTTAAGGAATACAACTATAAGGAATCCTTATCGGTGTCGGGACTGCCTGTTGAAGCTGAAGCCTGGGAGTCATTCAATAACGTTGAGCATCCACTCTTCACGGTAGCAGGAAGGTAAATTTTCTGTACGTTTTAACAACAACGTTCTGAAGACCGACCAGTGATTCTTTGGTTTAGGTTAAAATATTCTTGCAGAATTACACAACGCAAGTTTCAGCCCGACTAAGTTTTAGGATGGGAATAAAGCTAAAACACTCATTCCTGTACTTCAGCTAGTAATCCAATTGAATAAAAGAATATCCCAAAATCTTATTCTTCCTAGAATAAGCCACAGCTACTAATAAGCTGGGTTAGAAAGTTCCTAAGAAATGCCGATAATCCGGTTTCCAGGAATAATATGGGATTTTCCATAGACACACAGTCTCTAACCTTCCATATGCCTGCCTGGGGCAACCTGAGGCCAGGGGGTTCTTTAATATATACATATAGGGTATCCCTCTACGCGGTGACTTGAAGGTAGGTCCTCAAATCATTGCAAACAATGTCGACCATCCCTGTGTTCGTGTTTAGAGAACAGACTCTCTCAGCTGCCATTAGCAAAGCTATAACGTATGACAAAGCATCAGGCTGGTAAATCCAACCCGTAGGTTTTGTAGTCATCATTGGATTCTCCAGACATAAGGAGTTGAAGAATTTTACCAGAGACTAGCATTTGAGTATCCCCACTGTAAGGTCACCACACCATGCCTTTCTCTGCTGATACGAAAATGCAACAACCCATTGCTACACATTTGTAAGAAAATCAAATGTCATAATTAAAATATCAACGAACACAAAAGTAAACTAAAGGAGAAAGGGGAGGAGAATAGAGGGTGTTACCAATGCACCACATCCCCTCTATTTTGATGGAGTTTAATCCAACTCTGATGGAGTGGAATCTTCTCACTGATCACCCCCATTCGTGATTGACACTGAGACGTCCTGATGAGTTAGGGACATCATACCCAACCAAACATCATGATAATAAAACTCGTCCAGATATGATAAAGACATCATAAGACCCAGACAACATGAGACCTAAACATCATGAGACAGACATCATGAGACATACATCCTGAGACATAGACATTATGAGACAGACATCATGGTAAGATCTCAACATCTTTCATTTATAACTGCAATATGCAATATGCAAATGTCAACTTACAAATGGCAAATATCCAATCATCTAGCCACTTTAGTAGCTTTTTCTAAATTGCTTTTTAATTATATAACCTGCATAGTTGGATAGCTCTTGAAAAAACAAAACCAACGGCACCTTATTCAAGTCTGTAGATCAATTCTAAGGGGAGATATAAATGTTTGTGTGCCAGTTTATCATTTAATACAGACATATAGAAAAAAAAAAAAGATGTGGACCTGTTCACTTTTTGTGACACTACCTACTCACTCACATGACTGTTGGTTGCACTGTCGCCAAGGGAGATTAACACGGCCGTCAAGGACAGATAACTACTGCCAGTTTATATATACATAAACACGCACACTCAGATATATACATCTCCGCGTCATGCTGTGATGACACCAGACCACGGCGCGTGAGAGCAAGCATGGTTGTCAACGCGAGGCCGTAAAGCAGAGATCAATTTTGAACAGAGAATTTCCTTACAAAGTTACCCAAAAGTAAATGTAACCGAATTTGTAGAGTGATGACAATTTACACATAAATACCAAAATGTGTGTTGAATGCAAACATGAATATTCATTATCATTTCAGTCGCTCTGAATAATCCATAAGAATATTAAATGATCATCGCTGGATTATGTCACAGAATATCGCTATTTTCCCGCCATGGAAATTACCTCATTATAGCATGCGATCTTAATGAATTCAGTTTGGGATGTAACCGCCGACTTAAATAGTCGAAAATTACACCGTACACGTAAAAATGGATGCTCAATTGAATTATTTATACTAGATCAATTCATAACGTCTATATAAAAGGAAATTTACTAATTAACTTACGTCTTAAAAGACAGCCTCTTTATCTCCTCAAGAAGAAACATTTGAGAAGCCAAGATGTATACATTCGTAGATAATGGAGGGAACTACAATACTCGGTAGTCGGTTTCTGTTTTAATACGATCTGGAAATAATCGGGGAATTTAACGTCACGAGTACTGTATATATCCTTAAATCGGAGACACAAAAACAAGAAACCGAAAATTAACACACACACACACACACACACACACACACACACACACACACACACACACACACACACAATCTCCGGTAAAATACGGCAAAACTAAAACGTAGTGCCTACAATGACCAGACCAGTCACCAGTCTCTTCTCTCTGGCTAGACTCGGTTCACAAGTGCCATCCTTCATCACCATCAAGTCATTTGCTCTTCCCCACTGGGCAACATTAGTACCTCTCCCACAGCAGATAGGGCAATATTTGATAAGCAACATTCACATGTGAAACAAAACACATATGACAAAAACATAGAATCCTCCCATGAAATATTGCATGAGCCATCAGATATATATTCATCAAACAAAGACATAGGTTCAAACATGTATTGTCATTTCCCACATGACCATTAGGAACATGGATTTTGTGAACGCAGTTCGTAAACCAGCCCAGTGTTGCAAGCTAACAATTACACAAACTTCAGAGATAAATTACATTATTGCAAATCTTTCAGAATGCTTTTAATAATTCTCATGAATATACAATATTCGCCCGTTCATCACAGCAATTGTGTAATGATGGCGTAAAATACAAGTCTTACAAACATATGAATATATGGTGCGTCTATCTTTCCTCTCGTATGAGGTGGTAACTCAAAACCCAACATGTCATTCACTTACAAGTCTCAGCATTTTCATGGAAAAGATTATATGTTAAATCCACATTCTGAGCACAAGAGTTGTAAAACACAGACTCTCAAGAACTTTCTACAGTTCGATTAAGAATGTGCAATGATGTCCTGTATGTCGGATGAAGGCATCCTGTTGTCCAACATCAGTGTGATGTCATACAGGACCTGAGGTTTGCGTGAGTATCCGTTGTCCCATGTCTGGCTTATTGGTGTGCAGACTGGTGGTTCCTCACCATACAGGCAGACACTCTCCGACTTCGGAGGAATCGGCGATCCTATTGACTTCAACCAGGACCCCGAAGGGACCTGTTGCCCAGGACGCTCGGCGAGGACGCGTCAATAGGTCTTGGCCAGTATATAACCCGGCCCTGGTGCCTTGGAAACACCTCTGCGTCCCATTGAGAGAGATATAACATTCACCAAGCATATGCAAAATACACATAGCATACGAAACGATAGACATGGTAAAATATTCAGTGCCTTAGACATGTCAGTTTTTCAGAAAGCAAACATTCAGGTTAACTTCTCAATGAAGCTCTGATCTCCCACTTTCACATTTTTCATAAAAATACACTGATGCTCGTCTCTTTCTCATCACTAGACACGGCCACAAAATTGTAAATGATTTTATAGTCATACATGTGACACAAAGAGAACGAAATTGGGCGATGAATTTCACCACATCTAGAAGCGACCAGCCCAGATGAAATCTACATGGCTAATCTATGCTATGTTTTGGCCGCGTCCCGATGGAATCTCTCGGTAAGCTTTACAAATCGGCCAATCAAATGAATGTATGCGCCCTTCCAAACCATGCTAACCTAGTGCAACTTGTTCCAGAATGCTCGATCCCGAAATAAACCTGATGTCATACCATCAGTAGGGACACCGTTGTATGTTGCATAAATTTGGCAAATGCCCTATTCACTGAAAACTTGGATGAATGACCACAACATGTCACATATATCCATTTCTCTTCTGACTAATTTATATCTATACCTCTGTCTATCTCTATCCCTATCTATCTCTGTCTCTTCTAATTACCTTATATCTCTATCTATATCTGCATATGTCTATCTTTGTCTCCTCTCGTTACTTATATTACTATCTCTGTCTATCTGAGTTTATTTCTGCTTATGTATATCCATGTCTCTTCTCACTACCTTATATTTCTATCTATGTCTCTTCTCATTATATTGTATCTCTAGCTTTGACTATCTTTGTCTGTCTTTGTCTAAATATCTCTATCTCTGTATCTCTCTCTCTCTCTCTCTCTCTCTTTCTCTCTCTCTCTCTCTCTCTCTCTCTCTCTCTCGCTCTCTCTCTCTTCTAATTGTCTTGTATCTCTATCTATGTCTATCTCTGTTTGTCTACCTCTATTTCAATATATCTCTTCTAATTATCTTGTATCTCTGTCTATGTCTACTATGTCCAACTCGGTCCATCTCGGTCTATCTCTGTCTATCTCTCGCCATGTCCCTCTGTTCTTCTTCTTCTTCTCTCTCTCTCTCTCTCTCTCTCTCTCTCTCTCTCTCTCTCTCTCTCTCTGTCTGTCTGTCTGTCTGTCTGTCTGAGTCTGTCTCTCTCAGTCCCTCTCTGGGTCTCTGCATTTCTTTGTTATCTCTCTCTGTCTCTCTCTCTGGGTGGAGGAAGATATGTGGGTGGGTGATTGTTTGTGGGTAATGGGACGGGTTGAGGATATGTGAGTGGGTGGTGAGGTGGATAGGATGTGTGGTGGGTGGGAGGTGTGTGTGGATGGGGAGATGTGTAGGTGTGGGGATGTGGTGGTTGGGTGGGGGAATGTATGTGTGTCTGGGTTTGTGTGTGGTTGGTGGGGGTGTGGGGTGAATGGGGGATGTGTGGGAGGGTGGTGGATGTGTCTCATAACATGGTAATGTGCTTTGTTTGTTTACAAAATTCATTTGGCAATGTTTTTCCTATGCACTATTGATGAACGAAAGATGTGTGATTGGAAGGGCCGAATGTAAGACTGGCCTGTGTGCCCAATTTGTTACCCTTTGAAAATAAAGTCCATTCGTTCGTTCGTTCTGTCTTTTTGTGTCTTTCTCTCTCGATCTCTGTTTTTCGTTGTCTATCTCCCCCTATCTGTTTTTCTTTGTTTGTATCTCTCTCTCTCTCTCTCTCTCTTTCTCTCTCTCTCTCTCTCTCTCTCTCTCTCTCTCTCATTCAAAGATAAGGAGAACTTTAAATAAGATAGCGGTGGAAAAGATTAGTAGTATGACTCTTCGCTGGCTGTTGAACGAGGGGACGAAGAACGTATGGGAATGTCCTGAGTGCAGTGATGTCGGATATTAACTTAACTCAACTCTCTTATTCATCGCTATGGTCTAACTATTTTCGGTTACTTCGATCTCGATTATTCTATTTATCTGATCGCTGTGTCTTCTATATCTTTTCTTTCTTTTCTCTCTCTCCCTCTTTCACCCTCCTATCCTTTCTCTCTCTCTCTCTCTCTCTCTCTCTCTCTCTCTCTCTCTCTCTCTCTCTCTCGATAATGACAATCACTGAGGTATTCACTTACCTCAGTAACCTAAAAAAACACAACCTCATCTGGGTTAGATGGAATCAGCAACCGGATTCTCCGTTGTGCTGCGCCAGTGATCTGTATATCACTAACCTATGTATATAATCAGTGTCTCACCAAAGGCCACTTTCCATCAGCTCTCAAAATCGCTAAAGTGTACCCTCTTCTTAAATCTGGTTCATTGGACAATGATCTCCCGAACAATTACAGACCCATTTCCTTACTATCATCACTATCTAAGCCACTAGAAAAACACATCCATAAAGTAACATTACAGTATTTAGTTCGCAACAAGCTTATTGTTGACAACCAATCAGGATTTCGACCAAAATATTCCTGCCATACGGCCCTAACAAACATGATAGAAAATTGGCACCAGAATATAAACAACAACGGTCTATGTGGAACTGTGTTTATTGATTTCAAGAAAGCATTTGATATGATAGACCATGTTATTTTAATTAAAAAACTTGAGACAATGAAAATTGGCCCTAATGTAGTCACTCTAATATCATCTTTTCTATCAAACAGAAAGCAAGTAGTATCACATAATAAATGTCTGTCTCATACCACTACCTTCAATATTGGAGTACCGCAAGGCTCTATTCTTGGCCCTCTATTGTTTGCCTTATATATATCTACCTTTACATCTTTCGTCGTCCTGCGATCTATTTGCAGACGACTGTACAGTGTACACAAATGCTGAAAACTGTATTTTATCGGAGTCGTCTTTACAACAAGAATTAAATAATGTAGTTAGGTGGAGCTATTCAAACCGTATGCAAATTAACATCACTAAAACAAAATCAATGTTACTAACAACCAGACAAAGACTTCAAACTCTTAGCTCACACACATCACTTCAACTTCACATCGATAACATGCCAGTAGAAAGTGTAATTGAGCACAAAACATTAGGCATAATCATTGATAGAAACCTAAACTTTAATTCCCACGTTCAAGCGCTTATTAAACAAACAACGAAAAAGGTCTACCAACTCGCCAAAATTAAAAACTTCCTTGATGAGGACACAAGGAAACTATTCTATACTTCTCATATACAGACACACTTTGACTACTGCTCTACAATCTGGGACGGTTGCTCTAATTCAAACACCAAGCGACTTTACTCACTCCAGAAACGGGCCATGAGTCTAATTTATAACAAACATTTATCTGACAATCCTAGCCTGTATAAACGCCTTCAGTTACTACCACTCCGCAAACGCCTGCTTTTCAATAAAGCTAAACTAATTCACAAAATCCTGCATCGGAATGCCCCAAATTACCTTTGGCCATTGTTTAAATATAATGCTAGACACAGTAAACGTTTAAATATATTACACATTCCGAAGCCTAGGATTGACTTATACAAAACAAGCTTAACGTACTCCGCAGCTCAGCTGTGGAACAATCTTCCACAAGAAATCAAAGACATCACCAATCCCTATTCATATAATCGCAAATTACTCGAACACTATCTCAGTACGGATTATCTTCCCCCTTAATAATAGAGATAATAATAATAATAACAAAACCCTAGTATAACAGCCAGTCCCCTTTTGGTAGGCCAGTATATTCCACATGGCTAATAACAAGTGTCAGACCATTATCTAATTTTACTGTGTCGTGTAGTTTTGATGTTCGCATTTTGCCCATGCCTTTATAATGCATATCTTTTATATTGTTGCTGTTCTCTGTTAGCCTTGAATGATGTGTGAATGAAATAATGTATGAAAGAGAGTGATAGAAGGGCAGAATGTTAGACGGGCCTGCGTGCCCAATTCTTAACCCTTTGAAAATAAAGTTTGTTCGTTCGTTCGTTCGTTCTCTCTCTCTCTCTCTCTCTCTCTCTCTCTCTCTCTCTCTCTCTCTCTCTCTACACGTGATCTCTCTTTCTGTCGTATCTTTATCTGTTCCCCCTTCTCACTCTCTTGCTCATGTGTACGTCACAATTATCTATATCTTCTATTTCTTCTAATTCTGTATCTCTCTGTATCTATATCGCCTCTCTATATTGTACACTTTGTTCATTCTGTCCTCTCTTTATCTCACTTTTTGTCGTCTCTCTATCATTATCTGTTCACACCGTAATACGTCTCTGTCTTTCGCCATTATCTCTCACATTCTAGTCTCTCTCGTTTTCTCTTTTTTTCGCTCACTCTTTCTCTCTGTCTCTCTGTCTTTCTCTCTCGTTCTCTCTTTCTCTATAACTCTTTATCTCTATCTTTCTCTCTCTTTCTTTCTCTCTATCATTATCTCTCTCGTTGTCTCTATCTTTCTCTTTCATTCTCATTCTTTCTCTCTCTTTGTCTCTCAAAAGGTTTTTTTTCTCTATATCTACACTGTATGTCTGTCTCTCTGTGTTCTGTCTGTCTGTTTGTCTGTCTTTCCGTCACAATATCTCTGCTCTCTCTCTCTCTCTCTCTCTCTCTCTCTCTCTCTGTCTTTATCTCTATATCTACTTTCTGTCTATTTCGAAGCTATCCTCTCTCTCTATCTTGTCTCCCCCCCCCCTTTTTTTTGTTTATTTTCCACTTTCACACAGCAGATAACAAAGGGCACACATGAAACGGTGATGATTTGTGTATCATTAATACCGACGACAACCCCCCTGCGTCAAATCTCCCGCCAAGTCCATTTGTTATACTGTCTCTGGGCAGACGAGACCCGGGGCTTGCTCCGCGGTGTCTGCAAATACACATTGATGCGGCCGAGCACCTCGGGACGCGCGCAAAAGCCGAGAGAAATTTAAATCTTAATATTTTGACGCATACAATCTGTCTAAAAAGTGGGACATAAGTTTAACCCCGAATCTCGTGTCCCGCCCCGGGAGCGACATGTCACGTGATTGCCCCGGACATGCGCAGCAAGCTAAACACTCGCGCTGCTCCCAATCAGAAGATTGAGATAAATTGGCCGGGCCTAAAAACTGCCAGCTGAATGGAAGACCCGGGAAAGATAAATTGTACGAGAGGGGAGGCCAAACGAAAAATGGATGAACGTTGGGCAGAATCATGATAAAACTTTGATAAACCTCCGAAGTCCCGACTGAGTAATGTCATAAATACACATCTCTTGACGTGATGCTACTGCAGCTAGTCATTTTCCACTCTGGTATTCATTTGAATAAAGCGAACCAACAGAAAGCATCAGACGATATGCAGAACTGACTGCAGAGAGCGGGCTAATGGTCCAGACATCACAACCGTAGCTGCACTTCTTGTCACCCATAAATTACGTTAGAGCAAGAGCATTAAGATTCCTCTAAGATCTACCATGACAGGCAGGATAAAATCCCGCGCGATGTACAGACACCGATTAAATTCTTCCTAGCAGCTGTTTGCTAAATAAACTTTCCTTCGTAGAAGTTGACTAGAAAACACAGCATTACCGATTACTTACGATCTGCTGCCGAGCCTTGCCGAAGATTAATTAGCAACAGACGCATTCACTCCACGTACGCTATATGATAATAAATTATTGTCCGTGGAAATAAGAGAAAATGGCGCAGCCATGATTGCTCGACCTTGTCTTGTTAATTGGAAGCGAATCATTAGGAATAAGTAAGTTGGGGAAATACTAAAATTATATGTGTTCAGAATTGTATTATATTATAATTTTCGTTTCGGTAGCTGAAAAATTGTGCGTATATTATTACGAGTATTATCTTCATCATAACCATCATCGTCATCATCAGCATCTTACTCATCCTCTTCCTCCTCATCATCATCACCATCGTCATCATCACCGCCTCATCATCAGCATCCTCATCATCACCATCCTCATCATCACCATCGTTATCATCACAGTGGGAGTCTCTGTGGCGAAGTGGTCAAGCTGTTTAACTCGTGCTCCGAAGTTGTGGGTTCGAATCCGGGCCGCGCCCTTCGGTTTACGAGTTAAATGTTTCGGAGACTACTGTGGGTCGTCGCTAAAAGCTACGGAGTTCGTGCTTTGTGCGACGCTTTCCGCGCTGCGGAAAGAGACCGGGCCATATGGGATAAAACCCGGTGCAATGAAGTCGACCCTGTCGACTTTTAAGCGACTCTTTTTATCATCATCATCATCATCATCATCATCATCATCATCATCATCATCATAATCACCTCCATCATAATCATCATCACCTCCATCATCATCATCATCATCATCATCATCATCATCATCATCATCATCATCATCATCACCTCCATCATCATCATCATCATCATCATCACCTCCATCATCATCATAATCACCTCCATCAAAATCATCATCACCTCCATCATCATCATCATCATCATCACCTCCATCATCATCATCATCATCATCATCATCATCATCATCATCATCATCATCATCATCATCATCATCACGTGTCTCTCCAATAAGTGTGAGCATGTCTCACGGTTCTGTGGCGAAGTGGTTACGAACGCAACTCGTAATCCGGCATACAGAATTCGAATCACAGCTACTGCGATTTGGCAGCTGACCGCCTTGCGTTAGTTTTCATAAAATGGTATGAATCACAGTCGTTCAGAATTCAGTGGCAGACTAGCCAAGACATCACAAAGAGCCAAAGAATGCTAGAGTTGACTGTGACGTCCTAAAAGGATATACAACTAACTAACTTTCTGCTCTATCGTTATAGTCAAAGGCGGTGTTTGTCCTCCATACAGTAGTGATGATCACACATACCATTTGATGAGTCTTACTTTCCTCCATACAGTAGAGACGTTCATACATACCATTTAATGAGCCTTACTTTCCCCCATAAAGTAGTGATGATCACACATACCAATTGATGGGTCTTACTTTCCTCCATACAGTAGTGATGATTACACATACCATTTGATGGGCCTTACTTTCAGTTTTTCTTATATTTACCCCCCACCCCCATGACCTTCCAACATTATACATCTCTATCTGTAATTCTCTTCTCACGGTGTTTTAAGTATCCTACTATTTCATTTGCCCTTGTGGGTTCCAGACAAGAGAGTGTCTAGTTACAATATTGTCCACAAGTTGTCTCAGTGTGTGTACTATCCAGCGGCAGTGTCTTTTCCTCACCTACTGGTTCACTGGGATTTGTTTAGTTTTCTCCATCAGGTCTACATTGGCGATTCTGTCATTAGCAGTCGATTCCCACTATTCTGCACAATAGCACCAATGTGTAGATGTGTGTAGTTTGGTGGTAATTCTTTGAGTTCATTCCATGTTTCTGATTCAAACTGTAGTACTGCTTTAACTATCATCTACTGCCTGTAGTACCTTGCTGTATTAAACAGGAGGGAGGGCTTGAGCCTGGGTGCAGTAGCCACGAACTGTGCATGTTGGGGTTTTTCTTTTTTCCCGCGACAGAAAAAAAATCCACACCTTACCGAAGAATCGAACCCGGGTCTCCTAAAGGCGAACCCGACACACTAGCCACTTGGCCAGCCGCTCGGTTACATATTCAAAGTTTGGTGCAGAGGTTAACTTCCTTTGACTTCCACAAACGTCCTAGTGCTATGAAAGCATCTCTTGCTTTTTGTATTCTTAATTTTAGTATCTGAATGCATTTCCCATTTTTGTCCATGTTCATTCCTAAATCGGTGTATGATTGATTCCGCCTACTGAGGTGGGATTTCAGCAAGGAAGATCGCGTTGTTATTTTCCTTGATTTTATTGTATTATTATCGTCTTTCGTCTATGAATGTTTAAACCTAATTGTTGTGGCATCTCTTCTACTGTGATTAGTTTATCATGCTTTGGATTACCTGTGTGCAGTAGGAGTGAAGTGTCGTCGGCAAAGTCCAACTCATCAAGCTACTTTGTTGACAGTCCGTTGAATTCCATTTCTGACGGTTGTTGTTGTTGTTGATGTTGTTGTTGTTGTTGTTGTTGTTGTTGTTGTTGTTGTTGTTGTTTTCATAGTCTAGTCTGTTGTCAGTAAAATTTATAATGGTGACAAAAGACATACATGTCGTACTCGTGGTTCTATTTCAAATGCAACTGTCAGTTTTCCCTCATGAAGAACTCAACACTTTATATCTTCATATGTTATTAAGTTATTTTGTTTTAAATGGGATCCCATAAGGCCGCATCAGCCTTCAAAAGGATTCCCTATCAAATGCCGTCAAATGCCATAATTCACAAATGCTATATAAATTGGCGAATGCAGTCACTACTTTGTTGTATTATTATGCCTAATGTGACTCTGGTCCGTGCAGGATCTGTTTGGTCGGATGCCTGTATGTTCATCCAGTGTGTACTAGTTTAGCTGAAGTGGTTGTAACATATTGTGTAGCTTATGCCGGGATACCATCAGGGTTCGCAGCTTTCCGATCTTCCAGTAGTTTGACTGTATTATTTTTTTTTCTAATATCTTCTTTATATGGTCTTTAACAGGTGATATCCAGTTCCACTTTTGCTGGGATACCATCTGGCTAGCAGCTTTTCCATCTTTCAGAAGTTTGATAGTTTTGTTTTCCTAATTTCTTCTTTAGATGGTCTTTCATAGTTGATATCCATTTCCATTGCTGCCGTAATAAAGACGGCCAGCCTGATATCAAACTTGCCTAGACAATCACAAACAGCCTAAAAGTATGGGGTTGACGACCGTGTCCTGCAAAGGACATACAACTAAATGTTTAGTGTGTCCTTTAATATCTACTTCCTTCTTCTGCTTCTATGAACGCAAATCAATACTTGAGAATGTGTTTCTGAGCTGATAGGTCAGCATCGAAGAATGGATAAGATCGTGTGTTATTAAAACATCCAGTGTGCTGATACCGAGGTAAGGGGTTCAGCCCCTACACCGGGCAGTTGGAATAAAATGTCGTCCTTGACTTGGGGACGTTAATTACAAGTACCTCTGAAGTCGGAGTGGGTTCGCCTCATGGCGAGGGACACTGGTAATAGGTAAAGGCTAATCCAAACGCAAAATTCAGTCCAGCACTACTAGATATAGTGTGTATGGATTACGCTTGAGTTCAAAGCGAGCGAGAGCAAGGGAAAACAAATAAAATGAAAAAAAAAAAAAATTATGAGCTGCGTTAGAGAGCTCGGGAGCTCCTCAACTGATATCTCTCAATGTTGAGGAAACAAAAACGTAACAAGCGGGACCATCCTTATCAAGTTTTCGCTTTCCGCTCTGCTGGGCCGCTGTGCATGCTGGGACGCCGCTATCAAAGATGGCGACGGCGGTAACAAAATTTGTGAACGCCATTTGGAGGGGGGGGGGGTGGGGGGGGGGGAAATGAGTTTGTAGGGGTGAAGGGAAGTTTGAAGATGTAGTTGTACAGATGAATGCCAGTGGTGTAGTGTTGAGTACGCTCGTTTGCCAAAGGAGTGGCCCAAGTTTAATTATCGTTACAAGCCAGGCCTTAGCTGTGTGGTTCTGCGTCAACTAAGCATCATAAAATAGCTGGACATTTTCAGAACTTTTTTGGGAACTTTTTGGAAACGTGATAAAAGTTAATTGCGTGTTCTTTACAGGACGTAGCAATCAAATCGAACATTTTTGACAATTCATAAAAAAACATACATGTATTGTTTGGCACTCATAGAAGTAGAAAAAAGAAGGAGAGACTAGAGGACGCACTAGACAACATAAATAAACATACATGCATTTTCTGGCACTCATAGAAGTTGCTTGCTTGCTTGTGTTCGTTGGCTTGAGCTCCAACGCGAAGTCCTGTATGTCAGATGGAGGCATCCTGTTGTCCAACATCAGTGTGATGTCATACAGGACCTGAGGTTTGCGTGAGTATCCGTTGTCCCATGTCTGCTTATTGGTGTGCAGACTGGTGGTTTCTCGCCGTACAGGCAGACACTCTCCGACTTCGGAGGAATCGGCGATCCTACTGACTTTAGAATGGACCCCGAAGGGACCTGTTGCCCAGGACGGTCGACGAGGACGCGTCAATAGGTCTTGGCCAGTATATAACCCGGCCCTGGTGCCTTGGAAACACCTCTGCGTCCCACTCATAGACGATTAAGAAAGAAGTGGAGACTCGAGGAGGCACTAGACAACATAAATAAACACACGAGTATTGTTTGGCGCTCGTAGAAATAGAAGACAAAAGTAGACTAGAGAATATGGGTGCCAGGTTGGTCATGGGTCGAGGTACACTTGTTCATGCAGCGATGTCCTGTCGTAATTTGGAGGTGACAGGTTCGAATCCAGTCGGTTTCCATAGCTATCAATTTTTGTGTTGTCCAGTACGTCCTTTAATTCCTGCTTCTTTCCTCTACTGCTGTGATCGCCAAACAATATGTGTGTGTTTATTTATGAACTGTCCTACTGGCCTAAAAGGGTTCCCCGATTGATGTTTATGTGTAGTAAGTGTCCAACATTTGTGGCTGCATGTGATTTACTAGGCAAATTTACCTTTAGTGTTTGCCTATGCTTTCTGAACAACCGACACACCTACCATTGTTAAAAATCAATGCAAGACGGTCTGTTAACGTGATAATAGTGGTTTAATGTGTGCAGTAATATATAGTCTCCATAAAATGTCAAAGTTGCTTCTATTCTTCAATCAACAATGGTGTTTTTAACTTAATTATCTACTTTCTCTTTCAGACTCCAGAAGTTCACGATGGCATCCTCAATAAATGGTCCTTTCATGTTGCGGAGTCATTGGAGTCACCCAAAGGGGTCGACTGGCACTTGTGTGGAGTGTCCCTGAGATCGAGTCCGTCCCAGTACTGTCAGGACTTTACAAGTTTGACAGGCGGAATCGTGTCTACGATGATTCGTTGATGTCTTGGGGAGACAGAACACACATCTTGGAAAAAGGAAACTGGTTATCTGTGTATGTTATACGGCTTTTGATCCATGGGTTGTGTATTGTGTATAAGATAGCTTGCTTTTTTAAATGAAGATGTAAAACTAGAGAACCGATGGCAAGTTGCGTATTCAAAATTGCAAAGACAGTTGGAATTTTCAAAAAGTGGGTAAAATGTTTAAAAATCTCACAGCTTGACAAAATTGTTGAAGGAAGAAAAGATGGCTACCAGTAGAGAGAGCTCTGTGTGCATCGTCTCGACTTCTGGTTGCACTATACAGCACCAATGATGTTCTTGCTTTGTTTTACGTTTACCTACTGAGGCTGTATAGTAACGTACATTAGTCGGGCTGGGAGGAGGCGGCGGTCCGTGGAAGGACACGGTCTAGCAGAATTGAGTACAGTCATAGCTTTTAAAGTAGTAGTAGTATTAGAAGACGAAGGAGGAGGAGAAGAAGAAGAAGAAGAAGAAGAAGAAGAAGAAGAAGAAGAAGAAGAAGAAGAAGAAGAAGAAGAAGAAGAAGAAGAAGAAGAAGAAGAAGAAGAAGAAGAAGAAGAAGAAGAAGAAGAAGAAGAAGAAGAAGAAGAAGAAGAAGAAGAAGAAATGAAGAGAGGAAGATGGGAGACGATATAGAGAAAGTAGTTTAAAATAACCTTCGGAAATGTGAAAAAGAAAGCGAGAAAGAGTGAGAGAGAAATAGAGAGAGAGATAGAGAGAGAGAGCGAGAGAGAGAGAGAGAGAAAGAGAGAGAAAGAGAAAAAAAAAGAGAGAGAGAGAGAGAGAGAGAGAGAGAGAGAGAGAGAGAGAGAGAGAGAGAGAGAATGAAACGGACAACATGACAGAAATATGAAAGAAAAATTCAGATTAAAGACAAAAAAAGAGAAACAAAATGCACATGGTTACAAGAAAACAAGAGGAACCGGCGATATTTCATGAAAGTTATTTTTCTCTTTGGCTGGTAAAATCATTCCGATTTTTAGGAACAGAGCAAAAACAGATTACGGGAACAAAATAGCGGGTTTTGGAGCAGTTCTTCCAGAATTCGAATTCTTGAAAGTTGGAAAACAAAAAAGTAAAAGGCTTTCACATTCCTTGAGACTATTGGGAATCAATCAATCAATTAATCTTTCAATCAAGTGCCGTCTCCACAATGAAGGTTGGCTGCAATGGATCCCAAACGCTGTCTCTTCCCAAGACATTTTCTGGATACTAATTTAACCTGGATGGACCTGGAAAGATTGACAGAGAATTTGTCATCTTGCACAGGCTTCTCTGCACTCCATATCCATATGCCATCAGTCTCCATGAGAGGATCGACACTATGAAGTGAGTTGTGTTGCACTGTTTCCACAAGCTTGTGTTGCACTGTTTCAACAAGCTTGTGTTGCACTGTTTCTTCAAGCTTGTGTTGCACTGTTTCGACAAGCGTGTGTTGCACTGTTTCGACAAGCGTGTGTTACACTGTTTCGACAAGCTTGTGTTGCACTGTTTCCACAAGCTTGTGTTGCACTGTTTCGACAAGCTTGTGTTGCACTGTTTCCACAAGCTTGTGTTGCACTGTTTCGAAAAGCTTGTGTTGCACTGTTTCGACAAGCTTGTGTTGCACTGTTTCCACAAGCTTGTGTTACACTGTTTCTTCAAGCTTGTGTTGCACTGTTTCTTCAAGCTTGTGTTGCACTGTTTCTTCAAGCTTGTGGCGACTTCAACAAGCATTTATTCAAGTTTCGTTCTTAACACAGCTGCCGGCGATTTGAAAGCATACCGCCTTGCGTTGGTTTCTTTACAATGGTATGAGTGCTAGTTGTTCAGAAAGCGATGGCAAACTACTGAACGTAAACCTGTTCAGGAATCACAAAACAAAAAAAACAAAAAAAAAAAAAAAAAAATAATGCTGGAATTGGTTAACTGCTTAGTCGTGTAAAGGATATGCAACTAACTTTTCCCTAACATTTGACTGTTCCCAGTCTATCTACAAGGTAGCAGGTTTGTATCGTTCACAGTGTGGTCCTTATCCCTTGACTGTCTTACGTGGGAGATCCTACCAGTAGCTGTGCTACCGCCGGCTTCAATCTTTGGGTCACTAGAACACGCACACATCTACTATTACAATGTCCAAACTAAAGTATAGAAAGATAGAACAACATTATCAAAAACAAGAAGAAGAAAACACAAGAATATACAAAAGATAGTCCGAGAGAAACGTGAACTAACGTACGAGGGGAAGTCAATAAGAAAGTCACAAATGCTGTAGAAAAATAACTAAATGTGATACCAACTTGAAACTAGTTTATTTTTATACATAGGTTGTCCCTTTATTTCTCAGCATAATTTCAACCAATATTGATGCACTTATCCCATCGTTTTATCAGTCCTCCCAAACGGGCTGCATAGAACTGCGTGCTCTGTTTTCTAAACCACGTTTTCACGTCACATTCAACTTCGGCGTCATTCGCGAAATGTCTCCCGCCAAGGTGATTTTTCAGTAGACCAAAGAGATGGATATAGCTAGGGGCTAGGTCGGGGCTGTAAGCTGGATGTTACAGAACTTCTCACCTTAGTTGGTTAATTTTCTCCTGAGTTAATCGAGCCGTATGTGGTCTGGCATTGTCATAAAGAATCAACACCCCTCTAGTCAGCAGTCCTGGACGTTTTCATGCAGCATCGATAGAACTTCACAGTACGATTCGGAATTCACATTGTCACCTTTCTTCTTGAAATTAGTTAAAAGTATTCCTTGACAATCTCAGAACACTGTCAGCATAACCTTGCCTGCTGATGGCGTAACCTTGAAGTTTTGGACACATGGCCAAGCAGAATGTTTCCATTGCATTGAAGCACGCTTTGATTCGGGCTGGTAGTGATGCACCCATGATTCGTCCCCAGTAACAATCCTGTTCAGCATGTCTTCTCCTTCATCTTTGTATCGACAAGGATGATGCAAGGACAGGCCAGATCGGTTCATTTTGTGTTCCTTCTTCAATTGTCTGGGTACCCACCTTGAGCACACTTTCTTAAATTTCAATCGGTCATGCATTATACTGCATGCTGAACCATGTGAGCACCCTATTGCTGATGTTACAGAGTCTATCGTTACTCACCTGTCACCTCTAATCATCTCCTCCATCCGCTGCAAGGATGCTTCTGTTGCAATATCAACAGGACGACCAGATCTGATTTCATCAACAATTTTAGAGCGTCCTTGAGAAACTTTTTCTACCCAGCTATGCACCGCTTTACGGGACAAACATTTGTCAGCATAAACAGGAAGCATTTCCTTATGAATGTCCTTTGCAGGCAGTCCTTTTGCTAACAAAACACGCACAACAGCACGTTGGTCTTTGGTTGTACACTTCATAAGTACAGACACCATTTTGTTTATGCGCTGCGTATGCGCATGAGACGCATAGCGCCACATGACGAATGGGAATATAAAGTTCGATGTTGTTGTCACCAAATGACACCTGTAGAAAATTCCAAATACATTTACCTGCCATCCTACAGAACTGTGTGACTTACTTATTGACACGCCCTCGTAGGAAAGCGAAAAATAGCATATCCGTGTCACATGTACGGACTGCATACCGCAAACGTGGCCATCTTATTGTACACAGCACAACTACTGGCACCTGGCCGTCTTGGCAGCCGATAGTTTGTACATGGAGCTTCACAAATAGCACAAGGCCTGAGCTGAATTGTATAGACCGTGTGTTGCCCGTGCTGCATGATCCCCCTCTCAACCTGCCTAGTTTACGCCAGATCAAAGGTAACACCAATATATCTTCTGTTGGAATGAACGTAGGAGATGGATAATTTCATCTCGTGCGTGTGATTTCTGCGCTAGGATGCATCGCCTTAGTAGCTACAAGAAAGTGAAACATGTCACATATAGAAGAATAAGTTGAGTTGAGTCAAGAACCGACATCACAGAACTCTGGTCATTCTCATACTTTCTCCATCCTCACCTGCAACAACCAGCGAATAGTCCCAGCACTAATGGTATCAGACTGATTATCTGTCAGTCTGGCCTTTCCTCGATCTTGAATATAGATCAGATCCTCTGGTCACTCCCTGCAGCACAATTCTCTCCAAGCCGTGATGATCTAACTGTCCATCTGAACTACACAGGAGATTCCGAAACACCCCAACCATATCTTCCTTATCATGCACCAATACCCAACCGAGCGGTGCAGACCCAGCCAATCTACCCGTCTGCTAATTTCCCACCACACCAGCATGTCCTGGGGAATCACATCCAACAGGTGCTCTCTATTTGTGTTTGTTGAATGGAGACCTGCCACTATGCCTGAAGCATATTTATCTTCACCTTTCTCATCATAATTTGTGAGTCCGTTACAATCACGACAAGCATGTTCTGTTTATTCTCCAACCAGCGGAACGTCGCTGTGACTGTCTCCACCTCCATTCTCAGACTAGACGTTGCCATATATACAAGAAAAAAATCCAGCAATAACCGGAGAGAGAGAGAGAGAGAGAGAGAGAGAGAGAGAGAGAGAGAGAGAGAGAGAGAAAAAGAGAGAGAGAGAGAGAGAGATAGACGGGGGGGGGGGGTCACACATTCACACACAAAACACACACAAAGAGAGAGAGAGACAGACAGACAGAGAGAGAGAGAGAGAGAGAGAGAGAGAGAGAGAGAGAGAGAGAGAGAGACGACAAGGATTGGAAAGAAGAAGAGACGAAAACATAAAACCGATGTGATGGGGAAAAAATAATTTAAAAAGCAGAATTAGTTAATGAAAGACACAGGAAAGCCACGCTAAGAAGCAAAACATGAAAATATTGAGCCACTTTGTTACTTAACTTCCGCAAGAAAAATTAATTCCAGTGTGAAAATAAGTAAAAGAAAACAGTCATAAATTATTTCCTTAGTTCTTGCAGGTGTATTAATTAACTCCTTAATTTGTCCTTGTTATTGCGATTTACAACATTAAACAAAACAGAAACAGGGAAAAAAGAAAAGAAAATACAATCCTTCAACGCAGTTACCATTTCCCCTTTCATAAAAACAGTCCCGTTTTTAGCACACAGGAAACAAGCAACAGACAGGGCCAATAAAGCAACTGTGAGCGACCTATGCTCCGAACTGCTCATTCGCAAACGCTGAGGACGGAAGTAGGCGGGTATCTCGAAATAAAAGGGTTAATTTACAACTTTATTCTAAACCGGGTGTAAGCGGTTGTCCGCGCGACTGTTGTGCAACTAAGACCCAATTAAGTCCGACATGAAAGGGGTCCGATGCTCCTAATTACTATCATAACCCCGGTTCAAAAGTTCCCCCATGGTTCCCGCGCATGCGTGTTTGAAGCACCTGATCTCGGCAGTGGGGAAGTTATACCGGAAATGACGTAATCCCATCCGCCATGATACCCCGGGGTTGTGGGACATACGGAAAACACACGTTTAGTTGTTGATGTATAATGGTGGGAGAGACATCATGATGAAGTAGAGATGTAGCGGAAAGGCGGATATGAAAAAAGGACCGATGGAACAAGGAGTATAAATTTATACTTGCGTGGCACGTGTGAGGCATCAGTTCGAGCTATTTGATGCTATAATGCCTGGGCATTGTGAGCGAGTGTACGGGGGCCTGCAGATTATATTAGGGCCAAAACAATAATACATTTGGCTTCCTGGTGGTAATCCTATAGTTGTTAGTACTTCACGTTGTGGCCCCGAGGCCTAGGTTCAAATCCTGGTAGCGGGATAAACAACGCGTGTGTGGTGTCTTGCACTGCCAGCCTCACATTTATAGAAAAGTCTTCATGGTGAAGTAATTAAAACGTTTGCATTGCGCTCCGAAAGTCTCGGGTTTCTTTCCTAAATCCGCTGTTATGTTCACGAGTGCAGTTTTCTTGGAGACTCCTGGCTGTCGTCGACGGAGCTACGGAGTTCGTGGTCTGTGCGACGCTTACGGCGTCTCTTTTTATTTTGGTAAGACAAAAACCACGGCCATCAACCAGTGTGGCCACTGCTAAGAAGGAAAGCAATGAGAAACTACCTTCTGTACAGTTGCCTAGAAAAATCATGTGTCGTCATTTCATAGAACATTCGAGAAACGGCGTAAATTGGTGCTCCATAGGAACAGACTCGCTTGGTATGGATAGTCATGTATACCAGGTAGCCCAACACAATCAGCATTCCATGATTATGGTGATCGTGTGAGATGGCGAAACATGACCGCCCAGGTTTATCGGCATGGCACGTGATGATGATCATGAAGTCATAACTGTGACACACCCCTATTTCCCAATTTACGCCGTCCATTTATGTTTGGTGCAAACCTACTTTTTGTTTGGCTCTGGATCTGTTACAATATGGGATTACCACCATATATCCAATGTGCTTAATGCGTGTCGAAGGATCCTGTAATGGTTTTCTTATTTATCTGATTGATTGGCCAGCGCTAGCGAAGTGGGTAGTGAACTATGCTGGCAATTCCATGGCTACGATCGGACGTTATTTCGACGCCTGGACTCGTCGTTTGCCAAAGTTAGCTAAAGATTGGCCATCTACTCCTCTATACTCTCAGGCCTAAATAAAGAAATATCCCATATTTTTTTAAAGTTCAATATGTGGTTAAAGTTTACAATATCCTATTTGTTAAAGTTTAAGATGTACTATTGTTAAAGTATGGTGCAATCACATCATAGATCCATGGCAGAAAACTACTTCCGGGTAAATAAAAAAAAATATAATTGATTAAAAATATAATTGAATAAAAATATAATTGATTAAAAATATAATTGATTAAAAATGGTGTACAAGAGTTTAAAAGACAAGAGAATCGACTTCATTGCACCGGGTTTTATCCCATAATGCTCGGTCTCTTTCCATAAGGCGACCTGCCGAAAGCGAGGCAGAAAGCACACTCTATAGCTTCCGCAGGCATCTCCGAGAAAATTGCGCTCTCGAACCGAAGAGCGTAGCTAGGAATCGAACCCACGACCTTCGGAGTGCGAAGAAGGCTGAGTAACACTGCGCCACGGACACTCCCTAAGGCTTATCGGTACTGGGGGATGGTTTCCTACAGGTATGTTGAGATTTCCTGGACTGCAGAAGAACTACAACAGCTGAGAAAAGTTGCACATAATATGCACGTTGTTTGTCGAAAAATTTTGAAAAATTAACTACATGACGTCATCAAAACATGTGCTGAAAATTATTAAATTAGTTACAATAGTCATTGTTATAGTCTTACGCTGTATTGGGGAAGATGGAATGAAGCATGGTAGCTGGAATGAAGTATTCATTATAACTTATTCAACATATTTGTAACCGTAATGCGATGAGGAGGTTGTTTATCAAGAAATGTTGCTATACATCTTTGAACAACAAACCATGTGTATTGACTGCCATTTCGAAACACTTGGTCAATCAAATCAATTCTGTTGTTTTTTATTAATTTTTTTCCCCGTTGATAACACCATTTTGTTTGGCGTGCAAAGAATTACTCCAGCAGACGACAGCGATTCGCTGCATATTGCTTCACGATGGACTGCGGAGCATATTTTTTCATGACGTATTATATTGTTTCAAATTTGTTCTACATACAAAGCGTAGTGAGACTCTACAAACACCCGGTATAATTAAAGGAAGATTACCAACACTGTTGTTTGGTTATGTGAAGAGCAGAGACATAAAAAGATGTCAATTGCAAAGAGAAAAAGAATGTTCAAGTCCTACATAAGGATGTGAAGCGTGGACAATGGGCAGACAAGCTGAGAAACATCTAATGGCTGTGGAAATATGGTTTCTTAGGAAAATGTAAAGACCACCATGGACAGACAGAAAACCAAAAGATCACGTCCAACAAGAAACACACGAAGATCGTAAAGTAATTGGAGAAATTAGACATAGACAGTCACAATGTTTTTAACACGTTTTAAGAAGAAATAAATGGGAGAACTTAGTTACAACTGGCACGATCGAGGGAAAGAGAACAAGGGGAAGGCAGAGAAGTAAATATGTAGATGGCTTGGCCACGTGGCACGGTCGAGACAAGACCACAGAGCTGATCCACGACTCTGGTGATCGAGTGAGATGGCGAAACACGACCGCCCAAGCTTATCGGCATGGGACATGATGATGATGATGAGAAGAGAAGCTTTAGAAAATATTCGTGATTGGACAAATCAGCGTAGACAAGGCAGGGATAAAACAAAATAAACAACGCTGGATGGACTGTGACCGTGCCATGGGGGAAATGAAGAACAGCAAGAACATTAAGAACATCAAGAGCAGCAAGAACATCCAGAGCATCAAGAACATTAAGAACATCAAGAACATTAAGAACATCCAGAACATTCAGAACATGAAGAACATCCAAAATATTAAGAGCATCTAGAATATTCAGAACATGAAGAGCATCAAGAGCTTCAAGAACATCAAGGACATCAAGAACCCAGGTCTGTAGTTATGCATGGCCTCCTGCGCCACATGGATGGACACAAGATATTGATGGCGGTAATATGTTATATTGCTGCTCTCACCAACTTTCCCATGAACACAGTGAAGATGGACACAAGATAATGATGGCGATAATATGTTATATTGCCGCTCTCACCAACTTTCCTATGAACACAGTGAAGATAGCATAGTTTGCACGCATCAACTCTCCGATGTAACGATCAAACTGCGACAAGCCCTGATACATCCGAGGCCAGCATGGGTCACGCGGCCGCAGTAACTTCTCCCGTTATGGCGCTGACACATTCCAGTTAAGTAGAAGTCCTGCCCTACCATTAGCAGCATCATCATCATCATTATCGGCGACATCAGCATTAAACTAAACCACATCCCTGAGACGCTAATTATGCCTGGATGCCAGACATGTCAGGGTCAATAGGCGTCCGGGTCTGGCCCAGGATTTATTTCTGCTACTGTCAGGCAGTGGCGGTTCTTTGTGGGGTATCAGGTTGAAAAACTGGGGAAGAAGGGGGAGGAGGGGAAGGCTGAGGATTAGTTAACCATCATGGATTCACTCAATGCTGAGAAAGAGCTCTCGAAGTAGTTCTGTAACTGATATTCCAATCCAACAGGCTTCAGAGACAACAGGCCACGCCACACAGGTTGTCACAGAGAAGTCTTACACTTTGTTCATCGCTAGGGTTGTAGAGAATTCTGCTTCAGCTTGTCAGTCATTTAGAACTTTGTGTGCCGAAGGTTTTACGGCGTCTGCTTTCCGCTCCGAAGGTTATCGGTTCGATTCCAACCTGCGTCGTTTTGTTCACGAATGGAATTTTTTCGGAGACTCCTGGGGGTCGTCGCTGGAGCTACAGAGTTCGTGCTTTGTGCGACGCTTTCGGCACGCCAACCCGAGGAAAGAGACCGAACCACATGCGATACAACCCGGCGTAATGAAGTCGATCCTCTTGTCATCTAGACTTTAATCCTCCAAAATTTTCTTAAGTTGTCCGTTTACTGTTGAAATATCACATTTCTCAATGTATCCCTTCGTCTCTTCTACCGACGGTCTTTTCAGTTGTCGCGATGTTTTCCAATGCCTCTCTTCTCGTAATCAAACAACACAAAATAATACAACGTAATGCAGCCTTACAGAACTCAATTACGGAAAACACAGGACCATGAGGCGACTAGCTTTCATCAGCATACACATGCTCAAAACACAACATATGAACATAGAGAAGTCACTACAATGACTACATTAAGGCATAGGAACGGGGTAAGAATGGACAGATTTAAAAAAAAAAGAACAATGATAAAAAACTGGGGGAAAATGTGTTACTTAATCTCAGAATCCCAGGCTGTGAAACTAACAGGAATCTTGACATTGGTTCTCTTATATAGACAGACGAGAGAGACTGTGGTGCCATGGGTGCCATGAAACTAACAGGAATCTTGAAATGGGTTCTCTTATATAGACAGACGAGAGAGACTGTGGTGCCATGGGGACAGGGGCAGGGATGGTATCCGTTCAGTGAAGATTCCAGGTAAATGCGTGGAAGTGGTACATGAAGACGAAGAGGAAGGTAAGACGCGAAACTGGAAGCAATGGAGATGTCATGGTGGGCTGAGAGTGAGAACAACGAAGGAGTTCCCCCAGGTGGATGTCCATACAATGCAAAAGTGTGTGCTAAGAAGAAATCACACCTCCACTGCCTGAAAAAATCATCCTAATTTGTTCGTTCATTTTCGAAAATTAAAGATATTTTATCCAATAGTTCACTATGATTGAATGTAAGAAAAAGATTACTGAAGTGCTATATAGAACCTGTTTTACTGTATGGCAGTGAATCTTGGAATGTCAATCAACCTAATTAGCATGAACTTGGAAGCAAGAGATATGTTATTCCTGAGACGAATGTTGTGCATTCCTTGGACTGCCAGAGTAACAAACGACGATTGCCTGAAAGACGCAATGACACTAGAACATTAAATTCAAGAATAAGAAAGAGACAAACATATTTCTTTTGTCATTTCTTCTTCTTCTTCTTCTGCGTTTTTTTTTCGGATGTGACTGACTGCGTTGTGCCTGTTTACAGCAGAGCTGCGTTCTTGCGCCGTTAGGCCGACACATCCGACTTCTGCGGGCATTTGTTGACCGGGTTAATCGTCCCGGGGCTTTTGTCATATGATAAGAAGAGAGGCATTGGAGAACATCGTGACGACTGGAAACGTCAACGGGAAGAAAAGCAGAGACAGATCAAGAGAAATGGTGCTGGATGGACGAGACGGCGGCATGGAGGGATATCAGCAAACGTGTTGATCCAGAACACCAATGACTGAGATCTGTGGTTAGCCATGAACACCTACGCTAGCTGGCAGGGTACTTGATGATGATGATGATGATGATGATGATGATGATGATGATGATGATGATGATGATGATGATGATGATGATGATGATGATGATGATGATTTTCGAAATAACTCATTTCTCCAGGTATGTTCTGGATTCTTTTGTTTCTGGTCTTTCCCTATAGCCGTGAAAGTTCCCAAAGCGTCTCTTCTCATTACATAACCAAATTGTCTGCTTCCTTCTCGGTTTATTAATTACTAGCTGACCCTGCCCGGCTTCGCCCAGACCCTGGTGGGGAGCATCTCATTTAATTCACATAAGTAGTCATATAAGTTCTCGTTCCCGTTACCGACTGACTGTCTGTCTGTCTGTCTGTCTGACCCGGCCCGGCATTGCCCAGCTCCTGGTGTGGAGCATCTCATTTAATTCATATAAGTAGTCATATAAGTTCCCGTCTGTCTATCTGTCTGCCTGACCCTGCCCGGCTTCGCCCAGTCCCTGGTGGGAAGCATCTCATTTAATTCATATAAGTAGTCATATAAGTTCCCGTTACCGACTATCTGTCTGTCTGTCTGTCTGTCTGTCTGACCTGGCCCGGCATCGCACAGCTCCTGGTGTGAAGCATCTCATTTAATTTATATAAGTAGTCATATAAGTTCCTGTTCCCGACTGTCTATCTGTCTGTCTGTCCGGCTTCATTAAATTCATAAAGAACGTTCTTCCACACACCATCCATTATTTTTAATGAAAACTCTTTCTAATCACCTGCATGACTACAGTAACTTCTTAAGCAAAAAAAGATGAGTTACAATGTTATACATTGTGCATCATTTTTATGAAAACTTTGAAAATGCCTTACAGATTGTATCATTATTTATTATAACTCATATGCCGGTACATAACTATGGACAAAGAGTTTATAAATCTTTGAAAACGATGCCACAATATGACTATAAGTTATACAGAAAAGTTATGCCCCTTGAAATAACTTTTACAGAGTTAGGTCCCCTGAGATATATGAAATTATGATGAAAAATGAAAAATGAAATAATACTGAGTAAGCAGGCGATTTCACACTAACAAAATATCACAGTTGACAGCTCTGGAATGAAAGGAAGGCGTGTAGAAAATTTCATCTCAATCGGATGGGCCGTTCGCGAACAAATAAAGGACATACGGACAGAGATACGGACGCACATCCTAATTTATATATAAGATTATTTGTTTTGTTTGTTTGTTTGTTTTTTGGCGCTAGCTCGCATTGAAAACATGTGTAGTCCAAACACGTGCTATTACTTCCAGTTGCACGGGACTAATATTTGTGTCTGGATTCGCTGTCCATGTTACAACGCTGTCCCTCGCCATTGTTGTGGCTTTCTGACTAATTTTATCACTCTTTTCTCTTGGTGGTATGTAATAGGTGTATCAGCCACCAACATCTGCTCAAGACGACTACCATCTTATGGACAGAGCAGAAGAAATAATCAGAACATGACACAATAGATTATGCAACCACATGTATACAAAATTCCAAATTTGCGAATCAGCCATGTGCACATTTGGATTGGCATCGCAGACAGTAGAGCACATACTCCAAGACTGCTCAAAATATGGCATATTTAGCCAGACCTTCTGACCTGGAGAAACAACAGTGGAAGATAAACTCGATGGACCTTGAGCAAACTAAAAAAGACAGTGGCACTCATACAAGAGTCAACATTGCAGTTATAGACACGTTTAAAGCGAACGAAAGAAGACGATGACACGGGTACAACATGATCTTCTTCTGCTGCTCCTTCCTTAGCTAATCGATCAGCTCTCTCGTTTCCGAGTACTCCTACGGTAAGATTGTACCCATTGCGTGGTGACCTGACGCTGGCTGCCTAAATCAGAAAGTAGTGTCCTTAGTACTGGCAATTTCCCTGACAGGAGCACCTCGAGTACTGATTTTGCATCTGTCAATAGCACCACACACAGCTTGTGTGCCATGGCAGGTATTTAGTAGTTTCTCTGTTGCTATATAGATTGCCTGGATTTCTACATCATAGTTATGGGTTAAAGAGTGTTGAGGGGATACATAGAGCCTGTTCTTTTGTATGGATGTGAAACTTGGACAATGGGCAGTCAAGCTGAAAAACATCTGATGGCTGCAGAAATGTGGTTTCTGAGGAAAATGCAAAGAATACCATGGACAGACAGAAAAACCAATGACCAAGTACTACAGGAGACAAATGAACATCGTAAACTGATTAGAGAAATTAGACGTAGACAGTCAACATTTTTTGGACATGTTATGAGAAGAAATGGATTGGAGAACTTGGTGACAACTGGCAAGATCGAAGGAAACAGACCAAGAGGCAGACCGAGAGGAAAATTACTGGATGGCTTGGCCACATGGCATGGACGAGACAAGAACACTGAGCTGATCCACGACACTGGTGATCGAGTGAAATGGCGAGTCATGACCGCCCATGCTTTCCGGCATGGCACATGATTGATTGATTGAGTTATGGCAATATTTTCCTGTTGGTACTCTGACCGTGTCCCTGATATTATTTGGGTATTCTATTTACACTCCGGCTCCTCCATGTTGAACATAATGTGTGATCCAGAGATCCAATATATCTTCTTCATCAAGGAAGCTGAGAGTAGCTGTTCTGTGATGTACACTGCTTTGTTCTTCCTTGTCGATTCTTCTTCTTCTTCTTCTTCTTCTTCTTCTTCTTCTTCTTCTTCTTCTTCTTCTTCTTCTTCTTCTTCTTCTTCTTCTTCTTCTTCTTCTTCTTCTTCTTCTTCTTCTTCTTCTTCTTCTTCTTCTTCTTCTTCTTCTTCTTCTTCTTCTTCTTCTTCTTCTTTCTTCTTCTTCTTCTTCTTCTTCTTCTTC
>OY992876.1:91401453-91403953 GCA_963921405.1 Cepaea hortensis | reverse complement strand
GTTTGCCAACGCTTTCTGAACGAGAAAACAACTTGAAGTCCAACTAACCGGTGTGAGGTTTGAACCCCGTATCGCGCCATCAGCGCGCTAGAAGTTTATGCGCAAGCGCAGTAAGCTCCGCAGCCACGCTGATTGTCAACCTCTGAACTAGAGAAGCGCATTGTCCCACAGAAGTCTTCAAGTCTCCTTCCTTAGGGTCACACAAAGTCAATCTCAGCATATAAACAGACTCACGCGGTATTGATTCGCGCCGTTAGAAGTTGACCAAAGAATTATAGATTTGAGGAAGCAATAAACAAAGTAATCACTGGAATTATAGATACCATACTAAGACAATTCTGTGCCGTGCACCAACCCCGAGGAACCAAGACATTCCCTGGTACACATTTTAAGCTGTGTTGATCTCGGAGCCTTGTATGAATCTGAAACAATCATCTATACGGAGACTGGAACGCACGACTACCAGGCCGGCTGGTTCACGTCTGTCATTATACTACCTCGACTCACAGTCTTATCCTTTTTGGTTCGAGGGACACTGGTAACAGGGAAAGCTAATCCACAAGGAAAATTAAGTCCAGGGCTACTAGAAGTAGTATGTGTGGACTACACTTGAGTTGCAAAGTGAGATGGTGATGATGATGTCCTGACACTGATGGTGATGATGATGTCATGACACAGATGATGATGATGATGATGATGATGATGATGATGATGATGATGATGATGATATGACAGAGATGACGATGATGATGTCATGACACTGATGATGATGATGATATCATGACACGGATGACGTTAATAATGATGCTAATCACACGCAAAATTCAGTCAATTGCTTCTAGATGGACTACGCTTGAGTTTATAGTAAGCGAGCGCCCCAAAAGACATAACTCCGGTGTTTTGAAGGCGAGGTAGACAGTTTCATCCCTACACCGACAGGGAGTCTGCCTGGTCAAGTGGGTTAAGCTGCATGCCTCACGTTCTGAAGGTTGTAGGTTCGATTTTGGTAAACGCCGTTCGGTTCACGAGTGCAATTCGGAGACGCCTGGGGGGTCTTCGCTGGAACTACGGAGTTGGTGCTACTCTTTCAGCAAGATGCTGTGTGGAAGCCACCGAGTCATAAGGATACACCCCGTGGAATGAAGTTGATCCTTTTAGCTTATAAACTATTGTAAACCCTTACATCGGCATTAAGTAGGAATTTCACTGTGATTTCTCGTTCAGAAAGCAATGGCAAGCTACTGAACGTAAACTTGGCTAGAAATAAAAAAGAGCGAAGAACTGCTGGGTTGACTGCGAGGTCCTGTAATGACTTTTACAGTGAACATGCATTATTAGTATTGACATGGGTGACAACTCCACACGTCATCTTCGTAGAATTGATTATTTAGAAGTAGTCTCCCCTTGCAAAGTTGTTGTTGATGATGATGATGATGATGATGATGATGATGATGATGATGATGATGATGATGATGAGAGGAAAATGACGGCAACTTCAAAGAAGAAGCAATTAGTGGAGATGTGACTACTATCATGACGACAATTGATAGAGATGTGAGTACTATCAAGACGACAATTGATGGAGATGTGAGTACTATCAAGACGACAATTGATGGAGATGTGAGTACTATCAATGACGACAATTGGATAGAGATGTGAGTACTATCATGACGACAATTGATAGAGATGTGAGTACTATCATGACGACAATTGATAGAGATGTGAGTACTATCATGACGACAATTGATAGAGATGTAACTACTGCCATGACGACAATTGATAGAGATGTGAGTACTATCATGACGACAATTTATAGAGATGTGAGTACTATCATGACGATAATTGATAGAGATGTGAGTACTATCATGACGACAATTGATAGAGATGTGAGTACTATCATGACGACAATTGATAGAGATGTGAGTACTATCATGACGACAATTGATAGAGATGTGAGTACTATCATGACGACAATTGATAGAGATGTTGAGTACTATCATGACGACAATTGATAGAGATGTAACTACTGCCATGACGACAATTGATAGAGATGTGAGTACTATCATGACGACAATTGATAGAGATGTGAGTACTATTCATGACGACAATTGATAGAGATGTGAGTACTATCAAGACGACAATTGATAGAGATGTAACTACTGCCATGACGACAATTGATGGAGATGAAAGTACTATCATGACGCCAATTGATAGAGATGTGAGTACTATCATGACGACAATTGATAGAGATGTGACTACTAACATGACGACAATTGATGGAGATGTGACTACTATCAAGACGACAATTGATAGAGATGTGAGTACTATCATGACGACAATTGATAGAGATGTGACTACTAACATGACGACAATTGATGAGATGTGAGTACTATCATGACGACAGTTGATAGAGATGTGAGTACTATCATGACGACAATTGATGGAGATGTGAGTACTATCATGACGACAATTGATGGAGGATGTGAGTACTATCATGACG
>OY992876.1:91353714-91401253 GCA_963921405.1 Cepaea hortensis | reverse complement strand
CATAATAACAATAATAACAGCAACAGAGAGAGAGAAAAAGAGAGAGAGAGAGAGAGAGAGAGAGAGAGAGAGAGAGAGAGAGAGAGAGAGAGAGAGAGAGAGAGAGAGAATGAATCAGCCTCATTGAGCCATCTGCCCTGTCAAAATGTGCCGAACTTTTTAGTCAAAGCTGTCAAAGGGAAACAACCATGAAAACACACTAAAGTCAAACAGCTTTGATCGTGATTATATACCCTGTAAATTCTTTCTCTGCGTGTGTATGTACTTGCTCCGAATTATAAGGCTCCACATGAATAACTAAAATTTTTATTTCGTTTTCTCTGTGTGTATAAATCATTTCTGAAAAAGTACAGAACAAATGATTAATTTGTCGATGTGATCACCATTGCATTTAATGCAAGTCCTCCAGTACCGATAAAGTGCTTGGATTCCTGCAGAAAATAATTCATTTGGTCGCCACTCATGAACCGCCTGTTGTACTTTTTTCACAGAAATCACGCCGTTTTAAAACATTCTACTCCACTCATACACTTGCTGGACTGACAGGCATGCATCACCATACTGGACCTTCATTCGCCGATGAATTTCTATAGCAGTACGCTGCTCCTCTTCGGTGTATGTCAAAAGAGGGTTGGCCATCTTTAAACTGCCCTTATGATGTCATCGTATTCGTCTGCACCATGATGTCATGTGTTTAACACCCTTGACATCATTAACAACAATATTCACCGGTTACAGACAATGGCATGGCTATTGTAGTTTATATCTCACTTTTAGGGCTTTCATTTGAAGCCGCTTCATAAAAATAGTTGAAAGGATAAGAGCGCTTATGGTGAGGTAAGGCGTAATTTCCTATTCTTCTTCTTCTCTTCTTCTTCTTCTTCTTCACCGTTCCGAGCCATTGAGGTTTTTTGCTGCAGATACAATCCGTCTCCATTCGTCTCTCTGGTGGACCTTCTATTGCCAGTCTTTGATTCCAAGTGCTTGTAGATCTGTGTATATATTATCTTTCTACCGTCTTCTTGGTCTACCTCGGGGTCTACGGTAATTTATTTCCTGAGTGTAAGCGAGTTTTGTTTCCCTATTATCTTCCATTCTTTCTATATGCCCCAGCCATTGTAGTCTATTAGCCTTCGTGATACCAGTGATTAGCGGGGACTTAAACAGATCATAAATCTCTTTGTTACTTCTTCCTGTGGCGAAGTGGTCAAGCCGTTTGACTCGTGCTCCGAAGGTTGTGGGTTCGATTCCGGGCCATGTCCTTCGGTTTACGAGTTAAATGTTTCGGAGACTCCTGTGGGTCGTCGCTAAAAGCTACGGAGTTCGTGCTTTGTGTGACGCTTTCCGTGCTGCGGAAAGAGACCGAGCCATATGGGATAAAACCCGGTGCAATGAAGTCGACCCTGTCGACTTTTAAGCGACTTTTTTTTCTTCTTTTCTACTCTCCGCTTTGTGCACCCCTAATGGGTCCAAAGATGCGTCTTAAATCTTTGTTCTCAAAGGTTTGTAACAAGGCTTCGTCTCCTTTCGTTGTACTCCATGTTTCAGAGCCATACAGCACAACTGGTCTGATCAGTGTTTTGTATATTGTGATTTTGATGTTACGATATAGCGCATTTGATTTTAGTAGATGTTGTAGTGCATAGTATATCTTATTTCCAGAATTGATTCTAGTTTGTATTTCTTCCCTTATGATGTTGGAGCAGTTGAAGATTGTACCCAGGTATTTGTATGTTTCTGTTCTTTTAATGGTCATACTATCTATTTGTATGTGGCCAGAGTTTTTAGCCATTCCTTCTCTTGAAATTACCATATATCTGTCTTATCTTGGTTGATAACCAGCCCCATCTATTGGGCTTTTCCCTTTAAGTGAGTCAACATTTCTAATGTCTTTTGTTCATTTTCCCCTATAATATATATATATATATATATATATATATATATATATATATATATATATATATATATATATATATATATATATATATATATCATCTGCATAACTAAGCAGCTTGGATGTTCCTCCAATATCACATTCCTCCTTTACCTTCCTTACAACTTTCTCTAGAGCCAGATTGAAGAGTAGCCTCCATAGTGCTACTGTTTCAAGCCAGATGTTATTTGGAAGGGGTCTGATTTCCTGCCTTTATCTGTTACTGTATTATAAGTATCTTCCATGCATAGTCTGGTCATGTTGATTAACTTCCTTGGTATTCCAAATTCCTGCATAGCATTCCATAGATATTCCTATGGACACTATCATAAGCCTTTTTAAAATCTACAAAAATGTAATGGAGATCTCTTTTATATTCCCCTTTTTTCTCTATTTTTTCCTATGCAAACTTTAAATTGGACTTAAAAACTTGACTGCTCGTTCAAAAAGTAATGGCAAACTTCTGAACGTAAAATTGTTTAGAAAATCAAATTGGGGTGAATTCTACGTCCTGCAAATGAATTGCAGCATTAAGTAAAAGAGAATCGTTGGTTTATACAAACAGCCCACACCTTCCGGGTATAAGGGGTGCAATGAGTCAGCCAACTATCATTGCTGCCTATAGTACCTTGCGGTGTAGAACAGAGAAGTCTTGAGCCTTGAGAATAAGGGCCGCCTGGCTAGTACAGTCGCCCCTTGAACTGTACAGGTTAGGGTTTTCATTTCTGCCCCCGACAAAAAAAAAAAAAAATCCATTACCTTACCGAGGATTCGAAACCGGATCTCCTGAATGACAACCTGGCTTTCTAACCACTCGACCAGATGGTCCTCTAGTAAATCAAAGAATCAGTGTTTAAACATTACTAGAAGACACAAGTGACGAAATAAACTTTTCGGCTAAAGTTTCCTGTGCACACAAACAATAAAGAGACACTGAACCAAAAATATATAGAAAGTATACGAAAGTTGTTGAGCTGATATGAAACAATCATCTGTGCAGTTATGTACTCATGCCTTGTGTAAAAGCACACTGGCAATGCTTCTATTAGCCTAAAATACTCAAGGGAAATGGGATTGGCAGGGGCAGGTCATTCTCAATGGTAACAATACAGATGGTCCTGCAAAGATACAATAGTCACATTAAGTGGCAGCGGCCACACGAGGGTACATTAAGCTAGGCCAAGGTGAAAGAAATGTATGACGCAAAAACAAACCGACAGACGATCAAGACAACACAGGTCACAAACATGAATTCTGGGAGAGAATGATCTAGAAATGGGTTTATCAGAAGCAACAACAGCAACTACAACAATAACAACAACAACAACAACAACAACAACTACTACTACTACTACTACTACTACTACTACTACTACTACTACTACTACTACTACTACTACTACTACTACTACTACTACTACTACTTCTTCTTCTTCTACTTCTACTACCATTACTACTACTACTACTACTACAACTACTACTATTACTACTACTACTACTACTACTACTACTACTACTACTACTACTACTACTACTACTACTACTACTACTACTACTACTACTACTTCTTCTTCTTCTACTTCTACTACCATTACTACTACTACTACTACTACAACTACTACTACTACTACTACTACTACTACTACTACTACTACTACTACTACTACTACTACTACTACTACTACTACTACTACTACTACTACTTCTTCTTCTATTTCTACTACTACTACTACTACTGCTACTACTACTACTACTGCTACTACTACTACTACTACTACTACTACTACTACTACTACTACTACTACTACTACTACTACTACTACTACTACTACTACTACTTCTACTACTACTACTACTACTACTACTACTACTACTACTACTACTACTACTACTACTACTACTACTACTACTATTACTACTACAACAACAACTACTACTACTACTACTTCTACTACTACTGCTACTACTACTACTACTACTACTACTACTACTACTACTACTACTACTACTACTACTACTACTACTACTACTACTAGCACATCACGTCCAAAGATGAAGCACACTTGCGCCGTCTATGCGGCGTTCTCTTCACTTGAAGTAGAAAAGTTCGAATCCCAGTGTTGCTACGACAGATGTCATTGTTGACACTTTCTCTCTGACTTCTGTTCTCAATGTGGGAATATTGGCAGAGTTGATCTAGAACACCAAAGACGTGAAGGCCTTTCTGGTTCGCAAGATCAGTCCTGCGTCTAGCGTTCGTTGTCTCGGATGGTTGTGTGAGGTGCACCTAATCGGGATCTTCTCAGCCTACGCATGTTAACGAGGCAGACGTTACGAAAATGTAACCGCATCGTGAAGCCAGACTCGTGGTTTGAGCGTGCGAAAGCGCAAATTTATACGATCGTTCGACAAAGTCTCGATAAGCTTCCACTCTCTCTCGATGAGTAGTGGGCCTGCAGTCAGTAAGCTGGCATAGCTTTTCGGGCAGTCCTGCCGGCGCAGCTTGAAAGCTCGTCGGTAGGCATCCACTGTTTTTGCATGTATCACCGGGTACCGAGGGAGTGCGCTGAGCGATTGCTACTCTTGGCCTGTGTGTGTGAATAGTCAGTCTGTTCGATAGATATCTGGTTGATCCTGCCAATTGTCATATGCTTGTCTTAAAGTTTAAGCCATGCATGTCTAAGCTCACACTGTCTCACGGTGAAACCGCAAATGGCTCATTACATCAATCGAGATTCCTTAGATGAGACTTGGATAACTGTGGCAATTCTAAAGCTCCGATCCTTGCTGAAAGATCGCTTTTATTAGTTCAAAACCATTCATCGTTGCCCATCGTTGGGCGCGGTGTTCCCACTAGGGACTCTGGATAACTTTGTGCTGATCACATGGCCTTACGTGCTGGCGACACATCTTTCAAATGTCTGCCTTATCAAATGTCGATGGTACGTGACATGCCTACCATGTTTGTAACGGGTAACTTGGAATCAGGGTTCGATTCCGGAGAGGGAGCATGAGAAACGGCTACCTTCTCCAAGAAAGGCAGCAGGCGCCAACTTACCCATTCCCGGCACTGGCAGGGAGTAACGAAAAATGAGAATACGGGACTCTATCGAGGCCCCTTAATTGGAATGAGTACACTTTAAACCCCTTGACAAGGCACTATTGGAGGAAAAGTTTGGTCAAAGGATAGGAACCAAACCAAGAGAGACACACACCTGATGTCTTGCAGGTAGACTGAGGACAGGCAGTCAAGGTACGAATCAGGCGCACTATGCCACAACATTCTTGGTCCAGACACATATTCTATGACTCTCTGCTGAGGAATATGGCTGAAGGCCTCTACGTCAATAACCCCCCGATGTGAGAGCCGGGCCGATACTCACCCACTGCAAAATGGATGTGAGATGCTGAGCCTGGTGCATGCTTGGTCCATACACTTGTTTGAAAGCTCTCACCCGAGGGATATGAGGTATCCCCGGGATGAGAAGGCCTGGCCGATACACGCTCTCTGCTGCATGGAGGTGAGATGCTGAGTCTGCAGCACATGTAGCCTACCTCGTGAGCGTCACTAAAGGTGAAAAAGCGCCCCATTCACACTTAATGTTTAAGATGCAAGGCTGTGTGTACTCATTGGGTGAGTATAGTCAAAGGTGGAGAAACGTCTCATTAACACGAAATGGAACTCTTGGCTAGTGAATCCATTCGTGGAAGTCCGAATCGAAAGCTGCAGAGTGGATGCCTTCTGCAGAATTACCGTTCCTGGTCTGTGCGGGGAGTGGCCAGGGGCAAACGAAATACCCAATATATCGAATTGAGTAATTAAACTAGCCTTGAGCAGGAGAACTCCTACTAAGAGAATCCTGTTTGCGGACAACCAAGCACTAACAACCAAATCAGAAGCTGAATTACAAGACTACATGAATAGTCTAAACGAAATGTGTAGGAACATAACATGAAAATTGGCACAATTAAAACCGAGGTTATTGACTATAACTAAATCAGAAAAAGCAACAATGATTCACCAAAACGAACATCCCTTGAAACAAGTAAAGAGTTTCAAGTACCTAGGAAGTATAATATCATCAAATGGCAGATCAGAAGACGAGATCGAAAATAGATGCAATAAGGCAAACAATCTCATTGGACAAATGGCATCAATACTAAAGAACAAACATGTATCAATAACTACTAAGAAAGCACTTTACAACACAATCTTCCTACCAACTCTATGTTACCAGTGCCAAACCTGGACAATGACAGAAAAATAGAAAAGAAAAATCACAACAACAGAAATGAGATTCCTGAGAAGAATACTCAATGTATCAAGAAGAGATGAGAACAGAAATGAATAAATCAGGACTAAAGTGGGGATTATAGCTGCACTAGATTTTATTAGAAAGCAGGAAG
This sequence comes from Cepaea hortensis, assembly GCA_963921405.1. NCBI lineage: Eukaryota > Metazoa > Mollusca > Gastropoda > Stylommatophora > Helicidae > Cepaea > Cepaea hortensis. The sequence continues at coordinate 91,394,913 of OY992876.1, read as the reverse complement.
TCATATGGTTTGGCCATACAAGTAGGTTACCAACTAACAGTATACCACAACAAGCAATGATGTACAGACCAGAGGGAAGCAGAGGAAGAGGCCGACAACGTAAACAATGGATGCAGAGAATAACATGAGTCCATGGAAATATTGATACATGAAGCCCATAAGCGGGCTCTCTCCCGCTGTTTATACTTCACCTCGACACAGCAAGGTACAAGAGGAACATGATGAGATGATGAGATGAGATGATGAGCAGGGCGTTGTGATTCCTTGTTTGAATCTTTTTTTTTAAATTTAATTTTGCGCTATGTGCCGGCTCTGCTATTATGGATGGAGCCTCCTTGGATGGCGGAATATGTCCATGGACGTCCCTGCCTTCCCTTGAGGGCTGACCGTTACGTCTTTGACCGTTTTATCTTGACCAGCAGAGATGTGGACGACACCACAGCAGTAAGAGTCAATTGTCCCTCGAAATCAAGGGAAGGCAAACACATTTACCAAATGCTCGCTGAAGTCGGCTGTGCCAGCCTAAGGGCGCAAATAAAACAGGTACAACGCAAAAACATCCGAGTGAAATGTCCTTCGTGCCTGGAACAGCTCTGGCTATCTTGTCTTCCGGGCACAGCGTCCAGCACACGTCCGAACTGAAAGCTCGCTGAGTGGATGTCATATGCAGACTGACCGTTCCTGGTTTTTGTGGTGAGCAGCCTATGGCGAACGAAAGGCCCAATACACGAGTGAGAAATTAAAGCAGCCATGTGCAGGACGTGGCGATTCCTTGGATGAGCCCAGTTCCAGAGCGCTACGTATCGGCTCAGCAATTTATGGAAGCCTCCTTGGATGGCGGGGAATGCCCACGGTCTTCCTCTGCTTTCCCTTGAGGGCTGACCGGGAAGCCTTCGTCCGTTCTAACTTGACCAGCTGTGAAGTGGACGGCACCAATTAGCGAGAGTTCTTTATGAATGCTAACCTGGTTTAAAAAAAAAAAAACACACCCAAAATTCGGATGTGTTGGCCTAAGGGTTTTGGCTCAAGGGTGCATAACGAGGCACACCGCAATTACGTCTTTAAAAAAAACAAACACACACACACTCTGGATGAACGCAGACGAAGAAGAAGAAGAAGAAGAAGAAGAAGAAGAAGAAGAAGAAGAAGAAGAAGAAGAAGAAGAAGAAGAAGAAGAAGAAGAAGAAGAAGAAGAAGAAGAAGAAGAAGAAGAAGAAGAAGAAGAAGAAGAAGAAGAACGAACGAACGAACGAACGAACGAACGAACGAACGAACGAACTAACGAACTTTATTTTAAAAGGGTAACAAATTGGGCATGCAGGCCTGTCTTACATTCGGCCCTTTCGATCACTCATCTTTCATTCATCAAATGTGCATGTTACATTTACATAGGGGAAAAAAACATTGTCAAATTGATTTTGTAAGCATAAACAATGCATATTACGCATGGTACATTCACATGGGAAAAATAAAACATTGTCAAATGAAAGTTGTAAACATAAACAGTGCATATTGCAATGTTGTGAGACACATCCCTCAGCAACCCACACATTCCCCACCCACCACACCCCCACCCACACATACCTCCACGCACTCACACAGACACAGGCAAACATACATGCCGCCACCCACCCACCGATCCCCCACACAAATACATTTCCCCACCCACACATAATCCCCCACCCATCCCATAACCGACACGCACACACCCACCCACATATTCTCCACCACCCACCCAAACACCTGCAACCACCCAGCAAAACACACATCACAAAACCACACTCACATACCCCCGTCAACCCACACATCCCTCACCTATCCATACATACATCCTGCACCCCCAAATTTTCCCCACCCACCACACACACATCAGCCAACCTACTCCCGCTCACTCACCCAATAACCGCCACCTCTCAACTACACAACCTCCACCTATACACACATCCCCACCCACAAACACATCTCCTCACCCAAGAAGAAGAAGAAGAAGAAGAAGAAGAAGAAGAAGAAGAAGAAGAAGAAGAAGAAGAAGAAGAAGAAGAAGAAGAAGAAGAAGAAGAAGAAGAGGACAGAAGAAGAAGGAGAAAAAGAAGAAGAAGAAGAAGAAGAAGAAGAAGAAGAAGAAGAAGAAGAAGAAAAAGAAGAAGAAGAAGAAGAAGAAGAAGAAGAAGAAGAAGAAGAAGATCTTTGGAGAGCCATGAACGCCTACACCAGCTGGCAGGGTAATTGCGGATAATGAGTCTCTGCTTGATTCCTAACTTCTATGAAGACTTATTAATACTTGTGAAGTTATACCTAACGTTATTTCATCAATTGATATTTCTGTGAAATGGTCAAGAAAAATTGTTAAGGGGAATTAATTCAATATTACATAGCAAACATTTTGAACGATTTAATTCCCTTTCCACGTGAACTTCATAATAAATATTATTGGGCAGGAATTGAAGACTTCAAAGAGTAATAGTTCGCATATCTTTTTACAGGTCATCGCTGTCAACATCAGTATCTTTCAGCTGATTGTTAATTTGTTGGCAAAATTACGCTCAGTAGTTTGCCATTGCTTTCTGAGCGACCGTCTCACATATCCCGTAAGTTACCGACGCGGAGAGAACGCTACCAATTGTAGCGCACGTCACGTTATTCACAGGAGCATACGGGTTTACGGAGAAAGTCGAAAGTCGTGTAAGCCCTTGACTATATATATATTAGGGCTGCGGAAGTTAACGATTAATTAATCGATTAATCGTTAATTTTTTTTAACGATTAAGTATTTTTTAACGATTAATGGAAAACTTTTCTCCCATCACTTATACAAATGAACCGGATGTCGAAAAATTGTCGGACATTCTAAACATAGTGCTGCAAACACAACAGAGTTTCAAAATTGTACTGAGTCACCATTGTGTAAGCTGCAGCAAGATGTACCAACAAGGTGAAACAGTATGTTCATTATGCTACAGAGTCTTCTACAGGCCAGATAAGCATTAACTGTCTACATGTCAAATGAAAAGAAGCAATACAAAGGTCCAAAACTTTCAGTTTCAGATTGGGAGAAGATTTAGAAATATGTCAAAGTTTTGGACTTATTCTGTCAGACCACGGTCCTGCTTGGCGGTCAAGATTTTGTTTCGTGTAGCTGTGTATTACCACTGCTATCATCGTTGACAAAGCATATGACTGTACACTAAGATGATCCGGGCTACATAGCTAAATTTAAGGCAACATGTATTAATGACTTCAGTGAACGTGAAGCTAATATGACAAGTATTGAAATACTACAGACTGCAACAGAACTTGATCCACGCTACAAATACCTGAAGTGTTTGTCAAAAGATGCAAAAGAACGAACTTGTTCACGTATTGACCAACAAATAGCAGTTAATGTTCATGATGAGCAGATGGAGACTGCTGCAACGAATGCTACTGATATTGACAATGAAACTATATGTGAACCAAATGAAGAGAGTATTAAGCTAATTGAGTCTGAAATGGATAAGAAAGTTGCTGAATCGGTTGACCCTTTACAATGGTGGAAACTTAATGAACATCGATATCCAAAATTGGCATTCCTTGCCAAGACCATTATGTGCATGCCAGCTACATCAGTTCCATGTGAACGATTGTTCAGGTCTGCTGGTTATATTGTTAATAAGACGCGCTCGTCCATTGAAGCAAATACTGTCATCATACTTGTCTGTTTGCATAGTTAGTTATTAGATGACATATGAACAAGACAATCCAGTGTTATTTCGATTTTTGACAAATACGACTATAATGTGAGTTATGTGACTATAATTGTTTTGCTTTAGTCGAAATTAACGATTAATTAATTAATTAATCGTTAATTTTTCAAAAGACAAATTAATCGGTCGCAGCCCTAATATATATATATATATATATATATATATATATATATATATATATATATATATATATATATATATATATATATATATATATATATATATATATATATATATATATATATATATATATATATATATATATATATATATAAGAAGGACGTTCCACAATGTCATATACAAGTAAATGGGAATATTCTAAACCAAGTGAAGCAAGTTAATCGGTACAATTATCTCGTAACAGTTATAACATCTGATGGGAGATGCCTTGAAGAGGTTAGAACAAGAATCGCCATGGCGAAGGTAGCCTTTTGCAAGATGAAAAACATACTGGAGGGGGGGTGGGAGAGGGGGAGGGAGAGAGAGGGAGAGACGGAGAGAGAGGGAGAGAGAGGGAGAGAGAGAGAGGGAGAGAGAGAGAGAGGGAGAGAGAGGGAGAGAGAGGGAGAGAGAGAGGGAGAGAGAGGGAGAGAGAGGGAGGGAGAAGGAGGGAGAGAGAGAGGGAGAGAGAGGGAGAGAGAGGGAGAGAGAGGGAGGGAGAGAGAGGGAGGGAGAGAGAGGGAGAGATAGAGGGAGGGAGAGAGGGAGGGAGAGAGAGAGGGAGAGAGAGAGAGGGAGAGAGAGAGGGAGAGAGAGAGAGGGAGAGAGAGAGGGATAGAGAGAGGGAGAGAGAGGGAGAGGGAAAGAGAGAGAGAGAAGAGAGAGAGAGAGAGAGAGAGAGAGAGAGAGGATAAAAGCGTCCACTCTTAAACTTTCACACAGGGTACCTCAAATTGATCTAACTAACCAGATGTAAACAATATAAAATAACATTTCCACAGCTTTACCACAATTCCGCCAAATTTTAACTAGCCAGATGTATGTTAAAGTCGTTTCAAAATACACAGGGTCGACTTCATTGCACCGGGGTGTTTAAAAAGAAAATCCCATATGGTTCAGTCTCTTTCCTCAGCGCTGGCAGCACAAAGAACGAACTCCGTAACTCCAGCGACGATCCTCTGGAGTCTCCGACAAAATGCAGTCATGAACCAAAGGACGCGGCCGGGAATCGAACCCACAACCTTCCGAGCCCGAGTCTGACGGCTTGACCACTTTGCCACGGAGGCTCCCGAGATGTATGTTACTTTGATCTAGCACATCATGCGTATCACAGGTTGATATAACTAAAACGTGTATCTTACATTGATGTAACTAAAACATGTATTTTACTTTGATCTATCTAAATGGTGTATCTTACTTTGATCTAATCAAAACGTGTATCTTAATGTGATGTAACTAAAACTTGTATATTACTATGATTTAACTAACTACATATATCGTACGTTGATCTAACTAACCACCTACATCTTACCTGAATGCGACGAATCATCCATCCGTATCTTATATTGTTCTAGCTATCCATGTATATCTTACTTTGATCTAAGTAATCACATACATCTTACCTGAATCCGACGAATCATCCACCCGTATCTTATATTGTTCTAGCTATCCATGTATATCTTACTTTGATCTAAGTAATCACGTACATCTTACCTGAATCCGACGAACCATCCACCCGAATCTTGCATTGATCTAACTAACCATGTATATCTTACTTTGATCTAACTAAAACGTGTATCTTACTCTGATCTAACTAAAACGTATATCTTAATTTGATGTAATTAAAACGTGTATCTTACTCTGACCTAACTAACCACGCATATCTTACTTTAATCTAAGTAACCACGTGCATCTTACCTGAATCCGACTAGCCACCCACCCGTAACTTACATTGATTTAACTTACCACGTATATCTTACTTTGACGTAAGTAACCACGCACATCTTGCCTGAATCTCATTAACCTTTCACGAGTATCTTAAGTTGATCTAACTAGCCACGTAATCTTACCTGAATCTGACTAACTATCCACCCGTATCTGACTTTGATCTAACTAACAACATATTTCTCACCTGAATCTGATTAACTATTCACCAGTATCTTCCATTGAACTCAATATCCATTTATATTTTACCCTAATCTGTCTAACAATCCACTCGCATCTTACATGTGTATATCTAACCACGTATATCTTCCATTGGTCTAACTTACAACTTATATCTTACCCGAAACCGACTAACCAACCACCCGTATCATACCTCGATCTAACTAACCAAGTATATTTTACCTGAATCTGCCTAACCATCCATCTCTATCTTACCTTGTTGTAACCAGCTACTTGTATCTAACTTTGAATATCCCGTCTTACTAATTTCCTCTCTCTTTCCTTTTTCTAGGGTCAGATAGTTCAAATGCTATATTTGAGGAATAATAAAAAGTTCCAAGTGTAATTCCTTATGTAAATGTGAATATTCAGCCGCAAGAACTGTCGAATGTCCACCGTATTCAATAGCTTTAAAAAAAAAAAAAAATTTAGTTACGGCATTTTGACTTGACGTTTGCCGCAGCCAATTAAAGATTTCACATGATCAATATGGGATTTGATTGATGGTAGAAGGATTTGATTGTTCGGGGCATTACCACAAGCGTTGGTCAATAGTGTACTGTATTAAAGTTATTGCCCTTTGTATATTTGAAGAGTTCCTTCCCTTCTATATTGTTTTCAGTTCCTTGTCACTTCAATGTAATCTTTGATTTCCTTTCCGAGCTCTTCAAATGTTGGCATTTCTGTAGGCCTGAAGTCGCCTTTCACCTGTTTTAAGCGACCCCCTAGCGGGGAGTATGATTAAGTGCAAGTAGTTTGGGTAATTGTAGCATTGCAAGCATTGAAATTGGTGAAATGATTAAATAGTTCGCTCGGTGAAGCGAGTTTTCTGAAGCGTGTGATAGGAGAACTTCACAGAAAGCTGTGCAGCCGTTCCCAAGGGTTTAAACCACAGCCGTGAAACCGGTGCAAAAGTCTGGTTGCATAATATCGCTATTTCTGAACAGCTGATTCTAACACCGTCCTTCACTACCGACACCTCCACTTTATACCTCTGCGTGTCCTCTTTCTGATCTTCCTCCTCTTTTTCTTCTTATCTTTTTCATCTCCTCCTCCTCCTCCTCCTCCTCCTCCTCCTCCTCCTCCTCCTTCTTCTTCTTCTTCTTCTTCTTCTTCTTCTTCTTCTTCTTCTTCTTCTTCTTCTTCTTCTTCTTCTTCTTCTTCTTCTTCTTCTTCTTCTTCTTCTTCTTCTTCTTCTGCTTCTGCTTCTTCTTCTTCTTCTTCTTCTTCTTCTTCTTCTTCTTCTTCTTCTTCTTCTTCTTCTTCTTCTTCTTCTTCTTCTTCTTCTTCTTCTTCTTCTTCTTCTTCTTCTTTTCGTTTTGTTCTGTGGCCGCTGATGGCTTTCTTCTGTCACTCCTCCTCCTCCCCCCTCCTCCTCTTCCTCCTCCTCCTGGATGGAAAAGAACGAAACATGCCTATTTGTCTTTGTCCTAATGAACCAATAGTACTAAACGGTGGATCTCTACAGTGGGTCCATCCATTGTGTAAAGGGGCCACTGACGAACACACATGAATTTGTGTGTATGCAATGGGGTCCATACATGTTCGAAGGCTCGACGGGTATTTAGATTAGATATATTGATTATTGCACGAAGTCAGTGGATAATTGTAGAAGATCTGTTGATAATTGTAGAAGATCTATGAATAATTTTAGAAGATGTGTGGATAATTGTAGAAGATGTGTGGATAGTTGTGGAAGATGTGTAGATAATTGTAGAAGATATGTGGATAATTGTAGAAGATATGTGAAAAATGTAGAAGATATGTCGATAATTGTTTAAGATATATGGGTAATTGTAGAAGATCAGTGGATAATTGTAGAAGATATGTGGATAATTGTATAAGATGTGAGTCTAATTGTATAAGTGTATGATATGAGGATAATTGTATAAGATGTGTGGATAATTTTTGAAGACATGAGGATAATTGTAGAATATATGTGGGTAATTGTAGAAGATATGTGGATAATTGAAGACCATATGTGGATAATTGTATAAGATATGTGGATAATAGTAGAAGATGTATGGGTAAGTGTACAAGATGTGTTGATAATTATACAAGTTATGTTAGTACAAGATATGTTGATAATTATACAAGTTATGTAAAACATTTGTGGATAATTGTGAAAGATATGTGGATAATTGTAGAACATATGTAGATAAATGTATAAGATGTGTGGAAAAGTGTACAAGATGTGTTGATAATTATACAAGTTATGTGGATAATTGTAGAAGAAATGTAGATAATTGTAAAATATATACGGATAATTGTATAATATGTTCCCAAGATCAGTGGATAATTGTAAAAGATGTGTTGACAACTGTAGAATATGTATAGACAAATGTAGACTGTATGAACAATTGTAAACTATATATGGACAATTGTAGAAAATGTATGAACAATTGTAGAAATGTATAGACAATTGTAGAAAATGTATGAACAATTGTAGAAATATATGGACAATTGTAGAAAATTTATGAACAATTGTAAACTATATATGGACAATTGTAGAAAATGTATGAACAATTGTAAACTATATATGGACAATTGTAGAAAATGTATGAACAATTGTAGAAATGTATGCACAATTGCAGAAAGTCTATAGACAATTGTATTAGATATATAGGATTTGTAGAAATAAGTTAGTTAGTTAGTTAGTTAGTTAGTTAGTTAGTTAGTTAGGTAGTTAGTTAGTTAATTAGTTAGTTAGTTAGTTAGTTAGTTAGTTTTGTTAGTTAGTTAGTTAGTTAGTTAGTTTAGTTAGTTAGTTAGTTAGTTAGTTAGTTAGTTAGTTAGTTAGTTAGTTAATTAGTTAGTTAGTCGAGGTCCAACTTCACGGCAACGGGTCGTCCCCATTATTCTCCATTTCTGTGCCAGTGAACATCACACAAAATGCTCCCCACTGTCCAATGTGAAAAGTGGAATAGACAGGAATCTCGGCAATCCAACAGCCCGCACAGATACACTGTGCATAATGCCGCGGCTAGAATGCCAACACAAACTTCATCCACGAAAACCACAGTTCATCGTCGATGGACTCAGCAGTCACCAGAAAGACCTCATTGACCCGGGTTTACTCACATGACTCGGTCTTTTACAGCAAGGAGATCTGCCGAAAGTGTCGCATAAAGCACGAACTCCGCAGCTTCAGAACCAACTCCCTGGAGTCTCCTGAAAAATGCACTCGTGAACCAAAAAGGCAAGTCAGTCAATTTAGCAACAGCCGCTAGCCATTGTTCTGAACATGCAGGTCACTGTACAGGACAGATGTAAAAACATTCCACGCGAATTCACAGCTCGCAGTGTCGCCCACGCACTCACACAGTAGCAGGGCGACGGAACCATGCACTACCAGTCCAACATGAGGAAAATGCGATTGCAAACCGTAGCTGCAAGCGTAAACACGCCACAGGCCTTAACGGTTCAACGCCTAACCGCCATGTTGGCCCCCGGAAGTCTGTAGAAATAAACAATTTAATAGGATGTATGAACAACTGTATAAGATTTATGAACAAGTGTAAAAGATGTATGGACAATTGTAGAAAAATGTACGAACAATTATAAAAGATGTATGGGCAGATGTAAAATTCGGCGACAGAACATGCTATCTGGACAATTGTAGAAATGGGCAATTAAATAACATGTGTGAAGTATCGTAGAAGATATGTGGATGGAATGCATGGTTGTGGATGGGGTGGTATGTCGTTAGTGATGTATGGACAGTTGTAGAAATTGTGTATTGGACGAGATATATGGACATTTGTCAATGACATATAGACACATGTAGATAATATATGGACAATTGTAAATGGTAAATGGATAATTGTAGATGGCATGTGGACAATTGTAGATAACATATGGGCAATTTTAGATTATATGTGGACATTTGTAGAAATTGATTACGGACCATGTGTTGCCCTTGCAACGTGATCCCTCTCTCGGCCTGCCTAGTTTACTCCAGAGGAAAAGTAACACCAATACATTTGGAACAAGACAAGCTGCAGAAACTGCCGGATCAGCAAAACAATGCTCTAACTGTCCGCCTATCGGAGCTTCTATACTAAATCTGTTGCCGACCAAGGCTTAGGGTCTGGTCTGCCCTGCTATGACATTTATTCTTCAGGTCGCATTTCCGCGCACTAGGGTAAGGCGTGTACCCTCCTAATTGCACTCCACCGCCCGAAGCCGTTGGCACAATGTGGGGTGTTGGGTTTGGTGAGCGTCACCCGACATTCGGCGCTAACAGAAAGCAGGTAGTACCGTCTCCTGTCATACGATAGCTCAGTCATATCTAAGACCCGATTCGTTGTCTCCACTAGCAATTGAAAAAAGCACCATCGCCTACTCAAGTTTAAGAACCACTGTATCAATCAATAGCAAGTTCCATCTTCGAAGACAATCACGTCCAATGATTGGTTGACCACGTGGACCAGGCCAGGGACATTTTTACGTTTGCTGGACACAATGACCCCCCGGGGTTTATGTGTCACAGACGCAGAATTGGGGTCTTTGTAGCGGGAAATGACATCGGGCACCGCAGATCAGCAACTGTATGGGTCAATTAAGATTCTTCCAGTCACAGCTTGGGGATATTAATGATGGTAACTTTTAATATGCAACGGCTGGGGATAATCGATTTGTGAGATTACTTGCGAAAAAAAAAAGGGGGGAGGGGGTGTTAGGGCAGTTTGAAATTCCAAATTTCTTCCGCTTCTTCTTCGTTCCTTGTGATTGTGAGTAAGTATTTGTGTATGCGAGGGAGTGTGTATTAGTGTGTTATTGAGTGGGTGCATAACTGTAAGAGTTTATGTAAATGGTATAAGTATGTATGCAGGTCTGCATGCGTCTGTTTGTGAATGTGCGTGTGTACGCGTGTCTGCCTGCTTGCCTATCTCATAATTTGGTAATATGCATTGTTTATATTAACAACATTCTGTTGACAATGTTTTCCCCCTATGTGAATGCAACCTGCACAATTAACGAACGATGGATAAATGATTGGAAGGGCCATAATGTAAGACGCGTCTGCGTTGCTCAATTTGTGACCCTTTGAAAATAGTTCGTTCGTTCGGTTGTCTCTCAAGGGAAGTGCTTCACGCCCAGTTATACACCTGCAATGTCCGTGTGTCCGACTTCGGCATGCAGTTGTGTAAAGTAGTCGAACTGTAGACAGATCCCTTCCAAAGTAACCGGCTCTATCTATGAGTGAGTAGGTTTTCTTTTCTAATAATTTGCCACGGCAGCAGCCTAAAGGTCTGGTCTTTTTAATTCCCAATTGCCGATGCGTTTTTAACATGCTCAATTTGCCCTAGAAACCTCCTTCGCCATTATCTGAGAGGACTAAATATCTTGTCTCACTGCCCAAGAGATCAGGGGGTGATCCGACCTTTCGGATACCAGGAACTGGGAATTAATTCCTATTAGGCACATATTTCTTAGTTGTTTGACCCTTCCTCCGTCCTCTGTCTGCCGGCTCTCTGGCGAAGAGGTCGCGAACGCAAATCGTAACCCCGCATACGAGTTCGAAACACAGCAGCGAGCGATTTGGCAGCAGACATCATTGGGTTGGTTTCCATACAACCGTATGGGTGCCGGTCGTTCAGAAAGCAATGGCAAACTACCGAACGTAAACTTGCCAAGAAATAAGACAGCCCCAAAATGCTGTGGTTGACTGCGACGTCCTGTCATGGATATGCAGCTAACTTTCCAGGTCAGGCTATATGCCCCTCCCATTCCACTCCCCCACCCTCTTAAAAATGAAAAACCAAACATAATAATAAGTATCTCAAATGACAGCTAGCATAATAAACATTCCCCAAACTGTAGTACTTTCTCCGTGGCGAAAACTTTACGGGCGCGATTCGTAATCCCGTATACCCGAGTTCGAAACACAGCGGTCCTGGTTTTTTTTTTTTCGAAATAGGTATAGGTGCCGGTCTTTCAGAAACAATGGCAAACTACTGAACATAACACTTTCCCAGGAATCACGAACAGCCAAAATGCTGGAGTTGACTGCTACGTCCTGTGAAGGACATGCAACTATTTTTTTTTTAAAACTGAATTACGCTTCACCTTGTTTTTTTTCTTTTTAATTTACATATCATTTTTACAGGACATCGCTGTCAACACCAGCATTTTACTGCTGTTGTTGATGTCTTGATGAGGAGCGGCTGGCCAAGTGGCTAGAACGCCGCACTCTCATTCGCGAGACCCGGGTTCGAATCTTCGGTAAGATGTGGAGTTTTTTGTTTTTGTTTTTCTGTCGGGGACAAAAAGAAAACTCTAACCTGCACAGTTCGCGGCGACTGCACTAGCCATGCCGCCTTAATTCCACGGGCTCAAGTCCCCTCTGTCCTACACTGAAAGGTACTATAGGCAGTAAATAAATGGCAGTTGATGTCTTGGCAAGTTTACGTTCAGTAGTTTGCCATTGCTTTCTAAACGGCCTGCTCCCATACCAATTCGTTAAAACTCATCGCAACGCGGTCTGCTGCATATCGCGCGAGCCGTGTTTCGAATCCGGGTAAGCGGGCTTACAGATAGCATCCGTAAGCTCTTCGCCACGGAGACCGGCTACGCTTCACCTATCTCAGGTAATTATAATCAACGTATCAAAAACTAACTGTAATAAGTCATGTACTATTGCTTACTGCACGCTTTCTATGTGTTTTAATGCATATCGTTCTGTTGTTGTCTAAGATTAGCTTCATAAGGGAAAGTGTTAATGAAATAATGTATAAGAGCAGAGAGATAAAAAGGGCAGAATTTTAGACGGGCCTGCGTGCCCAATTCTTAACCCTTTGAAAATCAAGTTTGTTCGTTCGTTCGTTAATTCAGTGCATGGGTTTAAAGTCTTTAGGCAGTGAATTAGCCGAAGATTGTTGAGGAAACAGTACCACCTAGATTTAACGCCAGCCGTATTTATGTGCTGTGCTACATGAAGACTTGAATACAACCTGATTTTATGTCTGATGGGAAGTTTCAGCACCGGTCTGTCACTCCCCGCTAGTTACTGACCCTGGAACGGGGAAGGGGCGATCTGTAGGACAGCCCCCCGTGGAGATGGTACGATGGTATCAGTTCGGGAGCAGTCTCTAGGTCAAACTGATACGATAGTTGCAGGAACTGGCCAGGGCGCGGGCAGGCTGAAGCATAGTGGAGCGGAGTGCCCTCTCGTGGGTAGATAGGTAGGTAGGTAGATAGGTAGGTAGATAGGTAAGTAGATAGGTAGGTAGATAGGTAGATAGCTAGATAGGTAGGTAGGTAGATAGGTAGGTAGATAGGTAAGTAGATAGGTAGGTAGATAGGTAGATAGCTAGATAGGTAGGTAGGTAGGTAGATAGATAGATAGGTAGGAAGATAGGTAGGTAGATAGGTAGGTAGATAGGTAGGTATGTAGGTAGGAAGATAGATAGGTGGGTAAGTAGATAGGTAGGTAGAGAGGTAAATAAATAGGTGGGTAAATAGGTAGGTAGATAGGTAGGTAGATAGGTAGGTAGATAGGTAGGTAGAGAGGTAGGTAGAGAGGTAGGTAGATAGGTAGGTAGATAGGTAGGTAGATAGGTAGGTAGATAGGTAGGTAGATAGATAGGTAGGTAGATAGGTAGGTAGATAGGTAGGTAGATAGGTAGGTATGTAGGTAGGTAGATAGGTAGGTAAATAGATAGGTTGGTAAATAGATAGGTGGGTAAGTAGGTAGGTAGATAGGTAGGTAAATAGATAGGTGGGTAAGTAGGTAGGTAGATAGGTAGGCATGTAGGTAGGTAGGTAGATAGGTAGGTAAATAGATAGGTGGGTAAGTAGGTAGGTAGATAGGTAGGTAAATAGATAGGTGGGTAAGTAGGTAGGTAGATAGGTAGGTAAGTAGCAAGGTGGGTAGCTAGGTATGTAGGTAGGTAGGTAGATAGGTAGGTAGATAGGTATGTATATAGGTAAGTAGATAGGTATGTATGTAGGTAGGTATGTAGATAGGTAGGTAAATAGATAGGTGGGTAAGTAAGTCGTTAGGTGGGTAGCTAGGTAGGTAGGTAGATAGGTAGGTAGGTAGGTAGATAGATAGGTAGATAGGTATGTATACAGGTAAATAGACAGGTAGGTATGTAGGTAGGTAGGTAAGTAGGTAGGTAGATAGGTAGGTAGGTAGGTAGGTATGTATATACGTAAGTAGATAGGTAGGTAGGTAGGTAGGTAGGTAGGTAAATAGATAGGTGGGTAAGTAGATAGGTAGGTAGGTAGATAGGTAGCTAAGTAGATTTTTTTGGTAGGTAGCTAGGTAGTTGGGTAGTTAGGTAGGTAGCTAGGTAGGTACCCTAGGTATACAGCTAGCTAGGTAGGCAGGTAGCTAGGTAAGTAAGTAGGTAACTAGCTAGGTAGGTAGGTAGCTAGGCAGGTAAGTAGGCAGCTAGGTAGGTATGCAGGTAGGTAGGTAAGTACGTAGGTATGATTTGATTTGATTTGATTTAACTTTATTTTTAATGGGTCACAAATTGGGCACATTCGGCACATTCGGCCCATTCGGCCCTTCGGCACATTCGGCCCTTCCAATCACTCATCTTTCTTTCATCAACAGTGCATGATACATTCACACACGGAAAAAAAACATTGCCAAATGAATAATGTAAACATAAACAATGCAATAAATGTCTTATCACCGATGCATTTTGGAATAGCTATCGATTGGGTCATGCGCAAATGCACAAAAAACACAAATATGGGTATCCATTGGGTTGACAAAATTCTAGAAGACCTGGACTTTGCCGACGACATAGTGCTTTTGAGTTCAACACACCCGGATGCCCAAGAGAAAATAAACCACCTCCAAAATGTTTCAGGGAAAATTGGTCTCCAAATTAACACCACAAAAACAAAACCTATTGACCTTACCAACAGTTCAGATGACACCAAATTGAACAGCTACGTTCTTGAAAAAGTCAAAAGCTTCACATACCTAGGAAGCAAAATGACATCTACAGGGGACTCAACACCAGAAATATCATCTAGAATCGCACTGGAATCTAGTGCCTTCAATAAACTGTCAAACATCTGGAAGTCAAAGACACTCAGCAAACACACAAAACTTAATATCTTCAACTCTTGTGTGATTCCAGTGTTAACGTATGGATGTGAAAGTTGGAAATCAACGGTAGCTTTAGATAAAAAATTAGACAATTTTCAGAACAAATGTCTTAGAAGACTTCTAAACATCCACTGGACAGACTTCAGAACCAATTCGCAAATAAGACAAGAGACTAAGCAAGATACAGTATCCAATTTCATAAGAAGACGCCGTTGGAACTACATCGGCCATGTACTCAGAATGGACAAGACAAGACTCCCCTACCAAGCCCTCATATTGTCACAGGTAGGGAAAAGAAAACGGGGAAGACCAAGAGAGACCCTGCGTAGAACTATCATTAGAGAAGGCTCATTCAATGGCCAAGTAAATATCCAAGATCTACAACAAGTAGCAGCGAACCGCCAGGCATGGAGAGACAGGACTTCTGCCCTATGCGCCGCCTTAGGCTCAAGAGGAAAGACTAACTAACTAACTAACTAAACAATGCATATTACCATGCTATGAGACACATTCCCCACCGACCAACACATCCACCATCCACCACACACCCCCCCCCCCCACACACACACCCACCCATCTTCCAACCCACACAAACTCACCAACCCACCCACACACACCCCTCAACCACACATGCAAACACACTTCCCCTCAACCGTACATCACCCCACAAACATCCACCCTCCAACCCACACAACCTGCCACAATACATACATACATCCCGCACTCACCCACATACATACATCACCCCACACATACATCCACCACCTACACAATCTCCCCCACCCACCCACATACACATCCCTAATCCACAGACAATCCCAACTCACACACACACACACACACATCTCCCCGCCGAAACGCACTTCCCCAAACACACATCCTCCCACACATCCCCCACCCACATACCCCCGAGGCATACACACATCTTCCCACCCACACATCCCCCACCCACCCACACATAATCTCCATCCATAAATCCCCACTCACAAACACATACTTCCCCACCCACACACAGACATCCCCACACCCATCCCCCACACACACACTCCCTCACACCCACTCATATATCTACAAACACATCCCCCACCTATCCACACATCCGCAACCCACACACACATCCGCCACCCACACACACATCCCCCACATACACATCTCCCCACCTACCCAGGCATCTCCCGCCCACCCAAACATTCCCCACCTACACACTCACCTCCCACACGCACGCACACATCCCCAACCCACACACACATCCCCCACTCACACACCCACTTCTCCCACCCACACGCACATTCATATCCCACACACACACACATACACACACACACCCAACCAATACACACATCCCCCACACCCCCACACATTCTCTAAATCCCCACTCATACCCCCACCACACACATATCCCCTCCCACACACATCCCCCACACATACATCTCCATAAACACATCCTCCACACACATCCTCACATCTAGACACATGCATGATGCCTCACATTATCACTGTAACTAATATGAACAAACTCCCACACTTCACACACACACACATACACACACACACACACACACACACACACACACACACACACACACACACTGGCGATTATCGTGATCATTCTCACAAAAATGTATAAAATTGAGAACACATTATACATTTACATTGTATAACGTAAAAAGAAAAGATGCATCCACACACACAGACAGGCACACACACACATTCACCGACACACACACACACTCTCTCTCTCTATATCTCTCTCTCTTTCTCTCTCTCTCTCTCATTCCACATCTCCACACACATGTATGTGTTGGCGAGTCTGCGTGGGTTCGGGTATGTGTGAGTGGGGAGTTGAGTGTGGGTGGGGATTGTGTGAGGGATGTTTGTGTGGGTGGTTGTGAGATGTATGGGTTTGTAAGGGGATGTGTGAGTGGATGGAGGGATGTGTGGTGGGTGGGAATGTGTGGTGGGTGGAGGACAGTTGGAGAGTGGATGTGTTAGTGAGTCGTGTTTGTGAGTGTGTGTGTGTATGTGTGAGTGTGTGTGTGTGTGTGTGTGTGTGTGTGTAAAAGAGAGAGAGATAGAGTTGAACTCACGCATGTCATGTAACATGCTATTACTATTACATATTTTATGTGTATTTTCATCTTCATATTATCATTTTGAATGCCACTTTATTGCATCACTTTTAATATGAACACATGTACATTCCTGCAGAGTGAGTGCGAGAGTTAGTTAGTGCGTGTGTGAGTGTGCACGCGAGCGCGCGTGTGTGTGTGTGTGTGTGTGTGTGTGTAAAAAATATGAGAGTTGAATTGCATCAATATTTTTATGCTACACTATGTATATGTACAATTTTTTCTCAAATTTTTTACAATTTTTGTGAGAATGCTCACGACAGTTGTCAGTGTATGTGTGTGTGTGTGTAAAGTGTGGGAGATTTTTCATATAAGTTTAAGTGATTATGTAAGGCATCATGTCTAGATGTGAGAAAGTGTGTGTAGGGGACATATGTGTGTGGGGGATGTGTGTTAATAGTCAAGGGTAGGTTGGTGGGTGTTTGGGTGGTGTGTGTATGGGTGAGTTGGGTGTGTCGGTGGGGTGTGTGTGGGTGGGTGTGTGTGGGGGTGTGTTTGGGTGAGTGGGGGATGTGTATGGCTGGGTGAGGCTTGTGTGGGTGAGTGGGCTTGGTAAGTGGGAGGGTGGGGTGGGTGGGTTGTGTGTGGGTGGGGGTTTTGTGGGTTGTGTGAGTTGATGGGTGGGGAATGTGTATGTGGGTGGGTGGGTGGGTGTGGGGGTGTGTGTGGTTGAGGGATGAGTGTTTGGCTTGGTGGTTGGAGGTGTGTGGATATGGGTGGGTGGGTATGTGTAGGCTGGGGAATGGGTGTGTTGTGGGGAGATATGTGTGTGGAGGGATGTTTGTTTATAGAGAAGGATGGGTTGGTGGGTCTTTGGGTGGGGTGTGTGGGGGTAAGTGGGTGTGTGGGTGTAATGTGTGTGGGGGATGTGTGTGGGTGAGTGGGGGTGTGTAAGGCTGGGTGAGGCCGTGTGTGGGTGGGTGAGGTGGGTATGTGGGAGGCAGGGGTGGGTGGGGGTATGTGCGGGTGGAGGTGTGTGTGGGTGGATGGAGGGTGTGTGTGTATGGGTGGGTGATATGTGTTGGTGGGTGAGGTGTGGGTAAGTGGGTGGGTGGGGGTTGTTTTGGGTGGATGGGGATGCGTGTGGGTGGGTTTGGGTGTACGTGGGTGGAAAGAGGTTGTATGGGTGGGTGAGGGATGTGTCTCATAACATTGTAATATGCATTGTTTATGTTTACAACATTCATTTGACAGTGCATTTTCCTATATGAATGCATCATGCACTATTGATGAATTAAAGATGAGTGATTGGAAGGGCCGAATGCAAAACGGGCCTGCGTGCCCAATTTGTAACCCTTTTAAAGTAAAGTTGAATTGAATTGAATTGAATTCACACTCACTAACTGTCAGGGTCTTGATTAGATGACCAAAGGCTCGTATTCACTAACAGGCGTGAAACACTTGCACACACACACAATGAGTGTACAAACACATGGCGATATAACTCTAACACTTTAATCGCACTTCTCAAAACGCAGTCACATCAGGCATCGCTCAAAGTTAGCGATAATGTCATTGTCAGAAACATACAATGCAAGATATCAATAATTTCATAAATACAAGTGAATATATCACTCAAGCAATCTTCACTCTACTCAAACAAAGCATACAGGCTTTCTTCCATCAGTCTCGACTCATACGCAGCAACACTCTTTCATGTCCGTCCGGTCTCGCTGTCCTAGGCTGTCTGAGCTACCAGCAGTGATTCCCTCGTTGGCCCTGCTTTCCGCTCTCGTGGTCTGCGTGCACCACGCTGACCTCTGGCCATCGCCTGCATGGTAACTGTTAGTCTAGTTCACGGTCGTACCTGGTCGTTGCCAGGAGGGAGAGATGACGCCTCGGACATACTGACATTCTCCGCCGCCCCCTCTTATGAAAGGTATACCCTTTTATTACTGATGTTTCTAGTTTGGTTACATTAATAATGTAACGTCAGAATCGTCGACCTGTTTGTCATATTAGATGACTCTTTGGTACTCATTGAAGTTTACTGGGTAGTTGCATGATATATGTTCTACTCAGTAATGCCATAAGGCTACTCTCATCAAGTACTTTCCCCTAGTTGGATTTTTACTTAGGTTGATAATTGACTCAGCTAGTCCGGTAGTTATCCGCGACTAACGCTGTCCCTCAAGCAACGCGCTACCTCATGACAAAATAAAAAAAATCACAAAAAGAGACATGTCAGGCCTTAAGTCATCACTTTTGAGATGACTTCAGAACTAGACACCAACCGGTATGGTCGGATAGTCCAATTCTGGTCCTCAACTTTAGTAGTTATATTCCACGCATAGTTGATGTCACATGGTGAAGTGTAGTTGTTCTGACTATTCTGAACAAGATATTATATACATGCTTACATTTTCCCAATATTTCAAATTGTTTCCCTTTAGATGTACTGGTGAAAGGTTATGGGAGATAATTTCTACATTCTTTAAAAAAAAAAAAAAAATAACGTACATTTGTAAGTTCTATTCTAAGCTTCATAGTTTGATATTTATTTTCATTAGTGACATAGCTGGCACCATTGAGAAAAAATTAATCAATCAATGATTCTTAGATCACAAATATATAAATCCTTTTCTACAATTAAATCTATGTAAATTTGGTGTCACAAAGTTTTCTCAAGTGTCATTCCTTTGAGACTATTATTTATATAGTCTGCTACTTTTGCTAAATTTAACTAAATAATTCGAAAAGGAAACGGAAGTATACAATTAATGTGTTCACAGTTCACACGTTGGAGTAGCACACTGTTCTTTCACATGTTCGGATAACACTGTTCTAATAGAATTACGGATTAAACTGTTCTGGATGTGTTGACTTTCTAAATGTCGTCTATATAACACAGTTGTAGCGTTAAAATGTTAGAACACTCTGCTGTGCTTATATCACAAGTATTCATAAGCGTCGGTACTACGGATATTACCAGAAGGTGGCAACAGGTAAGTTTGTACACACCTGTAGAACTGTTCTTGAGCACTGCTCGTGTAACTATTACTACGTGTTTAAAATACTGTCTTTATCATTCTAACCGTTCATATATTCCACATATTCACTTGTTAAAAATATAATTTAAATAAATAGGAGGACTATGTCCTTATCGCCGGTCTCTCTGGCTGTGGGGTTACAACACTTTCTCTCTGTAATCCCGTTTATCACGCAGAGTCTCGCAGCGGAGCGAGAACTGAGGTGGTTCGACCCCCGCTCGTGACTTGCGGATACTGAGCCGGCCGCTCAGAAAGCAATGGCAAACTACTGAGCGTAATCTTGCCAAGAGATCAACAGACAGCTGAAAGATGCTGCTGTTGACAGCTAAGTCCTGTAAAAGGATACGCAAAACAACATGTCCTTATCACAATAAGTTACTTGTCACAGCGTTCTTTGGATTATTTAACCATTAATTCGCTGGATTGTGATAGCTATCTGAGCGCTATATGAGGCAGGCCATGTTCACTGCCTTAATCTTTGCGCTCAGGCGTAGTCAGCGTGTCGTCGGACATTTCGAGTGGACATCTGGAAAGTAAGTCTGCAATCGTATTTTCAGTGCCGCTGATGTGTCTAATCTCAAAGCTGTAACTTTGGAGTAACAAAGACCATCTTGCGATCCTATGGTTTGTCGGTGTACCTGTAGTAACAATAGTTAACGGGTTGTTGTCTGTCTCCACCATGAAATGTTTACCTAACAAAAATGTAGACAATTTCTTAACAGAATAAATTAAAGCCATTGCTTTCAATTCTGGAGTCGACCATCTTCTTTCTTTTAGTGTCAATTTGCGACTTACGTAACAAACTGGATGTAGGATGTCATCATAGGTCTGTAACAAAACAGCCCCAATCGCTATGGAACTCGCGTCAGTTCTCAATCTGAAAGGAATGTCCAAATTTGGCAAATTAAGGATGGGATTACACGAGAAGTATGACAATACTTTTGTAAATGCTGGTCTCATGCCTTCTCTGTTTACAATTTTATTTGGTTGGTTTTTGGTTAGTACATTTTTAAAACATTCTGTCAAACTAGAAAAAATTAGGTATGAATCGTCTGTAATAATTCAGTAAACCTAGCATGCTCCTTACTTCCTTCTTGGTTGTAAGAAGTAACAATTTTAGAATTTTCGAAACAATATTGTCATCAGTATTGTCAACAAGTATCTGGATGGCTTGGCCTTGTGGCATGGTCGAGACAGAAACACGGAACTGATCCACGACTCTGTTGATCGAGTGAGATGGCAGAACATGACCGCCCACGCTTACCGGCATGGCACATGATGGATGGATGGATTGTCATCAGTGGTAACAAATCCATTACAAATTTTATATCCCAGAAAAGTAATTTCATGGTAGGCAATTTCTACCTTTGATGGTTTCACTGTTAGGCCGTGGTGTCTGATGCGTTCAAATGTTTGTCGTAGTGTCGTTAGGTGTTCTGTCATTGTCCTAGTATGTACACAGATGTCGCCTATGTATGAAAGTATATTTGGTATGTCTGCTAGTAGCAGCCTTGTCATCCTTACAAATGTTGCTGGGGCATTGACTAGCCCGAATGGTAGTTTAAGCCGTCCGTATAGACCCCAGGGTGTGGCAAATGCTGTCAAGTGTATGGAGTCTTCGGTCATGGGTATTTGCCAGTACCCTTTCGTCATGTCAAGTTTAGTAAAGTATTTGGCGTCTGTCATTTCTGTCAGTATGTCCTCACAGTTAGCCACGGGCTCTAAATCTAACTGTGTAATTGTTTTGAGTTTCCGATAGTCAACGCATAGGCGTATTGAGTTGTCCTTCTTTTTGACAATCACAATAGGAGAACAATAATGTGATTGCGATCTTCTAATGATTTGATTTTTCTCCAGTTCTACAATTTCTTGATGTAATTAATCCTTGTAGTGTATGGGTATTGAGTACTTCCTGCATTTTATTGGTAAGTGAGTCGTCAGTATGATTTGATGTTGCACTAAGTCTGTCTGTCCTGGATGGTTGGAGAAAATGGTCCTATAGTCTTGTAACCGTTGTCTGCAATTGTCGGTCTCAGTCTGAGAAAGATCAGGACATAGTTTAATGTCTTGTAGTGTGTCACTTGATAAAGTGATGGAACTGGTATTTCGTCTGTATCTTCTGAGTCTGTGTGGTCCACTACAGTTGTGCTTGCTGCTGTCTCGTCTTGGTCTCCGTCTCTATTGTAGTAAGGTTTCAACATGTTAATGTGAAATATTTTGTTTCTGTTGTTTATTGCAACTTCGTAGTCTACAGTCGAGATTTGTCGTAATATTTTGAAAGGTCCTTGCCATGAGTCTGTTAGGAGGTGTTTGTCACTAGGCAATAGCAGTAGTACGTCCTGTCCTGGTGTCAGTGTTATTGTCCTATTTCCTCTGTTTGCATATTCTCTGTAGATGGCACCAGATTGTCTTAATGATTCTTTAGCCAATAGGCATGATTTCATAATCCTGTTACGTAATGTTTTTACATGTTCATAAGGTGACACAATTTTATGTTCATTATCAAGTTCAGTTAACAAACTATGATAAATAGATAATGGGCCGCGTGGTTTGGCACCATATACTAGCTCAAAAGGCGAAAACCCAGTGTTAGAGTGAGGTACTTCTCGGTAAGCGAAAAGTGTGGCAGGTAAAAAGGTGTCCCAATCATTTGGGCATTCTTGGGTGACTTTCGCTAACATATGTTTCAAGTCACCATTCATCTTCTCTATGATACCCGTTGAATGAGGGTGATATGGGCTGTTGAAACACTGTTTTATGCCTAGCATTTTGTTAAAGGCTTGAGTCGCAGCAGAAATAAATTGACTTCCCCTATCCGATAGAATCGTATCAGAAAACATATTCTCGCAAAGATGTAGAAAAAGACTTCTATAAAATCCATAGATGTAATATTCTTAAGCGGAATAGCCTCAAGCCACCTTGTACATAAATCAATTACAGTTAGAATATACTTATTCCCTTTTGATGTAACATGGTTTAGAGGACCTACTATATCTACTGAGATTTTCTCAAACGGCCTACTTGTAAGATCTGTTGTTTGCAGTTCTGCTTGAGGGTGTTTCCCTTTTTTCACAAGCTTCTGGCAGATGTCACAAGATCTACAGTGCTGCTTGATATCCCTGCAGAACTTAGGCCAGTAGAACTGTATTAAACTTCTTGCTCTGGTTTTGGAATAGGCCATATGCCCTGCAAAAGGTATGTCATGTGCTAGTTGCAATGCTTTATTGCGGTGTTCAGTTGGTAACACCGTTTGTGCAATGGTATTGGCATCTTTTGTGTAGTACATTGTAAGGATACCACATTTCAAATCAAAGTGCCAGCTAGCATTCTTTGTTAGTTTTGGCTTTTGGCCCACAAGTTTAAAATATTTTTCTAATGATACATCGGCCTTTTGTGCCTTTAAAAAATCTTCCCTCATGTTCTTAAGAGGTGTTATACTTGGACTTAATAGTTCTAAGGTCTCAGTTTGCTCGGTCTGAGATTGTATGTCAGCAGCTGATCTAGTTACTGCATTTGCTAAAATACTTTTACAACAAGCTGGTATACAATCATGTGGCATATCATTCACTTCTGGTAGGTCACCAACAATAATATCACAACATGGGTTACATAATGCTGCGCATTTAACCTTGCCTGTCAAGAATGGTGTTTTAATATATGCCCATTCAAGTGGGTATTTCTCAATATTTCCTGAGAAAGTTCTGCATGTCACATGTTTGCCTGTGTAATGTTCAGGAAAGATAAAGTCTTTCTTTAAACCAATGAGGGTGCTTCTTCTATCACGTAAAACACTGGCTACTTTGCCGTTACTATAACCTTGATGGATATTCAGCTTGCCTTTCGAATCTATAACAAGATTTGCTTCCTCATATGCTATAGGTATGGAGTGGCCGCATGTTAAAACGCCATCTTCATGGAAGCAGTTACAGGTTGAGCATTTTCCCAGATAAAAAACATCAATGGTTTCAGCTGCATTAGCTGGATGTTGACTTTCTAATAGTTCTTCATCAGAGGAAGAGCTATCAAACATTGCCGGGTTGGCTTTTCTCGTCATCTGCTTTCCTTTACATGCATGACGCCAACGGCCGTACGCTTTGCAAAGGTAGCATTTGGTTAAACGTTTGTAGTTCTTTTTCTCTCTCTGTCTTGCTTGTCTATATAATTCTGTAAGTATGTATGATACCTAGGGTTTTTGTCACACATCTCACTTTCATTGTGTTGAAAATTACAATATTTACAACGATAATTGTTACCAGCAGTTTGCCTGAAAGGTTTCTGTCTGTTGTAAGTATTTGGTTTTGATCTTTCATAGGTAGCAGCATCTACGAATTCAGTATCTTTCAGCACATTTGTAAAACACTCTTTATTTGCTGTAAAGTATGCCGACCCGCGTTTTTCAATCTGCTGTGCACTCTCACATTCACACTCTTGCAAAAATTTTGAAAAAAGTGGTGGTAGAGAAGAGATGATTTTATCTCTTAATATGAGATCTTTCAACTTATCAAAATTGTTATCAATTTTAGCTGATGATAACCACTTACTAAATACATCCTGTACTACTGAAGTGTAGTCAGAGAACGTTTGTGTTGCCTTTGGAGATAACTTAGCAAACTGTTCTCTGTACCCAGCTTCATCTAATAGGAAATGAGCCATAATTTTAGCTTTAATATAATGATAGTCCTTTCTTAACTCTTTAGGGATAGTCTCTATAACTTTTAGTGGTTCCCAAGACAGACTCCTCATATAGATGATGTTCCAATCTGTAACTCGGACCTGATAATGTTCCATTATCGTCTCAAAGTTCTGGGTAAATGCTGGGATACAGTCCCCAGTAACGAAATGTTTGACAATCCCTTGATACTTTTTGTAATGATTCTCTTTTTCCTTCATCTCTAACTTTCTGGTATCTCTATCGACTGATGTTTCGAGCTCTAGCTGTTTAATTTTTAACTGTATTTCGAGTTCTTCTCTTTTGCTCTGTGCAGTAATCTCAGCCTTTCTTAGCTCAGCGTCTCTTTCTGCTTTTCTACCCTCTAACTCTGCCTGTTTGTTTTTAGCATCTAACTCTGCCTGTTTGTTTTTAGCATCTAACTCTGCCTGTTTGTTCTTAGCCTCTAACTCTGCCTTTTTCAGTTCCCTTTCAGCAGCTCTGTCCTCCCTTTGGACATGCTCTGCATGTTTTGCCTCACTCCACTTTGCTAATTCGTCTCCGGTTAGATTTAATTTCTGTCCCAACTCAATAAAGTCGTGTAACGAAAACATGGTGATGTTACAAAATAGTTACACAGGTTTATATGTAAAATAGTTATAATATGCTACTAAATACAGTAATTATATCATATACAATGACAAAATAACTATACAGTCAAGGCCTGATCCCGCACAAAATTATATGAGAAAAAAAATACTTAAGTGACACTGGAATTTTGAAACTCTGGAAGCCTGTTGGCAATTTCACCAGAGAAGGGATGAATGGTATTCTACAGCCAGGAAAATGACCTTGGTACTTTACAATTTCGGATGAAAAACCTGTTTACTTTTGGAGAGAGAAAATATTAGTATGTGTATGTTTTTGTGATGTATGTATTGTCAGATAAGTGTTATAGGTTTGTATGCACGTCAAGTATGTTTGTATAGTCGTCTCGTCGTACGTTCAGATTTCAATTCAGTATGACTTATTCTCCGATGCTTTCGTTCACTTTACAGAACTATTTCACTCCAAATCATTTTAACACATGTCTTACATGTTCACTCCTATTTTCCATGTGTCGTTCAAGAGTCGTTCAATCGTCTTTCTTCTGGTCCAAACATGGACGATGATCTCACGTTCAATTTTATCACAAACACTGGTTCAAACACGGAAAAGCTTCTCACGTTCACTAGTCGTTTACTTTTGGTTCAAACACGGGCGATGCACCCACGTTCACTCCTCTTCACATATACTTGTCCAAACACGGACGAAGCCCCACGTTCAGTCCTGTCAGGGTCTTGATTAGATGACCAAAGGCTCGTATTCACTAACAGGCGTGAAACACTTGCAACACACACAATGAGTGTACAAACACACGGCGATATAACTCAAACACTTTAATCGCACTTCTCAAAACGCAGTCACATCAGGCATCGCTCAAAGTTAGCGATAATGCCATTGTCAGAAACATACAATGCAAGATATCAATAATATCATAAATACAAATGAATATATCACTCACGCAATCTTCACTCTACTCAAACAAAGCATACATGCTTTCTTCCATCAGTCTCGACTCATACACAGCAACACTCTTTCATGTCCGTCCGGTCTCACTGTCCTAGGCTGTCTGAGCTACCAGCAGTGATTCCCTCGTTGGCCCTGCTTTCCGCTCTCGTGGTCTGCGTGCACCACGCTGACCTCTGGCCATCGCCTGCATGGTAACTGTTAGTCTAGTTCACGGTCGTACCTGGTCGTTGCCAGGCGGGGGAGATGACGCCTCGGAGATTCTGACACTAACTTCCCCACTCACTCTGCAGTAGTGTGCATGTGTTCATATTATACATGATAAAATCAAGTGGCATATGTAGTTGCGGAGCTATGTAGGTTGCTTGGTAAGTAGCTATGTAAGAAAGTAGCTAGGTAGGATGGTTGATAGGTACGTAGATCGCTAGGTAGATAAGTAGGCTGCTGTGTAGGTCGGTAGCTAGGAAGATAGGCAGCTATGCAGGTGGGTAGGTTTCTAGGTATTTAGGTAAGTAGGTTGCTAAGAAGATTTATAGGTAGCTAGGTAGGAAGCTAGGTAGCTAGGCATGTAGTTAACTAGGTAGACAGCTAGGTAGGTAGGTTGGTAGATAAGTAGGTAGATAGTTAGTTAGATATGTATGTAAGTAGCTAGTTAGGTAGATATGTAGGTACCTTTGTCGGTAGGTAGCTAGCTAGGTAGCTAGGTAAGTAGATCGACATGTTGGTAAATAGGCAACTAGGCAATTTGATAGGTAGATGGGTAGGTTACTAGGTGGCTACGTTGGTAGATAAGTCGGTAGGTAAGTAGGCTGGTAGGTGGGTAGGTACGTAGGTTATTAATTGTAAGGTAGCTAGGTAGGTAGCTACGTAGGTAGTTACGTAGGTAGATCGGCAGGTAGGTAGGTTCGTAATTAGGTTGGTAGATAGGTAGGTAGTAGTGTGATAGGTAGGTAGTAGTGTGATAGGTAGGTAGTAGTGTGATAGGTAGGTAGTAGTGTGATAGGTAGGTAGGTAGTTTGATAGATAGGTAATTTGATAGGTAGGTAGTAGCTTGACAGGTAGGTAAGTAGTTTGATTCATAGGTAGTTGTTTCATAGGTAGGTAGGTAGTTTGATATATAGGTAGGTAGTTTTATTGGTAGGTAGGTAGTTTAATAGGTAGGTAGTAGTTTGATTGGTAGGTAGGTATTTTAATAGGTAGGTAGTAGTTTGATAGGTTGGTAGGTAGTTTGATAGGTAGGTAAGTAGTTTGATAGGTAGGTAGCAGTTTGATAGGTAGGTAGTAGTTTGTTAGGGGAGGAGGTAGTTTGATTGGTAGTTAGGTAGTTTGATACGTAGGTTGTAATTTGATAGGAAGGTAGTAGTTTTATAGGTAGGTAATTTGATAAGCAGGTAGGTAGTTTGATAGGCAGGTAGGTAATTGGACTAGTTGGTTGGTTGGTCCTTTAGTTGGCAGGTGGGTGGGTGGTGGATAGATGAGTGGGTGAGTGGTTAGGTAGGTAGTTAGACAGACAGACAGACAGACAGACAGACAGACAGACAGACAGACATGTAAGTAGGTAGGTAAGTAGGTAGGTATGTAGATAGGTAGATAGATAGATAGATAGATAGATAGATAAATAGATAGATAGATAGATAGATAGATAGATAGATAGATAGATAGATAGATAGATAGATAGATAGATAGATAGATAGATAGATAGATAGATAGATAGATAGATAGATAGATAGATAGATAGATAGATAGATAGATAGATAGATAGATAGATAGATAGATAGATAGATAGATAGATAGATAGATAGATAGATAGATAGATAGATAGATAGATAGATAGATAGATAGATAGATAGATAGATAGATAGATAGATAGATAGATAGATAGATAGATAGATAGATAGATAGATAGATAGATAGATAGATAGATAGATAGATAGATAGATAGATAGATAGATAGATAGATAGATAGATAGATAGATAGATAGATAGATAGATAGATAGATAGATAGATAGATAGATAGATAGATAGATAGATAGATAGATAGATAGATAGATAGATAGATAGATAGATAGATAGATAGATAGATAGATAGATAGATAGATAGATAGATAGATAGATAGATAGATAGATAGATAGATAGATAGATAGATAGATAGATAGATAGATAGAGTGCAAACAAATCTCCCTGACAGTAAGTATAAATAAATGCACTAGACATGGACAGCCAGGCAAAGTTCACAGTAAAAGTAGAAAAGGGACAATAATTAAGCTATAATTTATTAGCCTTACTCTACGTGTAGTCATCAAAATTTATCTCTTTGTACCGAGTGATGGCTTTTTTTCCCGTGGGGAATTCCCTGAAATGAAGAGATTGTTTTATGTTTCCCTCATTTTTATCACTTCTCTGCCTTTTTGGTGTAAATTTATAGTCGTCTTTGGGGCAGATGTGGTCGGGAGCATGTCACTGAAATAGGAGTAATTACGTGTTGGTATATTAATGAGTTTACGGGGCAGATGAAATTACTTGTCGAGTGTATGGCGTTGAGCTGTGTAATTTCATTCATAGAAAAAGCTATTTTGCAAAATTTTAATTGTTAACGAATCGCTATAGCAATTTGTAAAAAAAAAAAAAAAAACATACCAGGGTGTTTTTCATCAAAACCGAAAAGTGTAATAGAAATTACAATAATCATGCCATTGTCTTGTAATCTGTCAATATTGTTGTTAAGAATGTCAAGAGAGTCAAGCACATGCTATTAAGGTGCAGACGAATACAGTGACGTAATAGTTACAGTTAAAAGATGGCTGCCCCATTTGTCACATACACCAATGAGGAGCAACGTTCTGTTAACTATTTTTTTTTATCAATGAAGGGGTGAAACCTATAGAACTTCATCAGCGAATGAAGGTCCTGTATGGTGATGTATGCCTGTCATTCCAGCATGTGTATGAGTGCAGTAGGAAGAAACAAAACAAACCTGCAGAGGTACAGCAGTTGGTGCATGAGTGGTTACACATGCGACCAAGAGTATGTTTTTTTCTAATCGAATCTACGCACTTTATTGGCTCTGGAGGACCCGCATTGAACGCAGCAGTGACTACATCGAAAAATGATACATTTGTTCTTTACTTTTTTTTCAGAATACATTCACACACACATACACACAAACTTTTAGGTTTTAATTTGAAACCCCCTCGTGTACTGGCAACAACAAGCTGCCTTAAGGAATGAGAATGAAGTAGATCAATATCAGACTATAACGAGATTCAGTGCCAAACAAAATGTAGGTTTCGACCCACACCCACACCCACACCCACCCACCCAAACACACACACACACACACACACACACACACACACACACACATGAGTAGATGGTGGTAAAATTGAAGTAGGGGTGTGTCACAGTTATGATTTAAAAATTGTTAACATGGTAGCAGGGTGCTGTATTATGTATCAAATAAGAGGAGTTACATATGGAAAACTACTGTATATAAGTCATGGGAACCACGAGAGGTCTCTTAAGACCATTAATCATCCCATAGCACTCAATAAATTAAGAGAGGTATCGGGCAGGGATGTACAATGTCTCCAGATATTGTTTTCCCTATTTTGTGGAAACGATTTTAGACATTTAGAAGATATGAGAGAAATAAATATCGGGGGGACATAACATTTTTTTAAAAAAATTAATAAAAAAAAAACATTAAGATATACTGATACAGTATTGATTCCAGACGATGAACAAGATATGCAACATTTAGTAGATGCAGTTATTGTACACGATGAACAACAAGGGATATAATTAAATTGTATGAATGCAAAGATTTTGGTCGTCAATAGGAAGAAATAAAGAAATATCACAATGTAATATACGGGTAATCGGGAATATTCTTCAACTCGAAAATCAGGACAACTATCTCTGATCAGTCATAACATTTGATGGGAGATGTCTTGAAGAGATTACAACAAGCATCACTATGGTAAATTTAGTCTTTTGCAAGATGAAACAAACAAACAAACAAACAAACATGATTACAACTGGCAAAATCGAGGGGGAGAGAACAAGGGGAAGGCAGAAAAGTAAGTACCCAGATGGCTTGGCCATGTGGCGTGGTCGAGAGAAGAACACATAGCAGGTCCACGATTCTGGTGATCCTGCGAGATGTCGAAACATGATGATAATGACAGCAACACGGTTGCTCTGTTTTATGTATAAGCGTATATTGTGTATTAGCAAGTGGGGGAGTTAGTGAGTTTGATAGAGAACTGCGCGGTTGATGTCACGTTCTTCTTCTGCTTTCTTCTTTTGTCCTACTGTTTATGCCGTGAAGCGTCGCAGAGATGAGGTATGTGCAGTCTTCTGTGTTTATCTTGTATTGCTGCTTGTAATAACGTCATATTTGATTTCGCCAATGTCTCTTCTAATCCATCTAGCCAACTCTTCCTGGGTCGTCCTCTCACCTTGTACCCGGATGTTCTGACGTAGAACGCTCTAGCCGTAGGTTGATATTGTTCCGTTCTAGCTACATGTCCGACCCATTTAATTCTTTTGTGTTCTATTAAGTTCTGTCAGGTCTTGGTCAGATATGTCTGAGCTATCGTATGACAGTAGACGGTACTACCTGCTTTCTGTGACCGCCGAAAGTTGGGTCTTAGATACGACTGAGCTATCGTATGACAGTAGACGGTACTACCTGCTTTCTGTGACCGCCGAAAGTTGGGTCTTAGATACGACTGAGCTATCGTATGACAGTAGACGGTACTACCTGCTTTCTGTGACCGCCGAAAGTTGGGTCTTAGATACGACTGAGCTATCGTATGACAGTAGACGGTACTACCTGCTTTCTGTGACCGCCGAAAGTTGGGTCTTAGATACGACTGAGCTATCGTATGACAGTAGACGGTACTACCTGCTTTCTGTGACCGCCGAAAGTTGGGTCTTAGATACGACTGAGCTATCGTATGACAGTAGACGGTACTACCTGCTTTCTGTGACCGCCGAAAGTTGGGTCTTAGATACGACTGAGCTATCGTATGACAGTAGACGGTACTACCTGCTTTCTGTGACCGCCGAAAGTTGGGTCTTAGTTACGACTGAGCTACCGTATGACAGTAGACGGTACTACCTGCTTTCTGTGACCGCCGAAAGTTGGGTCTTAGATACGACTGAGCTACCGTATGACAGTAGACGGTACTACCTGCTTTCTGTGACCGCCGAAAGTTGGGTCTTAGATACGACTGAGCTACCGTATGACAGTAGACGGTACTACCTGCTTTCTGTGACCGCCGAAAGTTGGGTCTTAGATACGACTGAGCTATCGTATGACAGTAGACGGTACTACCTGCTTTCTGTGACCGCCGAAAGTTGGGTCTTAGTTACGACTGAGCTACCGTATGACAGTAGACGGTACTACCTGCTTTCTGTGACCGCCGAAAGTTGGGTCTTAGATACGACTGAGCTACCGTATGACAGTAGACGGTACTACCTGCTTTCTGTGACCGCCGAAAGTTGGGTCTTAGTTACGACTGAGCTACCGTATGACAGTAGACGGTACTACCTGCTTTCTGTGACCGCCGAAAGTTGGGTCTTAGATACGACTGAGCTATCGTATGACAGTAGACGGTACTACCTGCTTTCTGTGACCGCCGAAAGTTGGGTCTTAGATACGACTGAGCTACTGTATGACAGTTGACGGTTCTATTTGCTTTCTGTTACGCTGAATGTTGTGTCTTGGTCAGATATGACTGAGCTAGCTTATGACAGTAAACGATACTACCTGCTTTCTGTTAGCGCCGAATGGTTTGTCTTAGAAATGACTGAGTTACTGTATGGCAGCAGACGATACTGTCTGTCTGCTGTCTGTTAGCGCCGAATGTTAATTGCGCTCACCAAATCCGACATCCCACATTGTGCCAATGGCCAAGGCTATTAGTTATTGTTCATATTGTAAAGCACACTATACCAATACCTATATCTGTCAAGACGATAGGGGACCAGTATAGTTCTACAAACTCAATCATTGGTGTTATGTCTACACACGTTCTTAGTTTCTCATTTGTCTTTCTACCCCTTTGGAAACATAAAAAGAATGGTTTTAACAATGAAAAGGACAATACCACAATGTGATATAGCAAAAGAACGAAATATACTTAACTAGTCAATAAATTTCAATGTGGGGGAGATCACATCATTGAATGACAGTAGTGGCTGCAGACATACGGTTCCAACTTCATAGCAACGAGTCGGCCCATAATTGCTCCGTTCATGTACCAGTGAAAGCCACACGAAAACGTCCATCATTTGTTCCAGTAATGTCGTAAAGGAAACAATAACTTCAGATCGAAAATGTATGACTGAGTTTACGAGCAGACCAGACCAAGCAAAAGCTGGTCAAGTTGCATTTCGGTTTGCAGAAAGGATCTTAAGGATAAGTGATATATTATGTGGAATCTGTTCTCTTGTCTGAAAGTGAAACCTGGAATGTGAGTGAACAAAGAAGCTCGCGGGTAGCAGAGATGTGGTTTATGAGATGAATGTTGTGGGAAACTTGGATGGCTAGAGTAGGCAACAACGCGTGCATGAAAGAAGATAATAAAAGCAGAATATTATATACAACTGTAAGCAGAACTTTATATACTACTATAAGTAGAACATTATATACAACCGTAATTAAAACATTATATGCAACTATAATTAGAACATTATATACAACTGTAATGAGAACATTTTATACAACTATAATTATAACATTATATACAACTGTAAGTAGAACATTATATATGTATACAACTATAAGTAGAACATTATTAAAGTTAGTTGCATGTCATTTACTGACGTAACAGTCAACACCAGCATTTTTGGTTGTTTCTGATTGCTGGGCAATGTTTACTTTCAGTAGTGTGACATTGCTTTCTGAAATACCGGCATCTATACCTTTTTTTTCGAAAAAACCAGAACCGCTGTGTTTCGAACCTGAGTATACAGGATTACGAATCGCGTACGTAAATCCTTCGCCACGGAGGAAGGTAAATTTTAGTTGCATGTTCTTCACAGGATGTAGCAGTAAACCCCAGCATATTGGCTGCTCGTGATTCCTGGGCAAGTTTTACGTTCAGTAGTTTGCAATTGCTTTCTGAACGACCGGCACCTATACCTTCTTTTCGAAAAAAAAAATCCCAGCACAGCAGTGTTTCGAATCGCCGTATGCATGATTACGAACTGCATCCGTAACACCTTCGCCACTGGGCAAGCTTAGAAAATTATATACAACTATAATTAGAACATTATAAACAATTAGTAGAACATTATATACAACTATAAGACAGAGACAAACAACGCCCTTTAGTTATATGATCAGAAGAGAGTAGTGAAGCAAGTAGTGAAACCTGAAACGATCAGTGGTAGAAGAGGCAGAGGATCTAGCGATGGACCTAGACCTAGATAAATTGTGCTCTTTGGTCGAAGAATCATCGTAGTTAAAACTGAATCAGAACACCAAGGATCGAGATCTGTAAACAACCAGGAAAGGTTACGCCACTTTTGAAGGCACATGCTATTGATGATGTACGGTTGGAAATCTCACCAACCAAAATATAGGACATATATAACACGGAGTTCATTACACTTAATGCCTGCGACTGTGAACGGCTGTCGAGACGCCGGAAACATCCAGTTCTGCCCACTATCAGGCCTGGAAAAGAGGACACGACGAACTGTCTCCCTGGCAATGAACACTCCGTTGATGTATGGATCTCCCCAGAGCGATTGATAGCTTAACGGTAATTCCCGAATGATACCTATCTGTGCTATCGGGAATTCCCAATTTTGCGCACTGGAAGGCCGCATGTTCCCCCGTGCCGTGTTTGCTTTAATTTATTGAGGGTAATTTACAGATCGGCAATTGTCACCGAGGAAGATCCTGGGCGAAACGATAGAGGCAACTGGGGAATCCGTAAATACCGGTTGAGATGTGTTTCATTATCCTGCCGGTTGGGACTAGTCGATGAAATGAGGTCTGTGACAGATATTGATGAGGGTTGGGCCGTGGTTTGACTGATCGACATTCGCGGTTTGTTTAACAACAACTTATACAGATCCCGAACTGGACTTAGGGCTGTAGTACGCCAGGCTGGCTTGTGTGGCTTCGTGGCTTTATTTGGATGCAGACACAAAACAGGGAGTTAGGACACTTTACATAGGTGGGAGACATGTTTGTACAGTGGATACTGTGATGGATCAGTCTTCAGCTGAGCAAGGGTGTTGGCCAACTAACTTCGGCGCTGACGTCAGCCAGTGCCGGATTCAGATCTATTGCCGTCCTAATTCACGTGTAAGGGAAACGAATGAACACAAAATGTTATTAGGAAGTTCGGCAGGAGGACGTTTCAGAGGAGCAAGTTCGACAGGAGGATCTTCGACATGAGGACGTTTTAGAAGAAGAGGTTCGATAGGAGGATGTTTCAGAGGAGGAAATTCGACAAGGGGATGTTTTATAGGATAATGTTGGAAAGGAGGGCGTTTTAGAGGAAGAAGTTCGACAGGAGGATATTCGACAAGAGGACGTTTTAGAGGATGAAGTTCGACAGGAGGATGTTCGACAAGAGAACGTTTTAGAGGAGTAAGTTCGACAGGAGGAAGTTTTAGAGGAGTAAGTTCGACAGGAGGACGTTTTAGAGGTGGAAGGTTGTCATGAGGACGTTTAAGAGGAGGAAGTTCGACAGGAGAACATTTTAGAGGAGGAAATTCGACAGAAGTTCGACGTCAGAAACTTCGACAGGAGGAAAGACACATGCACAGATACGAGTGTGTTTCGACCAAAGTCGTAGAGAGAAATGTCAGAGATAAATGATAGAGAGAAGTGTTAGAGAGAAGTGTTAGAGAGACATGTTAGAGAGACATGTTAGAGAGAAGTGTTAGAGAGAAGATTGGAGAGAAGTGCTAGAGAGAAGTGTTAGAGAGAAGTGCTAGAGAGGAAGGTTAGAAAGAAGTGTTAGAGAGAAGTGTTAGAGAGAAGTGTTAGAGAGATATGTTAGAAAGAAGTGTTAGAGACAAGTGTAAGAGAGAAGTGTTAGAGAGTAGTGTTAGAGAGAAGTGTTAGAGAGAAATTTCAGAGAGACGTGTTAGAGAGAAGTGTTAGAAAGAAGTGTTAAAAAGATATGTTAGAGATAAATGTTTGAGAGAAGTGTTAGAGAAATGTGTTAGAGAGAAGTGTTAGAGAGAAGTGTTAGAGAGAAGTGTTAGAGAGATGTGTTAGAGAGAAGAGTTATAGAGCAGTGATAGAGAGAAGTGTTAGAGAGAAAATTTAGAGAGAAGTTTTAGAGAGAAGAGAGAAGTTTTAGAGAGAAGTGTCAGAGATAAGTGTTAGAGAGAAATGTTAGAGAGAAGTGCTAGAGAGAAGTGCTAGAGAGAAATGTTAGAGAGAAGTGTCAGCTAGAAGTGCTAGAGAGAAGTGTTAGAGAGAAGTGTTAGAGAGACGTGTTAGAGAGAAGTGCTAGAGAGAAATGTTAGAGAGAAGATTCAGCGAGAAGTGCTAGGGAGAAGTGTTAGAGAGAAGTGTCAGCTAGAAGTGCTAGAGAGAAGTGTTAGAGAGAAGTGTTAGAGAGAAATGTTAGAGAGGAGTGTTAGAGAGAAGTGTTAGAGAGACGTGTTAGAGAGAAGTGCTAGAGAGAAATGTTAGAGAGAAGATTCAGCGAGAAGTGCTAGAGAGAAGTTTTAGAGAGAAGTGTTAGAGAGATGTGTTAGAGAGAAGTGTTAGAGAGTAGTGCTAGAGAGAATGGTTAGAGAGAAGTGTTAGAGAGAAATGTTAGAGAGAAGTGTTAGAGAGACGTGTTAGAGAGAATTTCTAGAGAGAAATGTTAGAGAGAAGATTCAGCGAGAAGTGCTAGAGAGAAGTGTTAGAGAGAAGTGTCAGCTAGAAGTGCTAGAGAGAAGAGTTAGAGAGAAGTGTAAGAGAGAAATGTTAGAGACAAGTGTTAGAGAGAAGTGTTACAGAGACGTGTTAGAGAGAAGTGCTAGAGAGAAATGTTAGAGAGAAGATTCAGCGAGAAGTGCTAGAGAGAAGTGTTAGAGAGAAGTGTTAGAGAGAAGTGTTAGAGAGAAGTGTTAGAGAGTAGTGCTAGAGAGAATGGTTAGAGAGAAGTGTTAGAGTGAAATGTTAGAGAGAAGTGTTAGAGAGAAGTGTTAGAGAGAAGTGTTAGAGAGAAGTGCTAGAGAGAAATGTTAGAGAGAAGTGCTAGAGAGAAGTGCTAAAGAGAAAGTTTAGAGACACGTTTTAGAGAGAAGTGTTAGAGAGAAGGTTTAGAGAGAAATTTTAGAGAGAAGTGTTAGAGAGTAGTGTCAGAGATAACTGTTAGAGAGATACGTTAGAGAGATATGTTAGAGAGCTGTTTTATGTTCTTATATTTATATATCAAATTATATTATTCTTGCAATTGTCCACTACATACAGCAGTGTGAGATTACCATTCACATCAAGGATTCTCACACTGGGGACATATACCTTACAGGTTCGTAGCCTCACCAAGTAGAACAACAACACACATACTCATTACAATAGCCTACTGACTCTCCCACAAACACTCATTCAATCAATCAATCAATCAATCAATCAATCAATCAATCACCCGCAAATCAATGCGTTTATTTTCGTTCTGTCACTTTGAACTCAAGCATAGTTCAAACACGCCCTATCACCTCTAGTAGTCGCCACTACTGGGGCGTGTCGATTAGCTGTCCCTGTTACCAGTGTCCCTCGCAGCGTCCACTCCGACTTCTGAGGTACGTTTAATTTCCGTCCCAAAATGTAGATCAGCATGGCCGAATCGATAAGAACGCGTGTTCTTAAACATTCATTGTGCTGATGCCGAGGTTAGGGGTTCAACCCCTACAGCAGACAGTTGGACTAAAATGTTGAGCTATCGTACTTGAGTTGGGAACTTGAATTACAAGTACCTCTGAAGTCGGAGTGGGTTCGCGTGATGACGAGAGACACAATTAATAGGGAAAGCTAATCTACACGCAAAATTCAGTCCAGCACTACTAGAAGTATTGTGTATGGACTACGCTTGAGTTCAAAGCCAGCTAGCGAAAACAAAAATTATTTTCAAAGTTTTCATGTTATCTTCATTGTTCTCATTTTTTCCCCATTTGTTCATCCATCTCATCCCGTTCTTATGCCTTAATACAGTTATTGAAGGGTCTTCTCCGTGATTACATGTTGTGTTTTGTGTATATATTTGTCTGCTGATGAAGGCAACGTCCTGTATTTTCCTTAATTGTGTACTGTAAAGCTGCATTATTTTGTGTTATTTTATATTGTTTAAATTCCCACAGCTTTACTGCAGTTCCACTAATTTTATACATGCTTTAACGACTGTCTTCAGCATACTACAGTTTCAGATTATTGTCCATGGCATTGACACTCACATATGAAACAAGGGCCCTCCCGGGGCGGAGCCTCACATAACAATACAACGCCTCAAACACCCAGTACAACAGTCTACCGTCTCCCCCCAGAATCACACACACAACAGCTACCACACAATTTACGGTTGGTTATATATTAAAGACACGACATTAAGTCAAAACGGCGAGGTGGCAACCTTCTTTGCCTGGGATTCATGGCAGCCATCTCGGAGACACGGCCATGAGTCATTGGCTGACTCCTGTACTGTGTCGCCTTGTTCCCACGGAGTCGCCATAAGGAAGTGACAAGTAGTAAGTGACAAAGATTTGTTGTCTGTGCCACAGACAAACTACAAATGTCTGTTTTTTTCTTTTGACACGATGTAAACAGTACACATTACCGCAGGGGTAATAAAATTAATAGTATAGATTGGCACTGCAATAAGAGGTGCGACCATGCAGTGGACAAAAATTGTTGCTATAACACAACTGTTAATGAAAAGTAAAGTATATTTATTCTTCTAGACCATTTTGTGGTACCTACTTTAGGTGGCTCTACGCAAGAGAACATGTCAATGACAAATACATGAGGCTTCAAATTAAACTAATCTTTTTTTCTTTTTAAATTAAAATAACTTTTTTTTTTTTTTTTTGCGATGAATTTATTCTGAAAGAAAAAAAAAGAAGTAAAGAACAAATGTACCAGTGTTCGATGTAGACACCACTGCGTTCAATACAAGTCATCCAGCTCCGATAAAGTGCTTGGATTCCTGTAGTAAAATCGACTCTGGGGGGTCACTAAACTTTGTGCCTGACCCGGTCGTGAACAGTCTGTCACAGAAGTCACGTCGTTTTGAAACTTCCTACTCCACTCATACAATTGCTGGACTAACAGGCTTCCATCACCATTCTGAACCTTTATTAGGCGATGAATTTCTATAGGTTTCACCCCTTAACTGTTAAAAAACGGATAACAGAACGCTGTTCCTCTTTGGTGTATGATAATAGTGGGGCGGCCATCTTTAAACTGTCCTTATGACGTCACCGAGTTCATCTGCACCGTGATGTCAAGTGCTTAACACTCTTGACATTCGTAACAACAATCTTGATAAGTTACAAGACAATGACTTGGTTTTGTAATTTCCACTACACTTTTAAAGGTTTCATTTGAAGCTCCCTCGCGTAATCACCGGACTGGCAGGTAAGCATACTGTCAATCATTGAAGTGCCGTCTCCACATTTAAGATTGACTGCAATGGATCTCCAACACTGTCTGTCTCTCACCCTGACTGTACATTCTGTTAGAATCTCGGCTTCCATCTCTTGATGTTATCTATATTCTCCATCTCTCGATATCATCTTCCTACTTGTATCGTTGTCTACCTCTTGCTCGCTTGCCTTCATCCTCACCCGCCAGTTTGGTTTCTGTAAGAGTGTTATGATTTTTAACGTGGCCAAAATATTTCACTTGCCTCTTTTTCGTTTATGTCTTTCATCAACTCTCTTTTTATTCCGAGTTTTTCTAGAATCACTGTATTTGAGCTTTTTATTTTTTTTAAGGAGCAGCTGGCTGAGTGGCAAGAATACCAGATTCTCCTTCGGGAGACCCGGGTTCGAAACCTCGGTAAGGTGTGGACTGCACAAGCCAGGAGGCCTTAATTCATCAGGCTCAAGATCCCTCTGCCATACACCGGAAGATACTATATTGGCAGTAAATGACAGTTTTATGTAACTGTTGTTTCCATGAAATACGACATATTCAAAATCAGTGACCCGGACGCCTTGTGGCCATCTCCACACCGTGCCTACCTCTTCTAGAAGAATCCTATATTCTCCCTCTTGGCTGGGTCATTCTGTGTCTCTAGACTTGTTCATGCTTGCTTGGATCTTGTAGCTACAGTGTTTCTTTGGAATGGGACACCAGCCGACGTTCAGTATTTTGACATTGCTTTCTGAAAGGCCGACTCTCTTACCCTAGAAATCAACGCAAGACAATCTACGAACAAATCACCTGCAGCTGATTGTGAACTCTCGAATCGGTATGTTGGATACTGTGAAACTGTGTTCGTTAATCCCAGGCCACAGACACTGACCTTGACAGATGTATGTGGAGGGTTGTGATTGCCTGCGCCGCTCCTCGGTGCTCATGCTGATGGTGGGATGATGAGGATGATGATGATTAGTGATAATGATGATAATGATGATAATGATGATAATGGTGATGATGATGGTGGTGGTGCTGATGATAATGATGATAACGATGGTGAAGATGAAGATGTTGATGATGATGAAGATGATGAATATAATGATGATGATTATGCTTATTATAATGATGATAATGAATAAAGCGATGATGATGATAATGATAATGAAGAAGATGATAGTGATGATAGTGATGATGATGATGATGGTTATGATGATGATGATGACGATGATGATGAAGATGACGAAGATGGTAATGATGATGACTGATTATGATGATGATAATTATGATGATTATAAGCGTATTGGAAATTCAATCCCTTTACTTCAGATTATCAAATCATCAAGCTGAAGATCATTGTGACTGTTGGATTATGAGATATTGATACGGCTTAATGATCGATTGTCTGATTTAGAGACCATCTTCACCGGATTGTGGAACTAATCCTTATTGCCTCGACACTATGAGAGTAACTGCTCTGTACACAAACTCCCCAAACTGATACCCATCTTTCCAAGTGAAAGCCATGTGCGTAATAAATGTTCCACAAGCTGTCGCCATTAGTTTGTCTTGGCCCATCCGTCCGAGAATCTGCCAGATTCTTGTGCAGACGAGCCACTGTTTATTGTCAGCAGTATCATTTTCAAGTCACATCCCAACACTGGCATCTTAGCTCTGATCATCTCATTTCATCTCATCTTGCTCCTCTTGTACCTCGGGATAATAATCTCATCTCATCTCATCTTGCTCCTCTTGTGCCTCGCAACAATCATCTCATCGCATCCCATTTTGTTCATATTGTACTTTGCACCAATCATCTCATCTCATCTAAGCTCATCTCATCTCATCCTGTTCCTCTTATAACCTGCAGTGTCGAAGTGAAGCATAAACAAGGTATGTGTACTGTGCCTGGCCCTTCAGTCAGTAGAGTTAGGATCGGCTAGCCTCTCTCAGGAAGGGGTAAACAGAAAATCTAGTAGCCTGCTTTTGACCCACAGACTACACAAGTCAACTTCATCTCCCCATGGGGAAACCATGACCGCGACGTCATAGACCAAGGGCCCATGGCTCGCCATTGGACAGCCAAAATTAATACTCTGGACATTTTGAGGGAGGCTAACTCGCAAAGACAACTTATCACAAACATAAGAAAGAACAGTCATCATTTTCTGGCCACGTTATGAGAAGGCAAAATCTGGAACATCCTGTGACAGCCTTAAAAATGGATGGACAGAGAGTTAGAGGAAGACAGCGAGAGAATATTCATGACAGTCATGTGTCATGTCACGGAAGGGGAGTCAATACACGAACTGATCCATGCCGTAGGAGACCC